>CM061921.1:202712571-203149493 GCA_031002005.1 Vandiemenella viatica | reverse complement strand
GAACGTAAGTGGTTTTCAAGTAGACAATATGAGTGCAGACAAGGATATTCATGCGAATCTCAGTTGCTGGGATATATGCAAGATATTTCAGATGAAATGGACAAGGGAGGCCAAATTGATAGTGTAGCACTAGATCTCTTAATGGCGTTTGACAGAGTAAGCCATAAAATGGTAGTAAATAAGATAAAAACAATTGGAGTGGATGAGAAACTGATTTGGTGGGTAGAAGAATTTTTAAAAGGTATAAAACAGAAAATTAGGTAGGAAATGCGGTATCAAAGGAAGTGGAAGTAAAAATGGGAGTGCCGGCAGGGTAGCGTATTGGCACCATTGCTATTCATTATTCTAATGAATAATTGTGTTGCTTGTTTACTATCTGAAATTAAGATTGTTTGCAGATGACATAATGCTGTATAAAGAGGATCAAAACGATAGAGGACTGTAAACAGTTGCAGGGTGATCAGGACAGGGTATCTAGTTGGGTCGGTAAACATGGGATGAAGATAAATGCAAAGAAGAGTCAGCTAATTAGATACACAAATAAAAAACAAAAGGTTAATTATGAATATAAGGTGGGGAAAGAATTTCTTGCTGAAGACTTGAAATGTAAATATCTTGGCATTAAATTTGATAACAAGCTTAACTGGGCAGGACACATTGGACAGGTGGTAGGAAAAGGTTTCAATATTCTGCACTTGTTGGAGAGGGGATGCACGAGAGAAGTAAAGGAATTGGGTTACAAAACTTGGGTCAGACCATTGCTCGAATATGGTAGTGTAGTATGGGACCCACATTTTGAGTATCAAATACAGGAGTTGGGGAAGGTGCAAAGAAGGGCTGCTAGATTTGTTCCTGGAAATTATCGCAGAATGTAATCAGTGACAGAAATGATAAAGGAGCTGGAATGGGATTCATTGCAAGGACAGGAGGAGGGTGAAGAGGGTAATGGGAATGTACAGGGCGTATACTGACGATGAGGCATGGAAAGATATTGCAGTAGGTATGAAAAGTAGTTCATGGAAGGGAAAAGATTACCATGACCAAAGCTGCACTCGATTTCAAGCACAAGGGTATAAGAAGATTCTCTTTTTTAGGTAAGGGTGTCAGGGATTGGAATAAGTTACCAAGGGGAATGATGAATATCTTACCGAAAACGTTAAAAGAATTTAAAGTTGAAATTTGTAGAGGGCAAATGTAGGTGGGTGCAGGATAGGGGGAAGTTGGGTGCGTAGGTAAATTGCCACCGGAGCGTGTGCTCCATTGAAATTAAATTAAATTAAATTTTGTTTTCACACAGCGCACAATTGACAGTTGTCGTCGACGTTTTATACCACTCCCCCCCCAAAAAAACAACAAAAAACACTGAAAGAAACTGAGAGCACAGAAACAACTTTGACACGTACATAGACCACGAAGACCTGGACGCCACAACTGAAGCACAAAGCGTGACTGTAAAACTAGGATCATCCGCGTACTGAGGTGATACCCAGATATAATTATTTCAAAAAAGTGCAGAAAGTTGTTAAGTTTTTCAAAAAGTTATTTTTATTGATTTATGATCATTTTAATCAAACCAAAGAACGAGGAAGTAGAAAGGGCTGCTAAATATGTAAGTCTTTGCAAATATAGTGTTAGTTTCAGTGCTTATTAGATAAATTGATTATTTTTCAAACAGACGTGATTTACTGTAAGGCATGTAATTGGATCTAAAGCTGAATACTTCCTATAATTGATTATTTACTAAATAACTAGAGTTAGGTTTAAAACAAAACGCGTAAAAGCGCAATGTATAATCCCAAAACACTATCAAGGAATTTAAATAAGGTATGAAAATAGATCTCTTCAAAAATCGTACAGAGACTCAGCAGGGTGATTGGAACGACGTTGTTGGACACATACAATGTGCCGACTTTCTTATCGGTTCCAATGGCACCTGCAGTTCTGGTAGATGTGTTTAAAATATTTTAGCTCACCGTGTCCACGTTGTTGCGATGATCTTTTATGACAGATATTACTGTATTAATATGATCAATGCATGTATACATGTCGATCATCTTTAATTGTAACGCACTGGCAACAGGTACCAATAATCCTGACTATTCAATCCAATGCATACAGTGAAGTCTGATTTAGTAGCAGCGCATTGTAACTGGTAAGCACTTTTCCTCGCCGCATTTCCCTTCTCTAAAAACATTCGAAAGTCCATTAACAATGTCTTCAAAATGATCGTTAAAAATAGCAAAACACGTATATTTTTGAGACCAGTGGGTCTCATATAAAGCTGAAATATTTGGCACATACTTTCTCCGTAAAAAGGTTTCCCATATAAAGTTATGATGTACTCTATGGTGTTAATTGTGTTCCGTATTTCTATAATTTGATTTAAATTATTTACAACCAGGTTAAGTCTGTGGTTGGTACAATGAAAATAAAGGCTATTTTTATATTTTTAAAAAATTTTGAATCCCACCAATTAGCACCCTTCATATCCTTGGCTAACGCACATGTCAGGTCCATGTCCTTCGTTTTCTTAAAACCTATCAATTTCTGATGCTATAATTTGTCATTCAACGCCATTAGATCTACGAATCACAAAAAAATTTTGCGGACTGAATTTTTATCGTCGTCATAAAAACTTATTTTTAATGGAAAGCTGTTCTTCCCAGCTATGCCACATAACTCATCTGCCAATAAAATATAAGCATAAGTCCTTCTTTGCGGTCTGCATAATTTCACTTTTATTGACCATGCCGTCTAGGTCAGTGATTTCGTTTTTAATCTTTGGGGAGATTATACATAAAAAATTTCTCAACTTTTTCAATATGCTGTTTCAAAACTAAAACACTTGAATCAATTCTTAGTTTCAGCAGGTCTTTACTTCTTAAACGCAAGTCATTTGTATGGTGTACCACAGAAAATAATGGAAGATGATTATAGATGACACAGTTTGTCGATTATCTTCTAGTTCCTTCTTGTGAGCAGTATTCATCATAACAGCGAACCTTTTTTATTTCGAGAAGTTCTTAACATCGATAGCTGCTGATTGATGATAATGTGATGAAACCTGTTATTTCAGTATTCATGTATATTTTTAAAGCTGACAGAAAATTCGAGTAATAAATTAATTAGAATATACTACATAGTAGAGACATGTAAGTCTGCAAGCAATCATGATTAAATTTTCATTTCAAATTAGTGGCTTTAGCATCCACAGAAAAGTTGTAATTTTCGGAAAGGTACCCAGCAGCGTTTCAACACCTCTCTCCAACAGCATTGTACTTAATTCATAAGACTGAAGTTAATTTGAAGCTGGTCCTGTTAGCTGTAACACCGTATGTAGTAATATTGATACGACCACAGAATGAGTGAAACAACTCGACCTTTTTTTTGTGTTGCTCCTTCAACGGCGTGTTTGTGCATGTCCCGCTACCTGGGTAGCTCTACTGTTATGTGTCACTTTGTATTTGATAGGGTTGTTTTGGGGACTTTGCGCTTTGAGGGGAAAACATGGTTACCGTAGTCTAGGACGACCTTATGTGAAAAACCCTTACAGTTTTCTTATGATCATATCAGTGCTAGACCGTTGGACCAGCCCAACTCTTATCCAGCCGTAGGACGTATATACTGTAAATTCAAGAGTAATATATACTTTATCACAAATTACCTCTTATACAAACGACTTTCTCATATTCGCTTAATGGTATTAAAAATAAATAAAATACAAACAAATATGGCTAACTATAGTGCTTCAAAAAAGTCGTACTTTTTGTAGGTACTGTATGTAATACTAGTTAAAAGCCGTCGTTAGCATTACGGTGAATACAAATTAATTACTTTTAAAAAACTTCCTTATATTCATTGTTATAAAAAATAAATTAATAGCGCACGCTCTTGTGATGTCACAGTATAAAAGGGGCACCCATTAATTACGTGAGGTGAAATTGGGGGGGGGTCCGGCGAAATCTCACGAAACCTCATCGAGGGAGAGGGAGAATCAATGGAAATCTCACGTGAGGTTTTGAAATTCTTGTATGGCTGCAGAGCTAAAAAAAATAGGTCTACAAATGGCGCGAAAGTCGACTTTAGGCGGGGTATTTCATCCAAAAGCCGACCTTGGGGGGGGGGGGGGTATAACTGCCCTTGGAAGCATGAGACCTAAAAAAAAACTCACGAAAAGTTTCGAGGTCGATTAGTATGGGGGGGGGGGGCTCTATCAAAATCCAACCAGATCTCACGAACTCTCAACCAGAGGGGGGGAGAGTCCGGAATTCCGGAAAAACACCTCTCGTAATTAATGGACGCCCCCAAACGACCCGTCGCGTTGTGTGCGGGTCAAGTCAGCCTCAGTCTACCGGTATTTAGGCACGCGGCAAAAGCCCCTAACTCATTAGCTCGCGCGCAGTTACGACGGAGGTGTCTTTGTTCGAGTTGGCTCACGCGGCACAGCGAAAGTTTGTTACAATGGATAACGAAAACTGTTGCCTTTTAATACAACTGTGTATTAGCAAATGTGCAGCCTAATCAGACTCTTATGATATCACCTCCATTACCACCACAACCATCACTTTCAGGGCCGGCGCTAGGATTTTGGGGCCCTGGGTAACCAGTTGGGGGCCCTTGGCGAATTCATTAGTTAGGGCCCTCCCTCAGACCAAATGAACGACCCCCCTTTTTTTAGCTCTACAACTTACTAGTGTGGGGCCCTACAGCCGGTGATCGGGCCCCATATCAGCCGCGCGGGTCCGAGTACATTTGACCTGCTTACCGCCCCCCCTCCCCCCCATTTCCCCCCACCCACCCTAACGCCGGCCTGATCACTTTAAACTTCAATCGACGAATCTATAGAATCGCCAAATGACATGATTAACTCAATACATTTTTACCTAAGTAAGGAGTAAGTTCTCGTTAAAAAATGACAATGAAAATTGAATAGCAATAAAAAAAAAATAATATAAAATGGGCGCTGTTACCTTATCTTTGCCCAATCTTTCAGAGCATCACATAAAGCGTCAAAAACATCTGGAACTGTTCAAGATAATGATTGTTTTGACATTCGAATAAGGTATTAAAGCAGTGATGTCAAAGATACGGCCCGCGGGCCGCATCCGGCCCCGGGTCCTATCAATACGGCCCGCGATCGCAATGTGACACAGAAAGAAGAATCATGGTTTTTTTTAGAGTTTTTAGACTTCACTCGATTCCTCATTTTTTTTATTTGAATCTGGCCCGCCTACACATTCTAAATTTAATATACGGCCCTCTGCAAAATTGAGTTTGACACCCATGTATTAAAGGCTAGTACACGAGTCTCCAATTGCTAGAAATCTTGAAGTCACAGCGTCTTTCAGTAATTGTAATCGCCTGCTGAAATTGTTTGCTCACTGGCTCAATTAATGATTTTGGGAACTCTACCGTTACCATTCTCGTAAAATTTGTTTATTTGTATCCTCGATGGCTTCATATATCATGTCTTACATGAGTTTATCACCATTCTAAAAAAATACAATTTCCATATCCACAAAATCACTTTTCGTTTAGGTTTCTAGTATACAGTGTTATGCATCACAGTGAAAGTTTCAGCTAGTCGTACACGTGATATGTCCACGGTGGCTTCACGAAAAGACCATGCCTGGCTGGGTTGCGTTGCCACGCGCGGCAGCCGCGGTCGTCAATAGAAATGGTTCGCGCGGCAAATAACCGGTTTGGCGCGCTCGAACACGCCTAGCGCGGCAACCGCAAATACCTGATACGCAGCTTAAGAGTTGCCAGCAGCACCGTGCGTGGCGCGTTGTGCCGCCTCACCCTCGTTAACATCTGTTTCCCGCAGATAGCAGTAGCAAGCAGGTCCAAAACGCGTGAACCGAATAAATTTTTGAAAGTTGTTTAACATTGTTTACTTTTCGGGTCGGTAGAACTCCGATCGAGCGCATACCCTCGTCCGGCTAGGGGGGGCAGCTGCCCCCCCCTCCCTGCCCATACCTGGCTACGCCCTTGCCCTGTGGAACTCTCATATTCACTTCTACTTCTTTTGATCTACGTTGACTTTAATTCGCCATCGTGTCAGCCAAGGTTCAACTACGTTCAGCGCGTACAGTAATCTTCTGTTTGTGTGAGATGGTTGCTTTTTTATTTTATTTTTATAATCTTTCAATCCCCCTGCTGAAGGGAGGGGGTGGGCTGCTGTAGAGCATGAGCACTTTTCAGCCAGATGGATTACATTTTATTTTGGGATTTCCTTTATTTGAAACATTTTATTACTATTATCTTAAATCTAATACCTTAATATATAATTTAGGGTTGCAAATTTTTGTTGTTTTAAGGGATACTGGGGACTTAAAGGCCAGGGTCCGTGCCATCCCTCTAACTCATGCGGACATCACAGTATTCGAAATTTTATTCCCTGTTTTAATTCCAATCTTCCCGAAACACTCCCATTTTTTGAAATAGGTTATACTGAGAACTAATGACAACTTTATTCTAAGATTGCTTTTTTTAGCCATTATTTATGCCTGAAGTGTGATGGATAACTATTTTAGTTATTTTGCTGTAAATATAATGATTTTTATTTTCCCATAGAGTTATCTCTCTGAGCAGTCTCAATTTTCTTACCTATTTAATTTGGTGTAAGATTTGTTCTGGTGATATTTTTATTTATCTGTTATAATAAATTACTTTTGTAGCATCTGGAACCAGTTTTACTGAATTCTTTCTATTAATTATTACTCACTTATTTGATTATAGTCTTAGATAAAATTTATACAATTCTTTGAATTTAATACTCTATGTTTAATCTGCATTTAGAAAATCTTTTTTAATTACATTTTGGTGCATGGCAAGTGACGTCACTCACTAACAATGACGTCAAGTACGAACCCGGACAAGAAAATCCCGTATTACACCCTTTAATCCTAATTTTAGCTTCAGACTGTTATTTTATTATTATTCTATTTAATTTTAATATGGTCATATTTTTAGCTTTCTATTTATTATATTTTATGTGTTGACTTTATTTATCCATTTAAAAAACATACTTAGGTTTGATTGACAAGATCTAATTTTTGTCAGAATGTGTTATTGGGTGTTTAAGACATATTGCCATAGTTAAATTTGGTTTATCTATTTAAATAGGTGTCTTTCTAATGTTACAACCCAGAATTTTATTGTGGTTCTTGCTGATTGCATCACTCTAACTGCATGGCACATAGACATTCAACTTGCTCTACCATCTTTAATGAAATTTTTAAACCATACAGATATTACATCAAAATGCTTTTTTTTTTTTTTTTACCATCTGTAGGAGTATTCACAAAGCTTTCCTTATGATTTACTTTTTTCAACTTCAGTTTATACATGTTATACATTATCAGTTTTGACTTGAAGAGTCAATTTTGTTAATATCAAATATTTACAATGTTAAAGGTTTTAACTATCCCCTCCCCCCTCTAATGGATCTCTGTGAAGCTAATTCCTGTGTTACACTGTTACATTCACATTTATGGTTTATTAGAAACATGTCATGGCACTTGTGCCTTTGTCTTTGATTCCACCAATATTATAACAATAACGTATAAAATATTCTTAGGTCTCCTTTATCATAACTGTAATAATATGGATTTTCCACTGTTATGTCATATTACTCTTCTATGTTTAAGAGTTTTAAGAACCTCAGCTAGTCTGTACAACCTGTACAGCAGTGTCACAAATTCCTTGAATAACTGATTGTCTCTCGAATGGTGGTTTACATTTGGATGAGGCTGATTGGCAGACAACTATAGGGACAGGGTGGACAGCTATGAACGGCGCGAGACATTTATAGTGGGTGGTCAGCTATGGGAGAGATGCCGAGGAGATCTAATTTTCTTTGGCATTGATGATGCATAGTGTTTTTTGTGGTAATCATAGAATAAAGAAAGTGAGCAGACCTACACTGTAGTTATTTCACTGCCATTCAAGGATGAACTCAAACTTGAAATAATACTGAATGCAAGAGCTTACTGCGTTAGCTGGAATTGTCGACTGTTGTCAAAGCTACAGAAGTGGGCTTGATGTCCTGAGGATCATAGCAATGATTTTTGTTCCTTTAACTCACTGGTGGCTCCTTACTAACAACACAGTACTAGCATTACTGTTGCAACTTTTACTAAATTTTATTTGGCCTCCTTAATACGATACAATCATTTTCCATTGTTCCCAATATAAGAGACTAGCTCTGTGGGATGTGGAAAGTTGTCAGTTAAAAAGTTTCACAACAAAATAATACATACACCAGAAGATGTTCAGTCATAGCATACATGGTACATTAATTATGTTAACTAAATTTATGCAAACTACTGGCAGTTATTTTATAGATACGTAATAAAAAAATTCTTCAACAGAGTAGAAGGAGTTGTCAATTAAAAATTCTTTCCATTTTTTTCCTGAATTTAATCTTATCATCTGTTAGACATTTAATATGTGTTGGGAGCTTATTGAAGATATGTATTCCTGAATATCAAACCCCTTTATGAACAGGGACAATGACTTGTAATCCTTGTGAAGATTATTTTTATTTCTAGTGCCAAAATTGTGTATTTTACTATTTGTTTCAAAAAATGTATAATTTGTTACTACAAAGGACATTAATGTGTATATATACTCGGCCACCGATGTTAAAATCCCTAACTTCTTGAACAGCTGTCTATATGAAGTTCTACTGCTAATTCCACACATAATTCTTATTACTCGCTTTTGGGCTCTGAACACATTGTCTCTATGAGTAAAACTGGCCCAGAATTTTATTCCATATGACATTAAGGAGTGAAAATAAGCAAAATAAACTAGTTTCCTCTTACGGCGATCAACTATAGCTTAAATTGTACAAATTGCAAATGTGGCTGCACCCAATTGTTTGAGTAAGTCAGAAACGTGTACCTTCCGATTTAAATTATAATCAATATGCAAACCTAGAAATTTCACACACGCTACCTCTTGACAGGACTGGCCAGCAAATTTTAAGCCTATATTTGGTGTTAATCTGTGTGATGTACTGAATTGCGTATATTGAGTTTTATCAAAGTTTAAAGACAAGCCATTAGCTATAAACCATTATTATTATGGTCAAACACATATTTTGAAATATATTCTGTAGATAAATCTGGAGTATAATTAATTCTTATGTAAATTGGACGAATTTTGAGTGTTTAGATGCAACATCGGGTAGATCCTTCATATATATATAAATTTAAAACAATAGTGGCCCCAATATAGAACCATGAGGTTCTCCACATCTGATAAATTCCCACTCAGAAAACAGTGGACTACATAAGGCAGCCTTAAAATTTTCTAGTGACACTGTTTTCCATTCACCAAGCGTGGTTGTGTAACGGTTAGCGTTCTGGCCTTGCATTCAGGAGGATGGTGGTTCGAATCCCCATCCGGGCTTCCGGATTTGGGTTTTCCATGGTTTCCCAAATCACTCCAGGCAAATGCCGGGATGCTTCCTTCAAAAGGCCATGGCTGAATTCCTTCCCATTACTTGCCGCCCCATCCTTTCCCGTCTCTAAAGACCTCACTGTTAAGAGACATTAAGCAGTTAAAAAAAAAAAGTTTTCTATTCAGAAGGTAAGAACTAAGCCATTTATTAATAATCCGATCTATATCATAATACTTTAATTTCTGTATCAGAATTTTATGATCCTTAGATAAGTCACAAGAAATTCCCACAGAAATTAATCTGTAATTTATTCCTTCTAAAATAATCAGTGAATGCAAATATAGCTTGTTCTGTTGAATTTGCCCTTTTGAAAACCAAATTGTTATTTAGTTCAAATATAATTATTTTTAAGGTGTTGGTAAGCTCTATCGTACTTCGCTTTCTCAGAAACTTTGGTGAAGGTGTCTGTAATGAAGTAGAATGGTATTTCGACACAGCTAACTTATCCCCATTTTTATAGAGTGGTTTATCTATAGCACACTTAAGCCTTTCTGAAAGGTATCCTCCAGCAAACATATATTTAACAGATAACTTATATCACTTAATTCTGTGGAACACAGTTTAATCAATCTGCTGAATATCACATCATAACCACTTGAGTATTTGTTCTTAAGAGACCTGATAATTTTTCCTAATTTCTTCTGGAGAAGCTAAATTTACAGAAAGTGTGTTATATTTTTCTTTGAAGCCTGTTTTCACAAAATCCATACTAACATTAGCATTATGACTGTTCCTAGAGGCAATATATAACTTCCTTTTACAAATGCATGCAGGGCCGGTAGATAATGTGGGTAGCAGTACCCATCAGGAAAATTCCGGGTGAGTAAAAATACCTGGAATTTGAGAGTGACTGACCTGCATAGAGCAAAGAACTGAGAAAAAAAAGTAAGAGAGAGCAGATCAGCTGAACATAGACCTATTTATAATAGACTGTTCATTCTCTCATAACCCAGCGCTGCAAGATAGATGATGTAGCCACAGCCACGGTCATTCTAATACCATCTGCCAGTTGGAAAGAGTCAGAATGGTAGTGGCTCTATCCCGATTTTGACATTTTTGCTACAGCCATTCAGACATGTTATATTATGTACATCTTGGTACAAGCAAATGTGTTGGATACAATTTTATTAAATTAGCAAGTTACTCTTTAAATTAGTTTTTTTTCACATTTCCATATGTACAAACCTAAAAAGTCCTCCTTTAACATTTTTTTCTTTTTCTTTTGGGGAGATATGCGAAATGTAATCTCTATTTTTTAATACAAAATTACAGTAAGTTTAGTAAGCCATTTCCAATTAATTCAGATTTCATTACATTTTTAAAGGCTCAAGCTGAATATGTGATTGAACTGAAATCATGGCTGCAACAGATGCTCTTGAATGGCTTCATCATGACTCATAATGATTTCATGGCTACTACAGTATTGTTGGAAATGATGTAAGAAATAAGAATAGTTGATTTTTTCTTTTCTATTCCAGTAGACACTTCTGATATTTCCAGAAATGAACAAATGTCTGTTTGCCTGACAATCTTTTCTGAAAACTTCATTGCAAAGGAATACTTTATTGGGTTGTTTTCAACTACGAACTCTAGATATCCATATCTGATATGGTCATTTATATTTTCGCCGAGCACAAAACCAAGAGGGCAGTGTTATGACGGCGCTACTAATGTTTCTGAAAAAATAACAGTGTACAGTATCAAATACGCAAAGAAGAGCTCGAGTTTTATTTGTGCACTGTAATGCTCATAATCTTTATCAACTTTTGTTGGTTGTCCCAAACCGAATCATTCTAACGATTTTAAGAAGTGGGTGGAATCATTGTGAGTAGACTCTTTAATGACATGAGTACAAAATAGAATTGAGAGAGTTATAGCAGTGAGAATATTCATTGGCATAATAAAATATTTAAACTTCGTCAGAGACTCGCTAAAATGACTTGGATAGTTTAATCGACTGCAAATTGGAGTAGAAATAGGAACCAATGCTGATTTTCCTTCTCTTGCAACCTATTGTCCAAAAATAAATTTATAAAGATCACAAGTTTAATATATTTTTTTTAATTATGGTTTTGTGTTTCTAAACATATTAATTTTCAATAAATGGTTAGCAAGGATCAAATCTTTTAAATTAGTAAGAGAAAATCATCATCAGCTAATGCAATTTTTATACGATCATTCTGCAGCCAGATAACTAGATAACACTGTCGCTGCAAAACTTTTGGGTTTTGCTTCTACATGGAATCACTTAACAATGATGATATAAATTTTTCATCGTATTGAAATTTTGAATGCAGATCTACAGGAATCAAATTTATGTGTTGTTGAATTGTATGAAAAGATAGAAGCAATCACCAATGTTTTGTGCTGTGCATGAGATTAAAATTTGAAGAAATATGGCAGAAAATTGTTCTAACTATGAAATCCAAAGAACCACAAATCCCATATCAGCGTAAAATTCCCATGAGCCTGAACCAAGGTAAGAGCAAAATTCTCGATTCAAAACAGCTCAAGGTTTTTTCCCCAAAAAGAGATTATGATTAACGATTAAGATAAAGTACTCATGTCATTAAAGAGTCTATTCACAATGATTCCACCCACTTCTTAAAATTGTTAGAATGATTCAGTTTGGGACAACCAACAAAAGTTGATAAAATTATAAAAATTCTATTATAACCATGGGCCTGGCCAAGAAAGTGTTAGAGAAATGTTTATGCAAATTTTGAAAGGCAGGTATTTTTTTTTTTTTTTTTTTACTAGAAGTACAAATGGACTAGAAGATTCTTACCAGAGTTTGTGCATTATGTTCTACTACTTGTTACAATTCCAGGGTTATCCTGTTCAAATGAACTAAGTTTTCTGTCATACGACGACTCAAGAATTACCTGAGATAAATGTTGCAAGATTGACTCAATAAAAATCCAAAATTACATGTACATATTATCCTCACCGTCAAACTTGATTTGGAAAAATTATTGAATCAGTTCATTTCCAAACAATCAAAGCACACTACAGTTTTTGAATTGCACAGTTAATAGTGTGTAATAGTAAATTAAAAAATAATTATAATTTTTTTAAACTATTAAACTTTATTGAATAAATTACATATTTTTTTCTATTAATTTGTAGTTTTTTGCCCTATAGATTTGTATGCATGATAATTTTCTTTTAGAAAATAATGTTTTAAGGCCTCCCCCCTCCCCTGTGCCTGACTACCCAGCTGTGCCTAACACGAACCGCCGGCCCAGAATATATGATTTCTAATGCCCAAAGTTATCCATGGTTTTTGCTCATTTTGAGAAGCGTGACACCCTTTCAAGGGGAAGTAACTTTCAAATTAATTTAATACAATGCTACTAAAAATGTTGTATTTTTCATTCATACTTTCTGCACTGTGAACATAATCCCAGTTTGTAGTACTGAGGCACTTCCTAAAACAAGTAACTGATTCATCATTTATTATAAGCTGAAGTTTAAAAACATTACTCTTGGAGCTAGTTCCTATTGAAGTGTTGATAGTTAATAACTGTGCATCATGATCCGAAAGTCCTTTGACAGCTTGCTTGATTGCATGGCTGAATTTTGAGGTATCTAGGAAAACATTATCTATAGTGGAGTAACTATTTTCATTATTCTAGTCGGAAAATTAACTACTTAAGTTAAATTGAATGAACTGAATAAAGATTCCAATATGACTTTGAAAGGTAAGTTTTAAAAAAAATCCACATTGAAATCACCACATACGTCTATGTTGGCTACTTTTCTGCTTAAAAAACGTTAGTAAGACTTCAAATTGGTTCAGAAAAATAGAAAAGTTTCCAGAGGGTGCTCTGCATATAGTTAATATTATGAAAATTTTGCTACTGATATTTAGCCATGCAGTACAGGCTTCAAAACGTTGATCAAGACAATACTTTTTAATATTTATATCATCAAAACTATAACAATTTCTAACATAATTGACAACTACTCCTTTCTCCAGGTTTGTTCTACAGTAATGCAAAGCTAAATTAAGGTCAGTTGCATTTGACATACCCATTCCTGTAGTTATATTATGGTGTTTAGGCAAGCATAAAACATCAATTCTATTGATAGCAAATAATTAATTTATGTGAACTAACAATTCATCCACTTTGTTTGGTAACCCTCTGATATTATGATGTAATAAATTAATGCCTACACAATTTTTAATTTTGGTATCTGAAAACTCATTATTGTTTAAACTAATTTCTGTTAAAACTCTCTGCATAATACTTGACCCTAATCTAAAAAAGGAGCTGCCCTAACACCATTAACAACAGAAATCTTTTCACCATGTATGCTATGACTGTACATCTTCTGGTGTATATATTATTTTGTTATGGAATTGTTTAATGTACCATGCATGCTATGACTGTACATCTACTGGTGTACTTATTTTGTTATGCAACTGTTTATCTGTAAATTGACTACTTTCTACATCCCATAGAGCCAGTCTCTTATATTTGGATCAATGGAAAATGAATGTGTTGTATTGTATGAGAATTTGTGGCCCCAGTTAAATGTCCTGCTATCAGATGTGAAAGAACATCCTTCCCTCTACTATTGTGGTGTAGGCCATAACTAGTATAACCCCACCTATCAATTGCATTTACAGGTACCAAGCCCATGCCACAGCCGACATCAGATTTATTTATTTATCTATCTTATTTTGTGGAGCCTTGCTGAAGAAGGACCTCTGGGATATGAAACATGTCATGGTTAATACACATACGAGTCATAATCATAGTGAAAACAATCAAATGTTAAAAGGATAAATAAAAAGAATAAAAATTAACATTAATTTTTACAACTGAATTTTGCAAAAGGTCTTATTGAAAACAATATTTTGTTCAAATTCTTGAATGGCGTAAAAAGAGTTGCCAATTAGATAATTTCTCAGTTTTTCTTTAAATAAATTTGTATTATCTGCAAACTGTTTTATACTCTTGGGAAGTTTATTAAACAGATGTATATCAGAATAATTAACTCCTCTTTGTACTAATGACAGAGATGTTTGTGTTTTGTGAATTAGATGTTAACAGGTCAACATTTGATGACAAATCACATGAGAGAATGTATATACTGAGAAGTCATTGTAAGAATGTTGAGTTTTTTAAAAGTTGTCTGCAAGAATTTCTTGGTTTTACCCTACACAGCATCCTAATAGCTCTTTTCTGTGCTGTGAAAACTTTTTTACTTTGTGAAGTGTTTCCCCAAAATAATATGCCATATGACATCACTGAGTGGAAATATGAGGAGTACACCTGTTTTTTTAATTCTAGATCTGCTGTTTGAGAAAGTGTTCGTATTGCAAAGGTGGCACTACATCTTCTGTAGTAAAGTGATATCTTAGTGCCAACAGAGTTTCTCATCTATTTGAATACCAAGGAATTTTATATTGTTTCTAAGATTGTGTTATTTTTATAGCCTACTTGTAAATCCGGCTGTGCATAATTTTTTGTTTGTTTTAAACCTAATATAATGTTTTTTTTCTAAATTTAATTTTAATGAATTTGCTTTAAACCAATTTGCTACTTCACTAGGTACTTTATTTACATTAAATTCTAGATTACTGTTTGGTGTTTTTCTCACAGCCAGGATAGTGTCATCTTGCAAATAAAACACTCTTAACTTTGTCAGATAAGTTTCCAGGAAGGTCATTGATGCATAACAAAAAGAGGAGGGGTCCTAGGACAGATCCTTGTGGAATTCCATGTATTATTTTCTCCCAGTTTGATGAAGCATCTTTACTTCTTGTAGAATCAAAAATGGAATCTTTTTGCATTCAACTTTCCATTGTGATTTAAACAATTTACATGTGGTTCCATAAATACCATAATATTCCATTTTTTCAAAAGTAATTCATAATTTACACAGTCAAATGCTTTTGCAAGATCACAAAATATTCCTACAGGGCTCATTTTATTATTCAGTTCCTCAAATGTGTTATATAAAAACGAATGAATATATAGTCATTTCTGTGTACGATTTTTTTTTTTTAACCCAAATTGTGAATTAGTGAGAATATTATGTTGTCTAACATGTTTTATTAATCTACGATACATGACTTTATCAAAAATGTTTAAGAATCCGGAAAGTAATGAAATGGGACGATAGTTATTTACAGATGTTGCTTCTCCGTTTTTAAACAATGGTATAACAACTGCATATTTTAGTCTGTTTGCAAACACACATTGTATTAAGGATTCATTAAAAATGTAGGCAAGTACATGATTAATTGATTCTGTACATCTTTTCCGTAATTTACTTGAAATATTGTAATACGTAAGTAGTTGTTCCAGTTCCAGATTCACTCGCATCGCAGCAGAGTTAATCTGTGGCTTATCATAGTGTCTCAGGACCGACATCATACTGACCTGAGTGTGGCACATTGCTTATGCTAGTTTCTCCAGGTCATCTCTGATACTATAACTATTATTTCTGGCCAGACTATTTCCCACTCCTCCCACTATCACTATATCATCCTCATATGTGAAATCCTTTCTACCATTTTCTGTGTTGTATTTGATTCCAGTTTAAGAAGGGAAAAATACAATGAAATTAGAAACAAAAAATTACAGAATGTTGGACAAATTGCAACATAGCAGTTTTTAAAATTCCCAAACCTGTCAGGATTATTTAAATATGAGTCAAAATACCCAACGGGCATGTCAGGAAAGAATTAATGCTTAGGAAAATGTTCAGGAAACTTCTGCGTTTAGGATATGGCTACACCTTTTTTCGTTTTCATTATTCATTTAAACCTTGGTCACATTGCGTGAATGTCTGATGAAGCTGAGCCGTTAGTAATTATTGTGTCTAAACATGTATTTTGGGTTTCTACAATAGAATGCTGAATAATTGACCTACATCTGTATTAATGTCATGACACTTGTTTATAGATGAAAGTATCAGTGCTTCGAATTGGATAACAGTTATTACTGTGAAAAGTTTGTAAGTAGATACCTGAGTTTCATAATTCATATCAGATAGTTAACTCCACTATGCTACTGAACCCTTGCTTATTTTAATTGATTCCATTTACCTGGGCCCAGACATTCCTAGGTTCCACTGGACTACAGTTCCATGATATTAATTACTGGTGATTACATGTTGATTAGCAGTCTAGATATTGCAACATAATGATTTGCCCAGAATTTTCTTACAAGTATCACATTTCCTACTAGCTTTAAAGTACCAGTATTGATTTCAGAAATTACTTTTGTATCCATTCATCAGTGTTAATTTTTTTCTAATGTTCTTAACATCATCTATGATTTGATAGGCTGTGACACTTTAATCTAAAATGGGCAGTTTGAAAGCTACAATGTTAGTTCATTTAAGCAATGTTACACGTCTCTCAATACAAGGAATATTTTTCTTTTGTGTTTCCATTCTAAATTTCATTCCACTACCACTACACAGTCCTGGTATATAAGTTTGCACAGGAAAGCACTGTTCTTTAATAGCAGACTTTATTACTTTTTTATCAATTGAATTTATTTTGAAACCATTGGTTAAATATGCCATTTCATTATAAAGCAACATGGTGTTAAATTATTTTACTTCAATTTTATACATTTTTCTGCCAGTACAGTAAAAGCTCCTTATTTACAGGGGGATACATTCCGTAAATATGCTGTGAATATGGAAACTGTGAATATGGAATGGTAATTTGTACGGGATTATAGGGGATATGTACCAAGATTTTTTAAAAAGAAATTAAAATCAATTTATTAAGAGATTTTAAGCAATTTAATTATTATTATCAGGCTCAGGCAATGCTCTAAAGAAATTCCTTTCTTTGTCACTTTTAAAAGGTCTTTCAATTTTGATTGGTGTACAGCTGTGACATTAACAATTTGTCTTTCAAAAACAAGAATTTTTCTATAGATGGATGAGTTTTCATGAGAAAATCTCAAAGCTCATTTGCCATTCATAGACCTTCACTCAGGTCTTTTAAATTAAATTTCACCAGTTCAGTGCTCATTGAAGCCTCTTCTTCAATGGGTTGGGGATTTGACATTTTCTTCATCAATTTCAGTCAAATCTTGTGAGTCAAGCTATCTTGAATGTCACTTGTTTATGTCTGTTCGAAACCATCTCATCCTATTCCATTCGCAGCTTGAGCAATGTTTGCAATTAAAGTTTGAATTTGCATGGATTCTTCATCATTTCTGATAGTGATATCAGGCCACAGTTTTTTTCCAGCATGATTTCAAAGTGATTTCAGTGCTTCTTTTATTGTAACAGTGCATTTTTCTATATCAAAATTTTTCCAGCATTGTATAACATTCATATCAGGATTGCATTCCATAGTGTCCAGTATGAGTTTGAAGGTTTGTGTAATGTAATAGAGCTTAAAGGCCTGGATTATTCCTTAGTCCACAGGTTGAAGTAAAGCTGTTGTGTTACGAGGCAAGAATATCATCTTCATATTTGGAGGCATAGTTTAAAGCTCATGAGTGTGACCTGGCACATTGTCCAAAACTAAAATGGCCTTAAAGTCTAAATTATTTTTCTGTAAATAAGGTTCAACTTCATGAACAAAACAATTCCGGAACCAGTCACAGAAAATAACACTTGTAAGGTAACCAATGCTTTCTTATTTGCACGCTAAATCACCGGCAGGTTGTTTTGTTTTGATTTTTCAAAGCATGAGGATTTAAAGATCTGTAAAGCATTAGTGCCTAAAATGACACAGTCACCTGATGTGTTAGAACACAGCAGCAGTGTTGCTGCTTCGAAACCAGAGGCACACTTTTCACATTTGGATATGAAAGCTATGATGGCATTCTTTTCCTAAACAGGGCAATTTTGTCTGCATTAAACATTTACTCAGGTTTCTATCAACCACCAGCAATTATGTATAAAAAATCTTCTGCATATCTTTTGGCATGGTAGTTTAAAATAAAACATGGTATGATTATACTATTTAGACAGTCTCTTCACACTTGGTAACATACAAATCTTTTTTGTTGTTATATACAACAATAATTGGTGGTGTCAAATAAGTAGGCAAGTGTAAAGGATTAGCCGTGCTTACAGTGGTCTTTCACTTTGTGGGCATTTTATGATATTATTACATTGAGCAACTATCAAGTGGGCGGATTAATATAGAATTACATAGAATTACATGGAATTGCCAGTCTGACACCAGGTAAGTTTAGTGAAGCAGATTCACCAACTGCATTAATTAGTAATCAATGAAGGCTAACATTACTCTTAGCAATAGATGAACTTGTACTTCTTACCATGGGGACATATTACTCACATCATATACGTTATATCTGAAACTACTGGGTAACTTACTCTAACGACTGATAAATGATTGTGAACACCAGCAGAATGGATTGAATGAGAGTATTTATTCATTAGATACCGAACATAATACATGCGTCCACATTTCCAACTAAGTTATGACGGGTGGAATAACACGCGCAGTAGCTCCCAGAATTACCAATATGGTATCAACAATAATGGAACTAAGTCTTCTTCAGACGTGAGATACCAATTTAACTATGGCATGATTTGGAAACCAATGATAACTGTTAAGATTATGAATACCCAATAAGAACCCAATGCGAACATTATAAAACAGTGATGTACGAGACTCAAGTTATAAGTTAAACTATTAATTTACTAATGCATGATGATGCTGGAACTTAAGACACACGAGTTATAGAAAACAATGAAATACTAATACTACCAGAAGACTAGAACAAACTATCTGTAAGTGCCATGAGGCAGCAGACCGACTAGCAACTATTACCTTGCTACATTGTGTCAGTCTCATTGGTCAACTGAACTGCAGAGCGCGAGACATTATGGCGTCTCACTTTAAATACTATCAAGTTACTGACACTAGCTAGGGCAATGCTCTGCGGCACGCGCGTGGAATGTGCAGATCAGCGCTTGATGCCGCTACGCTGTCGCTAAGTGGAGCAGCTCTCTCGAATGTTCACGAATCCATCTTACAACATTTATACTCATACCCATGATAATATTTTGACCTTTACATTATTCCCCTCTTTTTGGAAGAAGCATCCTCCCATCTTGTTTTTTAGGACACAATACGAGTGAAGAAGACTTCTGATTATTTATCCCTCACGATTCTTCACTTTTTTTTGGGAAATTGTTAACTTTCAAAATGAGCGTTACTGACAGTGTGATTTCCTCCAAGACAGTTCTAACTAGCGGACTTGTGATGCTAAACATTTGCAATATCTGAATCTCAAATAATTACAATAATCAGTCAAATATTAATAAAAAATCAAAATTACATTTGTGTAAATATTATAGCAGGTTTCAATGTTTATGAGCGATAATCCCTTTGAAATTTTGTATAGTCAAAAGTTAAAAGATTGAAGCATTAATTTCAACCAAAAATTGTAAGGTGTAAAATTGCCAAAAGTTATAAATGTGTGAATCAGGCAAACAGTGTAATTAGTCACAATGATCAAAATAAAAAATGTGAATCAGTCAAACCAGAGAAAAACTGAAATGTTGTTAAACCAGATCTACATGCTTGATTAATCATAGTGCTACAAATGATATTAACAAAAGCTAAGGTGTTATCAAAGTTCACTATTATGCAATATCTGCTTGAACTCTATCAATAACAACAAAGCATTTAATGAGGACATGTTTTTATGAAACCAACTCATTCAACCCTTATCTCAAAACTATCACACTAATCTACTCCATCGTAAAACTCAACCAGGAAACATTGTGAAAAATTCTCTAAATTAACACCTTTGTAAAGAAACAATACTATATGGTTCAACTCTACCCCAATGAACACTACATCAGACTCATTGTCACATTTTATACATGCTTTCAATAAGCAAACATTCAGTGAAACATAGAAAGTAATCGAAAAAGTGAAATAGATATGTAGCTCCGCCTAGTTCCAGTTTTCAGAATTAAAAGTTAAACTTTAATCATTACTTTTGCCTGGTCATATTAATGGTTACGCAGATTATTACCAACAGTTAGTACAAACACTATCAAGTACAAACAGCAAAACCAGATTACTATGAAGAACCCAACACCAAAACAAAATAAAGTCTATTGAGGTTGGTACTCATCAAGCGTAGCTAAAGTGAAGTTCTCGGTGTCTTTAAATGATGCTCGTGGTCTTGAGATTGGATGTACATAAGGTTTGCATACTTCTGCTTGAGCTATAGCCATGCACACAGGTTCATCCCGTACTCAGTCATGGAACTGCTGTAAAATATAACTTGGACCAGTATTCTGTTCTTTTATACACACCTAAAATTTCCAGGAAAGTTTATTTCAACAAGTCTGTTTTGTCAAGGATCAAGTTCAAAACTTTTATCAAGGACCAATGGTTAACCTTCTATTGGCAAGGACCAACTGTCAACTGTCAACTTCCTTTTTGTTGAGGACCAACTGTCAGCTTTCTATTTGTCAGCATTGGTAGTTACAGTTAAATGTAAAATAAGGCTCTAATGGACAAAATGGAATTTCAAGAAATTAGTTCAAAATAGTTAAAAATTAATTGAACTTTAATTTGAGATTGAAAAATCATTACTAGGTACATGGAATCTGGAACATCCTTTTACAATTTTTGAATACAAAACAATCATGGAACATCATTCACAACAAATCATTCACACAAACTTTCAAAAAATCAACATCTCAGTCAAGTTTCACTAAGATTCAAATTCCTTCCAAAATAATCACATAAAATACTTAAACAGTTAATGAATAGAAAATGTTATACTTATCACAGGATTACATGCTATGAATTTCTGGCATCTTTACGTGGTTGACTACATGATCAGGCTTTCATGAAAAAATCATCACGAATTACACCCCTTTAAAAAGACATAATGGCTGATGTTAGCGTAGACTAGATATGGACAGAAAAGAATGGCAGTAACAGAGTATTTTTAAATCTGTAAACTTGTTATAAGTAGTACTGTCAAATGCTGGATGTAAAATTTGACCTAGGTTATCACGTCACTTAAAGAATTAATTTACCAATTTACACCTGTCCTACTTCCCATTAACTAACCTACGAGTTTCATTTTATTTCCCTTAGGCAACCTCCAAGAGGACTAGTCTTATCCTTAGGTACAGCTGTATTATATTTTAACTCACCTATCACTCAACATAAAACCCACAATACCAATACAGCTTGCAGTTGTGACAAATCGTGTCTCTATGTGACATCATAACCATTAATTCCAAATGATAACCGGATAAATTTTAATGAACAGAGTCAGATTTACAGTAATGAGTTCAACGGTCAAGTATATAGCTTCTAGCAGGACTAAAATTATAGTTATAAAATATAAAACTGCTTGCAAAACCATTTGCAGATCAGAACCCAAAACTGGTCAGAAATGTAAGGAGGATGGGCTTGTGAAACAAGTTACTATAGACCATATGCCAGTATTCATAAAACACATAATGACAAGGATTTTTGCCACACCACTTTTTTTAAAACAAATGCCACTTCAGAATCACAACACCATTCCATTACAACATGTGCTCTAACATTTAGAATTTCACTTGTGGCTTCCTTCAACAATTTTAAATCATCTTAACTTATTTCACCAATTGTTAATATTCCTGTTCTTACTTTATAAGTGGCTCAACATCATTTTAACAACAAACCTGCTGATATTACCCATTAACACATTATCCATCACAAATACACAGTGGCTTACAACATACTTACAACACATCATGTGGCCATCATTAATTCACATTTACACCATGTGGCTTTACTCACAAAACCCAATATGCATTACCTGATGTGCGTATGCCAACCCATATTGCACATTCTATTTAGGTAATCATACTGAAAAATAACAATGCAGAACTGATCTGCCCTGTGGCTTCCACATACCACATTTAATCCATTATCACTTAGCTGCTTTTATATTTCACATATGCATGCATCTCAACATTGATTCTATTACCATATGAACACAAAATTTGCACATTACCCCACTATGCAACATAACACTTTACTTATTTCTGCCACTAAAATTTAATTTGACACTTATGTCACGTAAATACAAATCTATCTTCCAATAATTTACTTGACATTCATACTACTGATAAAAACCACCAACCTGTGCTGTACATAACCTATGAAGGTTGTTTTTGACAAACACATTTTCAAACTTCGCATACAGAGGTATTTAGGCGATTAGATCTGTATTATAGCTATCATCTTGGCTCACGAAACCGCAACAATTACATGAATCTGTCTGTGGCCCTTTAAACGAATGCTAAGATACACTTGACATGATTTCATTAACAAACGTTGAATACTCCTGATATGCAATGTACCTCGTACTTGTCGAAATTTACATATATCATCTACGGACTTTTAATTATTGAAGCTATGTGGTGAAGCCATTTGCCATGTATTACAATACATTTTCAAACATAATATCACTCAAATATAAACAGTTCATATTTTACCCTACAATTGTATTCCAAGAACTTTAAAAAATACATCAGTTATACAATGATAATTTAAGGATGTTCCTCTAAATACTGTCAATAGAAAAGTTGGTCCTTACTTGTTGTTTCAAGTGATGCCACATTGTTTCATCCTCTTGTTTACATTCCATAGGCTGCTAGACCCACCATAATTCTTTTTCTAGCAATATACTCTAGATGGTTGCTGATTGGCTGACTGCCACGCCATGTTCTGGACAGATCTGAACATGCTGCCATCTTGTAGCTTGCTGATGAACTCCAACTGGTTGCTTACGATCTCACGCCCCGGTAACAATATTTAGAAAAACATTTATAGGAGATTCTTTTGAAAAATTTCTATACTACTGACTACTAGTAACAAGATAAGAGATTACGAGTCGTCTGTTCAGTCTCAAAATCAAGCACACGAATTATTTAATGGTATTCAAGAAAGAAAAATTCAAAAAACTATTAAATAATTTTTTAAAGATGATTTAAAATTTTTTGATTTAAAAAAAGAGTTCTATATCCGCACTTCTGATCGCCAGTGTAGAGGATTCGTTATCTCACTTCTAGACGCCAGTGTAAAGGATTCGACATCCCACTTCTGACACCAGTGTAAAGGATTAGCCGTGCTTACAGTGGTCTTTCACTTTGTGGGCATTTTATGATATTATTACATTGAGCAACTATCAAGTGGGCGGATTAATATAGAATTATATAGAATTACATGGAATTGCCAGTCTGACACCAGGTAAGTTTAGTGAAGCAGATTCACCAACTGCATTAATTAGTAATCAATGAAGGCTAACATTACTCTTAGCAATAGATGAACTTGTACTTCTTACCATGGGGACATATTACTCACATCATATACGTTATATCTGAAACTACTGGGTAACTTACTCTAACGACTGATAAATGATTGTGAACACCAGCAGAATGGATTGAATGAGAGTATTTATTCATTAGATACCGAACATAATACATGCGTCCGCATTTTCAACTAAGTTATGACGGGAGGAATAACACGCGCAGTAGCTCCCAGAATTACCAATATGCTATCAACAATAATGGAACTAAGTCTTCTTCAGACGTGAGATACCAATTTAACTATGGCATGATTTGGAAACCAATGATAACTGTTAAGATTATGAATACCCAATAAGAACCCAATGCGAACATTATAAAACAGTGATGCACGAGACTCAAGTTATAAGTTAAACTATTAATTTAGGAATGCATGATGCTGGAACTTAAGACACATGAGTTATAGAAAACAATGAAATACTAATACTACCAGAAGACTAGAACAAACTATCTGTAAATGCCATGAGGCAGCAGACCGACTCGCAACTATTACCTTGCTACATCATGTCAGTCTCGTTGGTCAACTGAACTGCAGAGTGCGAGACAAGATGGTCTCCCTTTAAAAACTATGAAGTTACTGACACTAACTAGGGCAATGCTCTGTAGCATGTGCGTGGAATGTGCAGATCAGCGCTTAATGCCGCTAAGTGGAGCAGCTCTCGCGAATGTTCACGAATCCATCTTACAACATTTATGCTCATACTTATGATAATATTTGGACCTTTACACAAGAATTCAAATTTCTGCTCTGTAAATCTGGTTTTTGCAAACACAATTCAATTCATTGTACATGTATCACAATTTAGCATATTAAGACTTTCAGTAGATGATATCATAAAACTTCTTTTGTGAAGCATTCAGAAACAAGTTTTTAATTTCATGTTCAGTTAGTGCTGTCATTTAAGAGGAAATTTCATTCAGGTTTTTGGTAATGTGTGAATAATATATTTTTCTTTGATTTCTGCAAGGTTGAGTCATAATATTTGAATTATTATGCTTTGGATACTAATCTTCACCTGTTTTTCCCCCCTGATTTTTAGCTGTTAATAGGATATGAATCTGGCCAGATTGTGCTTTGGGACTTGCGCACAAGGGCAGCTGATATGAGATGTCAGACATCAGAACCTCTGAAGTCAATATCATGGCATCATGAAGGGAAGCAATTTATGTGTAGTCACACAGATGGCTCACTAACAACGTGGGCAACCAGGCAAGCTCCCAAACCTACCAACTATTCACAACCGCATGGTAAGTTTCCGTATCACCATTTATATGTATTATTTAACTTTTAACTAAGAAGATGATTTTAATTACTACAAATATGATAAAGTATTTAAATCAAATTTAGAAAAATGTGATTTTACATTTCAACAATCTATGTAACTTGAGATTCTTATTATTTTTTGCACCTTGGTGCCAGTACAAAATATTTGGAATCAATAGCTGAAAATATGTAGTTTGATGGTTTTTTTGTTTCTTAATTTCCACTTTGATAGTGAGCAGTGACAATAATTTCTCTACAAGAACACAACAAATACATTAGGCAGTCATGTTAATAAAGATAGGAGTGGGTTAAGGTAAAGCAGAACTTCTCATATATATTGAAAGCAACATGAAAAAGAGCAACATGGCCACACATCCAGATTAAAACTGATCCCTCAGTCACTTAACTTGAGTCTTGCATCTAAAAACATGTGACTCTTTTGCACATTCTGCAGCATCCAAGAATAATATTAATCATCAATATCACCAAAAACAACATTATTTTACTATATATTAACAGTGTGTTAAAAAATTTGCGTATTTTGTTAATGTACCATATTGTAAATTTTTTAAACTTCCAAATTTTGAATTCATTTTTACTGTAAGGATGTCTTGGCTTTTGCAAGTTATTGTGAATCCCAAATTTTTTATATTCTCTAATTTATAACTAAATATATAAATTATTTGAAGTCACTAGTAAAGAAAAAAAAAAAAAAAAGTGACGACTGCATTGTGAGGTTAGGTATGAAAATTGGACATTGTTTACAAATAAAAAGAAGATAAATATGGTGAACTATTGGAAAATCTTGAGATGCAACAGAGAAAAGTAAAAAAGTTAAGAAAAAAAACTCCTACAAATAAGGAAAAGTGCAAAACTGAAATTAAGTGTGCTTCATTGTCATTCATTGTAAACACAGTGAGTATTTTAAGTGAAGAGAAAACGGAGAGACAAACAAAACGAACAACAGCGAGTGTGAACTGAATAACTGAAACCACATTACTACAGAAGAGGAGCAGATAACAACAAACAGAAGAAAAAAAGCTGGTGTTCAGGAATTCAAGTGTCTGCAGTCCTAAAAGAAGGAGAAAAAAAGTGCTCCTCCTGACTGACAGTCAAGGGAGGTACTGAGCCAACATTTTTATTTCTCTTCTCTGGAAGATTATCAAGTAGAAAGTGTAATGAAGCCAAATGTGACAGTCTCAGAGGTTATCAGCAGTACTGATCAGTGGACATGTGCTTGGCAGGACAAATGACATTGATATATGACATAAAAATGATATCTTCAAGAATATAGCAGGTAAACTGATAGATGTAAATAAAAGGACAAATGTCATCTTAAATCTGGTTTCATATATATATATATATATATATGACAAACCAAATATGAACAATCTAATTAGCAGTTTTAATGACAATATGCTTAAAGACATTAATAGTTCAAGTAGTGATAAGAAACGGCAAAGGTTAAACTTTGAAATGGAAAGCTTAGAACAGCTGACATGGGCTACATCTAAATAATAATGGAAAAATGAAAATCTGTGGTAGAATGGTAGACATAATAAAAAATTCAGGAACTCAAGGTAAAATAACAAATGAACCTTCAAAAGAAGATAATTTTTATGGACAAGTGGTAGCTAAGGAATAAAAATGTTAGGAATGAAGAGAAAGAAACAAACATAAACAAACAAACTATCAGTCAAACTAACAATAAACTCACATTCCTAGACAAATGCTTATTGAAACATAACACAGTCAAAAACAAGTAATTTTTCTGGCAAAGTAACTCATTATAAAAAAATATTATAGTAGTGGAGCAAAGAATGAGATTAAGTGTTCTCGAGGAAAATATAAGATTAGGGAGAGCGAAAATAGACATTATAAAATCATACATCAAAATGTACAGTACATCAGAAGCAAAACAATTGAGCTAGAATTATTGATAGATGATACAGTTCCAAACATAGTAGTACACTAAAGAGCCAAGAAACTGGTACACCTGCATAACAACATGTAGGGCCCCCGCGAGCATGCAGAAGTGCTACAACATGACATGGCATGGACTCAACTAATGTCTGAAATAGTGCTTGATTGAATTGACACCATTCATCCTACAGGACCGTCCAGAGTACGAGGGGATGGAGAGCTCTTCTGAATGGCACATTGCAAGACATCCCTGATATGCTCAATAATGTTCTTGTCTGGGGAGTTTAAACTCAGAAGAGTGTTCCTGGAGCCACTCTGTGGAAATTGTGGATGTGTTGGGTGTCGCATTGTCCTGCTAGAATTGCCCAAGTCCATTGGAATGCACAATGGATATGAATGGATACAGATGATCAGACAGGATGCGTACAAACGTATCACCTGTAAGAGTCGTATCTAGATGTATCAGGGGTCCCATGTCACTCCAATTGCACACACCCCATGCCATTAAAGAGCCTCCACAAGCTTGAACAGTCCCCTGCTGACATGCAGGGTCCATGAATTCATGAGGTTGTCTCCACACCCGTACACGTCCATCCGCTCGATACAATTGGAAACGAGACTCCTCAGACCAGGCAACATGTTTCCAATCATCAACAATCCAATGTTGGTGTTGATGGGCCCAGGCAATGTGTAAAGCTATGTGTCGTGCACTGAGCAAGGTTACACGAGTGGGACTTTGGCGCCAAAAGCCCATTTCAATGATGTTTCGTTGAATGGTTCGCACACTGATGCTTGTTAATTGCAGCATTGAAATCCGCATCAATTTGTGGAAGGGTTGCACTTCTGTCATGTTGAATGATTCTCTTCAGTCATCGTTGATCCTGTTCTTGCAGGATCTTTTCCCACCCACAACAATATCGGAGATTTGATGTTTTACCTGATTCTCAATATTCACAGTGCACTCGTGAAATGGTTGTACGGGAAAATCTCCATATAATCGCTACCTCGGAGATGGTATGTCCCATCTCTCATGCACCGACAATAACACCACTTTCAAACTCACTTAAATCGTGATAACCTGCCATTGTAGCATCAGTAACCGATCTAATGCATGCGCCAGACACCTGTTGTCCTATATAGGTGTTGCAGACTGCAGCGCCATACTATGAGTGTTTACATATATCTCTGTTTCCATACATGCACCTATACCAGTTTCTTTGGATCTTCAGAGTACTTGCTGAACATGCATCAAAAAATGAATTAATTCTAGGGCTACACGTTGAAGGATATTCTGAGGGAAATAGTTACACCAGGGAAAGTGAACTGGGCAAGGGATGGATAGCAAATGGTATTAGAGTATCTAGTAAAACAAAAAGGGACCTTTACTTAAAAGTATGAGAATCAGATAACTATACACTGAAAGCTCATAAACATTATTCTAAAATAATAAGAAATGCAATAAGAAAAGCCAAAAACAGGTACATAAAACAGAAAAAAGAGAATTCAGGCAATAAGATGAAATCTATATGGAATATAATAAAAACTGAAACAGGAAACTCTGTAAATCACTCTAAAGACATAAAAATAGAACAAAATGGATGTGTGCATAGTGAAGTAGGCAAAGTTTGTGAAATATTTAACAAACATTTTACTTCAGTTGTAGAGAAATTAAGCATAGAAAAGCAATTCCCACATAATGCCCTAAGGCTTCTTCCGACTGCTTTCCCAAATAGATTTGTGGAAATGTAATTGCCACCAGTAATATTCCCTGAAATAAATTAACTTATGACACAATTGAAACCTAAAACTTCTTCCAGCTATCACAATATTTCAAGTAAATTACCAAAAACATGTTCAGGTTGTAACAATCATGTAATTGCCCACAATTTTTAATGAATCCTTAATGCAATGTGTGTTTCCAAACAGACTAAAATATGCAGTTGTAAAACCATTGTTTAAAAAAGGAGAAGCAACTTGTGTACAGTATATAACTATCACCCCATTTCATTACTTTCAGGATTCTCAATGATTTTTGAAAAAGTCATCCATCATAGAGTATTAAAACATGTTACACACTATAATATCCTCGCTAATTCACAATTTGGGTTCCAAAAAGTATCATGCATAGAAATGGTTATGTGTTCATTTTTAATAAAATATTTGAGGAACTGAATAATAAAATGAGCCCTGTAGGAATATTTTGTTATCTTGCAAATGCTTTGACTGTGTAAATCATGAATTACATTTGAAAAAAAAATAAAAAATGGAATACTGTTTGTTGTATTTATGGAACCGCAGGTAAGTGGTTTAAATCATATATGGAAATTCAAGTGCAAAAATTTTCCATCTTTGATTCTAAAATAATTAAAGATGTTTCATCAGACTGGGATAAAATAAAACATGGAATTCCACAATGCTCTGTCCTAGGAACCCTCCTCGTTTTATTATACATCAATAATCTAGAATAACAAATAATTTAGAATTTATTGTAACTGAAGTACTTAGTGAAGTAGCAACTTGGTGTAAGGCAAATTTATTAAAATTTAATTTTGAAAAAAAAAATATTATATTAGGTTTAAAACAAAAAATTATGCACACCCGGATTTACAAGTAAGCTATAAAAATAACGCAATCTTAGGAAGAAAGAGTATACAATTCCTTGGTATTAAAATAGATGGGAAACTCTTTTAGTACTAACATATCACTTCACTACTGAAGAAGTTAAGTAGTGTCATCTTTATAATACGAACACTTTCTCTAACAGCAGATCTAGAATTAACGAAACAGGTGTACTCCTGATATTTTCATTCAGTGGTGTCATTTGGCATAATTTTTTGGGAAACTCTTCACAAAGTAAAAAAAGTTTCCATAGCACAGAAAAGAACTGTGCAGGGTAAAACTTACAATATCTTACAGACAGCTTTTTAAAAAACTCAATATTCTCACAATGACTTCTCAGTGATTAGGGGATGTACGAGAGAAGTAAAGGAATTGGGTTACAAAACTTTGGTCAGACCATTGCTCGAATATGGTGGTGTAGTATGGGACCCTCATTTTACGTATCAAATACAGGAGTTGGAGAGGGTGCAAAAAAGGGCTGCTAGATTTGTTTCTGGAAATTATCGCAGAATGCAATCAGTGACGGATATGATAAAGGAGCTGGAATGGGATTCATTGCAAGACAGGAGGAGGATGAGGAGGGTCATGGGAGTGTACTGGCGATGAGGCATGGAAAGATATTGCAATAGGTATGAAAAGTAGTGCATGGAAGGGAAAGATGACCATGACCACAAGCTGGCACTCGATTTCAGGCACAAGGGTGTGGGAAGATTCTCTTTTTTAGGTAAGGGTGTCAGGGATTGGAATGAGTTACCGAGAGAAATGATGAATAATTTACTGAAAACTTTGAAAGAATTTAAAGATAAAATTTGTCGAGGGCAAATGTAGGTGGGTGCAGGATAGGGGGAAGATGGGTGTGTAGGGAAATAGCCACTGGAGCATGTGCTCCATTGCAATTAAATTAAAATATGTATATATATATATATGTTCTCTCATGTGATTTGTCATAGAACATTTTAACTTGTTTACATCTAATTCACAGGTATACAATTTCAATACAAGAAACAGAAATAACTTGCACAAAACACAAATATTTCTATCATTAGAAGAAAGAGGAGTTAATTATTGTGGGATACATCTGTTTAATAAAACCGTTTTGCAGATAATAAAGATATAATTAAAGGAAAACTGAGAAATTATCTTATTGCTAACTCCTTCTACTCCATTCAAGAATTTGAGCAAAATGATTAATTGTACTCAATATGATGTTTTTCAAAACTCAGTTGTAAATATTAATGTTTATTTTTATTCTCTTTATTTGTCTTTGTAAGATATAATTCTTTTAACTGTGATTATGACTCATATTGTATGTATGTGTATTAAAATGTATGTGTATTAATCATGACATGTTTCATATCCCAGAGGTCCTTCCTAAGCAGGGGTCTATGAAACAAGATTGGTATATAAATAAATAAATAAATAAATACAGAGCACCCGTAGGAAACTTTGAAAAATTCTATAAAAACCTATATGAGGTGCTAGAGTCTCTGTGCAATATTTATGACTATGTAATTCTAATGGGGGATTTGAATATTGATGTACACTCCTGGAAATTGAAATAAGAACACCGTGAATTCATTGTCCCAGGAATGGGAAACTTTATATACACATTCCTGGGGTCAGATACAACACATGATCACACAGACAGAACCATAGGCACATAGACACAGGCAACAGAGCATGCACAATGTCGGCACTAGTACCGTGTATATCCTCCTTTCGCAGCAATGCAGGCTGCAATTCTCCCATGGAGACGATCGTAGAGGTGCTGGATGTAGTCCTGTGGAACGGCATGCCAAGCCATTTCCACCTGGCGCCTCAGCTGGACCAGCGTTCGTGCTGGACGTGCAGACCGCGTGAGACGACGTTTCATCCAGTCCCAAACATGCTCAATGGGGGACAGATCCAGAGATCTCGCTGGCCAGGGTAGTTGACTTACACCTTCTAGAGCACGTTGGGTGGCACGGGATACATGTGGACGTGCATTGTCCTGTTGGAACAGCATGTTCCCTTGCCGGTCTAGGAATGGTAGAACGATGGGTTCGATGACGGTTTGAATGTACCGTGCACTGTTCAGTGTCCCCTCGACGATCACCAGAGGTGTACGGCCAGTGTAGGAGATCGCTCCCCACACCATGATGCCGGGTGTTGGCCCTGTGTGCCTCGGTCGTATGCAGTCCTGATTGTGGCGCTCACCTGCACGGCGCCAAACACGCATACGACCATCATTGGCACCAAGGCAGAAGCGACTCTCATCACTGAAGATGACACGTCTCCATTCGTCCCTCCATACACGCCTGTCGCGACACCACTGGAGGCGGGCTGCACGATGTTGGGGCGCGAGCGGAAGACGACCTAACGGTGCGCGGGACCGTAGCCCAGCTTCATGGAGACGGTTGCAAATGGTCCTCTCTGATACCCCAGGAGCAACAGTGTCCCTAATTTGCCGGGAAGTGGCGGTGCGGTCCCCTACGGCACTGCATAGGATGTGACGGTCTTGGCGTGCGTCCGTGCGTCGCTGCTGTCCGGACCCAGGTCGACGGGCACGTGCACCTTCCGCCGACCACTGGCGACAACATCGATGTACTGTGGAGACCTCGCACCCCACATGTTGAGCAATTCGGCAGTACGTCCACCCGGCCTCCCGCATGCCCACTATACGCCCTCGCTCAAAGTCCGTCAACTGCACATATGGTTCACGTACACGCTGTCGCGGCATGCTACCAGTGTTAAAGACTGAGATGGAGCTCCGTATGCCACGGCAAACTGGCTGACACTGACTGCGGCGTTGCCCAACCGCTGCGCAGCTAGCGCCCTTCGACGGCTAACACTGCTGTTCCTGGTGTGTCCGCTGTGCCGTGCGTTTGATCATTGCTTGTACAGCCCTCTCGTAGTGTCCGGAGCAAGTATGGTGGGTCTTACACACCAGCGTCAATGTGTTCTTATTTCAATTTCCAGGAGTGTATTATGGAGCAATCTGATTTCAAAATAACTTGGAGACATTTGTAGTTGTTTATTTATTTTATTTATTTATTTATCAATTTTGCGCCATTGGTCCCTGCTGAGGAAGGATCTCTGGGAAGTGAAAAGTGTCGTGGTTAATACGCATAAATACATTATGCGTCATAACCATTGTGAAAACAATGATATATTACAAAGACAAATATAGAAAAAATTATGCATTAATTTTTACAACTGATTTTTGCTAAAGGTTATATTGAATACCATTACTTATTTTCTTCAAATTGTTTTGGACTTAAAATTTTTTTTAAACAGCCCTAAAAGGGAAAATGGCACTCAAAAACAGCAATAGATAATGTAATAACTAACTATGCATAGGATGAATATACAACAAAAAATTAAGTTAAGAATATTAGATAACTATGCACAAGAATTTAGTCTTCAGACCGCTTACCCAAATAGATTTGTGGAAATGCAATTGCCACCAGTAACAGTCTCAGAAATGAATAAACTCATGAAACAATTAAAACCAAAAAACTCTTCCAGCTATGACAATATTTCATGTAAATTACTGAAAAGATGTTCATTTTGTATCGATCGTGTACTTGCCCACATTTGTAATGAATCGTTAATACAAGGTGTGTTTCCAAATAGACTAAAATATGCAGTTGTAAAACCATTGTTGAAAAAAGGAGAATCAACATGTGTAGATAACTATTGTCCCATTTCATTACTTTCCGGATTCTCAAAGATTTTTGAAAAAGTCATGTATTATAGAGTAATAAAACATGTTACCCAAAATAATATACTCACTAAATCACAATTTGGGTTCCAAAAAGGATCATCTATAGAAATGGCTATATATTCATTTTTAAAAAAACACGTTTGAGGAACTGAATAATAAAATGAACCCTGTAGGAATATTTTGTGATCTTGCAAATGCAATTGACTGTGTAAATCATAAATTACTTTTGAAGAAAATGGAATACTATGGTATTTATGGAATTGCAGGTAAATGGTTTAAATCATACATGGAAAGTTGAATGCAAAAAGTTTGCATTTTTTATTCTAAAATAAGTAAAGATGCTTCATCGGTCTGGGACCCCTCCTCTTCTTGTTGTACATCAATGACCTTCCTGGAAACTTATCTGACAAAGTTAAGAGTGTTTTATTTGCAGATGACACTAATCTGACTGTGAGAAAAACACCAAACAGCAATCTAGATTTTAATGTAAATGAAGTACTTAGTGAAGTAGCAAATTGGTTTGAGGCAAAATCATTAAAATTAAATTTTGAAAAAACACATTACATTAGGTTTAAAATAAAAAATTATGCACAGCCAGATTTACAAGTAAGCTATAAAAATAACACAATATTAGAAACAAAGAGTATAAAATTCCTTGGTATTAAAATAGATGAGAAACTCTGTTGGCATGAACATATCACTTCACTACTGAAGAAGTTAAGTACCGGTAGTGCCACCTTTGCAATACGAACACTTTCTCTAACAGCAGATCTAGAATTAACGAAACAGGTTTACTACTCATAATTTCATTGAGTAATGTCATATTGCATAATTTTTTGGGGAAACTCTTCACAAAGTAAAAAAGTTTTCATAGCACAGAAAAGAGCTATTAGGATGTTGTGTAGGGTAAAACCAAGAACTTCTTGCAGACAACTTTTTAAAAAACCCAATGTTCTTACAACGACTTCTCAGTATATATATTCTCTCATGTGCTTTGTCATAGATCATTTTAACCTGTTTATTTCTAATTCACAGGTACACAATTTCAATATAAGAAGCAGAAATAACTTGCACAAACCACAAACATCTCTGTCATTAGTACAAAGAGGAGTTAATTATTCTGGTATACATCTGTTTAATAAACTTCCCAAGGGTATAAAACAGTTTGCAGAAAATAATGATATATTTAAAGAAAAACTGAGAGATTATCTTATTGTCAACTCCATCCAAGAATTTGAACAAAATAATTAATTGTATTCAATATGACTTTTGCAAAACTCAGTTGTAAAAATTTGTTTATTTTATCCTCCTTATTTTTCTTTGTAACATATAATTGTTTTCACTGTGATTATGACTCAAATTGTATGTATATTAACCATGACAGAGGTGCTTCCTCAGCAGGGATCCATGAAACAAGATTGATAAATAAATAAATATTAAAAATTAAGTAGAACATCAGGAAACTTGGCTACTTAAAGAATATAGGACCTACACTAAACAAAATATTGAATTGTTCAAGAACCTTTTAAGCAGAGAAACATTGACTGAAACATTTCATTCCTACACAACACATGAAAAATATGACTCATTCATAAGTGTAGTTAATTATTACAAAGACATAGCTTTCCCAATAAAAACAGAAAAAATAGTAGTATTTTATTTGTCATCTAAATCATATTCATATATATTATACATAATGATATCAGACATGTCAATTATAAATTAAGAATACACAAAACAACAAGAGAAAAAATGGAATACAAATATTATACAATACAAGAAACATATAAAATGAATTAGTTGATTGTGTAGGGAAGGGTAACCATTACTGAAGAAATATCTGCTAAAGTGCAGTAATGAATTTAAAAATAAGATTAATAATGTAAAATCAGATAACATTCATAGAATACTACACAGAAGTGACAATAAACCAAGAATATTATGAAAAATTATTAATAGGGAGAGGGGGAAAATCGTATTTAATTTAATTTACAATGGAGCACACGCTCTGGTGGCAATTTCTCTACACATCCAACTTCCCCCTGTCCTGCACCCACCTACATTTGCCCTCTACAAATTTTAACTTTAAATTCTTTTAACGTTTTCGGTAAGTTATTCATCATTCCCCTTGGTAACTCATTCCAATCCCTGACACCCTTACCTAAAAGAGAAAATCTTCCCACACTCTTGTGCCTGAAATCGAGTGCCAGCTTGTGGTCATGGTCATCTTTTCCCTTCCATGAACTTCTTTTCATACCTACTGCAATATCTTTCCATGCCTCATCGCCAGTATATGCCCTGTACACTCCCATGTCCCTCCTCATCCTCCTCCTGTGTTGCAATGAATCCCAGTCCAGCTCCTTTATCATATCTGTCACTGATTACATTCTACGATAATTTTCAGAAACAAATCTAGCAGCCCTTCTTTGCACCTCCTCCAACTCTTGTATTGGATACTCAAAATGTGGGTCCCATACTACACTACCATATTCAAGCAATGGTCTGACCAAAATTTTGTAATCCAATTCCTTTACTTCTCTCGTGCATCCTCTCATCACTCTATCCAACAAGTGCAGGGTTTTTGAACCTTTTCCTACCACCTGTCCAATGTGTCCTGCCCAGTTAAGCTTGTAATGTAATGCCAAGATATTTACATTTCAAGTCTTCAGCAAGCAATTATATTCATAATTAACCTTTTGTTTTTTATTTGTGTATCTAATTAGCTGACTCTTCTTTGCATTTCCCATGTTTACCAACCCAACTAGATATCCTGTCCAGATCACCCTGCAACTGTTTACAGTCCTCTATAGTTTTGATCCTTTTATACAGCATTATGTCATCTGCAAACAATCTAATTTCAGATAGTAAACAATCAACACAATTATTCATTACAATAATTAATAGCAATGGTCCCAATACGCTACCCTGTGGCACTCCCATTGTTACTTCCACTTCCTTTGATACCGCATTTCCTACCCTAACTTTCTGTTTTCTACCTTTTAAAAATTCTTCTACCCTGCAAATACACTTTCTCATCCACTGCAATAGTTTTTACCTTATTTACTACCATTATGTGGCTTACTCTGTCAAACACCTTTGAAAGATCTAGAGCTACACTCTCAATTGGCCTCCCTTGTCCATTTCATCTGAAATATCTTGCATATATCCCACCAACTGAGATTTGCATGAATATCAGGATCAAATCATTGAGCATTGATCTTGTATAATGAGGATATAGTAAATGATTCTAGACAAATTGCATGCACATTAAGCGATTATTGTTTAAATTTATCAGAAAAACTGACTAAAAGTCACAGTAACAAGTCAAAAGGCAATGACTGCTCAGCCATTAAGGTGATCTTGGATCCAGTATTCCTTAGTCCAACTACATAAAAAGAAATAAGTAAAATTATAAAGTCATTGAAGATGAAAACATCCATGGGAACTGATGAGATATCCAATATGCTTATAAAATAATGTAATAGTTATCTCTTTCAAACTTTAATGCACATAATAAATCACTCATTTAAAAGTGTAACATTTCCAGATTCTTTAAAGATTTTCAAAAAAGGGGATACAGACCATTGTCATTAATCTCTAGCATATCAAAATTTTTTGAAAAAGCAATGGCTTATTTACTTCCTTAACAAGCACAACATAATTACAAATACTCAGAATGGGTTTAAGAAGTACATGTCTAGAGAAACAGCAGTTAAAATGTTTGTAGATTTGGTAAAAAAAAATCCTTGGATGATGGAGAGTACATAACAGCAGTACTTATAGATCTAACAAATGCCCTTGACACAGTCAATCATCAAAGGCTACTTAACAAATTAGAAAAATTGGGAATAAGGGGTAAGGCTTATGAATGGATAAGGTCATATATGTCAAATAAAAAACAACTTATGATCATAAAAAGCGACATAGACTTTAAAAAATGTCACATCCAAAATCCTCACTATAAAAGTAGGAGAACCACAGGGCTCAGTGCTGGGGCCTCTGTTGTTCATTCTATATATAAACAATATCCCAAGACCAAAAAGAAAGAGTGACACAATAGATATCTTCATAATTGCATCATCTACATAAAGAACTAACATCAAACTACAAGCCTTAATCTGTACTTCCAGAAACTAGCAACATGGTTGGAAGATAATTATCTTGTAATTAAACTAAACAAAACTCAAATGATATCATTTCAAACAATAAGAACTACGTACCCTGTAAATTTAAAACATAAACAGTGAGCAAATAAGTGAGACAAAAACAGCTAAGTCACTAGGGATTCAAACTGACAGTTTCCTGAATTGGAAAAATCAGGTGGATCAATGCTGTGAGAAACTAACCCCTATTTTATTAATGGTCAGCTACCTCGGAGAATTTTTCACTGCGGATATTCTGATGACTAGGGTACGGATCTTTAGGACAAGTAATTTTTTTTTTTCCTGCCTTCTTTTTGAGTTGTAATATTGAATAAAACACTGATTTAAAGTTTCTGATTGTATTTAAATTTATTTTATGTATCATATAAATGCATAATGAGGCTGTTTTCCTAGTTTTGGCCTTATTATGATAATATTAATGGACATATTTTAAGGGAAAGATCTGGTAATTTTTTTATAGTACTGGGAATTCACTAGATATAGATGAGAAGAAATTAAGATAATTATTCACAGAATTGTACTCCTTCTATATACTGGAGGAAAAACCAAATTAATTTTCACTGAATTGGTTAGAATCCACCAGTCAAGAATTAAAGCTACATTATTTTTATTTAATGATCCACCTGCCTTTTAATCTCAACAATGCAGCAAAAGCATGCCATGAATGTCTCAATGAAATACTTTTGGAAATAATGCTCAGTCAGTGTTAAATCTGCAGTTGATCAGTGAGTACCGACATGCCAAAAACAAAATTTGCTGAAAGTGTGAAGTTACAGAGTTAGGTAAGGGAATTTGGAGAGGAGTATTTTAATACATATAAAAGAGTTCTTATCTGTAAATTATGTGAAACTAAAGTGACTTCAATAAAATGATTAAAGTTTAATTTCCCAATGGTGCCACAAGTGCTATCTACGTGAAAGCGACACTACTAGTTAAAGTAAATGATGTGTAATTGAGAATGTTTTGATACAATAAATTTAAATGTTTGGTCATATTTTGTTATTTTTAGGTCATATTTACCCATTTTTAAGATCGTATTTGCTTGCATATTTCTCTACTTTTTGGTCATAAAGATACGAATCCTACTGATGACCATCTATTTCTCTCTTTTTGAGATATTTATATCAGTGCGGGGAAGGCCCACAGTGAATAATACAATGAGAATATTAAAAATACATGAAAAAATATAAAATGAACAATACTAAAAGAAAAAAGAATTGTTTTGTGTAAAAAATATTTTATAGATTTTAAAATTCTAACATTCCCTTGTATACTCATGTAAAAGACTATACTGCTTTCACTCTATAAAAATTTTGTTAAAAAGAATGGACAAGTACACACTTTATCATTATTCTTGGCCGCTGTTGAAAAATTCTGTCACCCTTATCTTGCACAATTCTACATCAATGTCATCCTAAGAAACAGTAACGCAATACTGGCTCATCAGTATTGCATTACTGTTTCCTGGGATGACATTGATGTAGGATTGTGCAAGATAAGAGTGGTAGAATTTTTCAGCGGTGGCCAAGAATAATGATAGTGTGTACATAACACAAACAAATTTCCTTCCTATTCTGCAGCTCAACTGTTCAATAAGCTTCCCACAGATTTGAGATTAATCAGCAGCAAGAGAGAACAGATCAAGCATAAGCTTAAAGAGTATTTATGCGATAAAGCTTTCTACTCAATCAAAGAGTATTTAAATGATGGAACAAGTAAAAGAATGACAGTATAAAAAATTGTTTGTATTAACAGTGTGTAATTATATAGCATATCTTATCACATATTTGTCAAAAATCTATAGTACAAATGTATGAAAAGTAAGTGACTGACATAAAAATGTATGAATAGAGAATGAAAGATTTGTAGCTAGGTTGTTAGGTCCAGCTATTGAATAAGTAGTTTGTAGTTGCTCCAAGACAACTTGTTTATTCACCAGTAATTGGTACATGACTGCTGTGTGGGGCAGTTGAGGCATCTTATATAAGGGATCAAATGTCCAAGAAAGTATTTCCAGAAGTTTGTGTAACTAACTTTATTTAGTATAATGTTATAGAACAATTTAGAAAGGGTTAGACAAGTGAGAGAAAAATTGTTAGTAGGTGCTGGGATTGGATCCCGGGTTGCGTGTGTGGTATGGGAGACGGAACTCACTCCAGGCTGAGTCAAGTGGCTACATCTGGAGGCATGTGTAAAGGCCAGGCATGCACGAAGTATTGCCACAGATTTATAGTTACATAGTTATCTTAAGGCATTAAATTGTTAATCAAGATAGAATCTACTTAGTAATATAGTAATGTACCTTGACTTGTCCTAATTCATTATACAATTTATTGTATGTAGATTATTTATAGGACCGAATAAAATGAATGTATGAATGTTTTCTTGGTTCTCTGGGTGGGGGGTGCATCGATTTTTTTTTTTAATTTTTTTAATTTTTTAATTTTTTCTTTAAACCTGATGTTTCAGCCATTTGCTGTGCCTTTCTTCTGAGGACTGCACTAACCTGTTAGTGGTGACATCACATATGTTCCCACCACCAGCACAGTTGGTCCGATTGGGGTGCACGATCCAAGTTGTCCTGAATAGACATGACCATATTTGGTCAAGATGGAGTTCGCTATTTGTCTCCATATTATTGGGTCTTTCTCTGACCCGTCGGGGCCACCATTAGCTTTATTTATCTAAAACACTGGTGTTACTGAATAAAATAGCTTGCCCACTGCTGCCCGATTGTTGTGCAACAGCTGATTTGCTGATATTATCTTTAAAATTCATCATGTGCTCATTTAGCCTTTCCTTGATGGTGTATCCTGTCTAACTGATATTTACCTGGCTTCAGCTGCAAGGTATTTGGTATACACCTGGTGTCTGTAATTTTTTTCCTCTTGTCTTTTATTTTGACAATTACATCTGAGATCTTCATGGATGCCCTGTAAACCAGACAGATATTTTTCTTTATTAGAAGAACTGCCTGATATTCCAGGACTGCAAAACAAGTGTTCATGTTATTTGTGTCACGCGATCCATCATGAGGAACATCTGGGTGATGTGGAACAGGTAGCTGTTAACATATAAAATTGGTTGGTGGATGATCAATATATTTGAATACAGAGCAATGGTCATGAAGGATTTCTTATAGGATTAATTTAATTTAATTTTATACTTTAATACAAATAGCAGAAATTGCTATTTCGTGAGTATAAGGTGAAGCTGAAATGAACTATTCATTTTTGAATGTAAGAAATTTATATTTGTTGGTAAAGAATGATGATCATCAAATCTTCTTGAAATTTCATGTTTTGTACTTTTCAGATAGATCCACTGATAGAAGAAATTGTCATCAAAATATGGATTAAATTGTTAACTTCTCTATAGGGTAATGTAAGGTACCTAGTAGCTCACCAAAAGCATTTATACTAACCATCCTCAGTAGTAACATATTCTGTAGTTCGATTTTGAAGTTGCTTATGTAGTAGACAGAAATTTCAAGTTGTTTTCAAATTGAACAGATTTCCTTGCATTCATTTCCACGACTAAAGCTCACTATAACACTCACTTTAAAGTGTATTCATTATTTCCGGAAAAATTTAGTTTAAGATATATATGATTTGTTTACGTTTTTAAGCCTTGGTGTTAGGAAGTCTAAAATCTAAGATTTGAAATAACTTTGAATCGATTAAAGTTATATCTGATCTTTTATCACCAGCTATAGTCAGCAGCATCTATCATATTTTTAAATTAAAATTAACTAATTAGGCAAAGGATAATTACCACTTGTAATTAAGAGAAAAAATGAAGATTTTAATTAAAAGAGATAAAATTGAGAAATTTTTATCGAAAGATAGCTTAAATTAAGAGGATTAAAATATATATGGTTTTGGTAAAAAGTTTAAGCATCGGTAAGATAATTAAGATTTTGAAAATAGATTGTCGTGAATTGTTGAGGAAGTGCGGCAAGTCACGGCAAACTTATTACATAAGAGACTTCAAGGGTAATCTTATAGAAACCCTTTTAAAGGCTAAACTAAATTGGAATACATAGAATAAGATATCAGGAAGTCCATGTATTAATCGCAAGTCAAACTTTCCAGTACATTTAGAGATACTAATTTTCAAAAGTTTTTTCTGACGTCACAGAAATCTGAAAGTTAATAAAAGGACTTGCAAATGCTCAGTCTTTCAGTGATTTTCAATGAGATAACTTGACATTGCAATGTTGCTCAGTCTATCGGCCGTTTTCAAACATTTAACTTCGCATCGGTTCCTGGAGCAAACTGCTCCATGCGGGTAGTTGTTGCTACATATCATAACATGTCGTAGTCATTCTCTTACTTCAGTTAGAGGGCTTAGTGACTGTTTGTCTTCTCAACTGAATGTGCTTAACCTGACAATCTTCTAAGTAACTGTTGTCCGATGCTTTATTCGTAATTCTGGTACTGACATTGTGAAAGAAACTTTTTCACGAATACAAGTATTTTGTGATCCTGAAACTGTGGTAAGTGAACTTACTTAATTGTACCCTTCATATTTGGGTTGGATAATACTAATGTGTGGTGACTGCTTGATTGAATATTAAGGTATCAGAAGGCTACACCGGTTATGAACTTAATTGTTGACAGTTTAGACAAAAAGTGTGCTAGCCCCCAGCAATAGCTTTCCACCTAACAGCAAGTGAAGGATTAGCATATGGCAGCTGGTAATCAACCTTCCAGATCAGATCCAATTTTGAAACTTTGTCATATGTGACTCATGTTAAGGAAAAATATCTTCAGCATTCCAAAAAATATATTCCTGCAAATTTTGTAAACTACATTCTTGGAATTCAGTTCATTGTATCTACTGAGATAGGAATTTCAAAATAATCTGATACTGATTTTTTTTTATTGTCTGCCACACAAAAAATTTCTGTTGTTTAGCTGTAGATTAAAGATACAAGACTCCACTAAAAAGCCGCAATAAAATTAACTAGGTTTTGATAGAAGTGTTGTAAGTTTCGTATCTCTTTAATTTTTATAGACAACATCACACTGGTACAATATATGTAAAAGTTCCTTAATTTTTACCTTTAGTAACCAGATACTTAAAAAGAAAGTACTTTTAGCACACTCATGTGATTTATTTTTTTATTTATCAATCTTGTTCCATGGATCCCTGCTGAGAAAGGACCTCTGGGATGTGAAACATGTCATGGTTAATACACATACATACAATATGAGTCATAATAATTGTGGAAACAATTATATATTACAAAGACAAATAAAAAGAATAAAAATAAACATTAACTTTTACAACTGATATTTGCAAAAGGTCATATTGAATACAATTAATTGTGTAATTTTGTTCAAATTCTTGAATTGAGCAGAAGAAATAGCCAATCAGATAATCTCTCAGTTTTTCTTTAAATATATCTTTATTATCTCCAAACTGTTTTATATTCTTTGGAAGTTTATTAAACAGATGTATCCTAGAATAATTAAATCCCCTTTGTTTGTGTTTTGTGCAAGTTATTTCTGTTTCTTGTATTGAAATTTTGTACCTGTGAAATAAATGTATACAGAGAAATATTTACTGAGAAGGCATTGCAAGAATATTGAGTTTTTCAAAGAGTTGTCTGCAAGAAGTTCTTAGTTTTACCCTACACAGCATCCTAATAAATTTTCTGAGCTATGAAAACTACTTTACTTTGTAAAGAGTTTCCCCCAAAAATTATGCTATATGACACCACTGAATGAAAGTATGAGGAGTACACCTGTTTGGTTAATTCTATATCTGCAGTTAAAGAAAGTGTTCATATTGCAAAGGTGACACTACTTTTTCAGTAGTGAAGTGATATGTTCATACCAACGGAGTTTCTGATCTATTTTAATACCAATTAATTTTATATTCTTTGTTTCTATGAATGTTATGTTTATAGTTTAAATGTAAATCTGGCTGTGAATAATTTTTTGTTTTAAACGTAATATAATGTCTTTTTTCAAAATTTAATTTTAATGAATTTGCCTTTAACCAATTTGCCGCTAAGTACTTCATTTATATTTAATTCTAGATTACTGTTCGGTGTTTTCCTAACAATATGATTAATGTTTTCTGCAAATAAAATACTCACTATTGGATAAGTTTCCAGGAGGGTCATTGAGTATAACAAAAAGAGGAGGGGTCCTAGGACAGAGTATTGTGGTTACCCATGTTTTATTTTCTCCCAGTCTGGTGAAGTATCTTTACTTATTTTAGATTCAAAGATGGAAAATTTGGCATTTGACTTTCCATGTGTGATTTATACCATTTACCTGCTGTTTCATTCCATTTTTTCAAGAGTAATTGATGATTTACACAGTCAAATGCTTTTCCAAAATCACAAAATATTCCTATGGGGCTTATTTTATTATTCAGTTCCTCAAATATTTTATTAAAAATGAACACATAACCATTTCTATGCATGATACTTTTTGGAACCCAAATTGTGAATTAGCGAGGATATTATAGTGTGTAACATGTTTTAATACTCTATGATGGATGACTTTTTCAAAAATCATTGAGAATCCTGAAAGTAATGAAATGGGGTGATAGTTATATACTGTACACAAGTTGCTTCTCCTTTTTTAAACAATGGTTTTACAACTGCATATTTTAGTCTGTTTGGAAACACACATTGCATTAAGGATTCATTAAAAATTGTGGGCAATTACATGATTGTTACAACCTGAACATGTTTTTGGTAATTTACTTGAAATATTGTGATAGCTGGAAGAAGTTTTAGGTTTCAATTGTGTCATAAGTTAATTTATTTCAGGGAATATTACTGGTGGCAATTACATTTCCACAAATCTATTTGGGAAAGCAGTCGGAAGAAGCCTTAGGGCATTATGTGGGAATTGCTTTTCTATGCTTAATTTCTCTACAACTGAAGTAAAATGTTTGTTAAATATTTCATAAACTTTGCCTACTTCACTATGCACACATCCATTTTGTTCTATTTTTATGTCTTTAGAGTGATTTACAGATTTTCCTGTTTCAGTTTTTATTATATTCCATATAGATTTCATCTTATTGCCTGAATTCTCTTTTTTCTGTTTTATGTACCTGTTTTTGGCCTTTCTTATTGCATTTCTTATTATTTTAGAATAATGTTTATGAGCTTTCAGTGTATAGTTATCTGATTCTCATACTTTTAAGTAAAGGTCCATTTTTGTTTTACTAGATACTCTAATACCATTTGCTATCCATCCCTTGCCCAGTTCACTGTTTGGAAGAAGAGGGAGAGGTATTTTCCTTTTTTTGAAACTTCCTTCAAAAAGTGTTGGAAATATATTAAGAAAGGAATCGAATTTTCCATTAACACCCTGTGCAGTGTACCCTTCTGACTGGTGTTCATTATTTAAGGAATCTATGAAATGTTTTATATTGTTTTCATTAATATTTCTTCTATATACCCTGCTTTTCTTTATCTGTTTAAAATTCTAGATTGGCACATAACAGCTGGGCATCATGATCTGAGGTACTGTTTCGTACTGGAAGTTTGCTGAAATTACTATACTGAGAAATATCCATATAAAAATTATCAGCTGCATTCCTGCTATTTTTTTTGTATTCTTGTGAGGAAATTTACAAGAACCATTAAGTTAAAAGACAACATAAAGGCTTTCATATCTAGTCTCTTATTGCTGTGATTGAGAAAGTCAACATTAAAAACTCGACATAAAATTGTTTGTTATTTGTGAAACATAGTAGCAAAGACTCTAATTGAGTCTAAAATTTCCTGAGGGGGCCCTGTAAATTACTATTACTATGAGCTCATCCTTATCGTAATGGTGCTTCATAGATGGCATTTAGTATTTCCCCTTTGGTACTTATTACTGCCAGTGTTTCACAAGCAAATAATAGTGAATTAATTATAATGTGTCACCTGATACCACTGTTGTTTCACAGCAGTTAAAATGTTTTCGAAATCATAACTTCCAGTAGATATCAGTTTCATGATGTTAATGCAACTTGCCAATTGTCAAATCATATTGAAATATGCACTGAAGAGCAACTGAATTAGAGATACCTATCTAGTATTGTGTAGCTCCACCTTTCATATATGATAATGGCAGTGATTAGTCTTATCATTGCCATGACTTTATACTTCAAACATTGGGAACCCTTATGAGTTCATGACCTCTTAACAATCTTCCACAGTTCATGAATATTTTATGGAGATTGGTCAGGAGCTTGAACATTTCCTGTTTTTTTTTTGTTTCATCCAAAACATGCTCATTAGTCAAGTGACCCTGCTAGCCAGGGAACCAAAATCACATCTGTTGAGTGTTTATCCAACAATTGAGATACAATTCAAGATTGATTGCACTTTGGATTCTCTTGTTGAAGGAAGAAGTCTCCAGTGGGATGTTATAGAAAAACTGGAGCACATGGTTGCCAAGGACATCCTGATAACATTGCCCTATGAAGAACAATGTCTCAGGTACCAGGGGTACATTTATGTCTACATAAACAGTCCCCAAATGAGAATGCTATTTCTACCAGCTTGAAGAATTTCTTGCTGTTAAGAAGGATCTATCATTTCATGGTGTTTGTGTTGTATTCATACCTTGCCATCGACATGTACCAATCTGAATCTTTACTCATTAGTACAGGCAACATTTTCCAATACTGGTATTTTTATTCTCTACTGGGGATATTTTCTTTCTGTGATGTGTGATCAGCAGAGTTCCACTAATGGGATGATCGTTTCTGTACCCCATAGCAAGGGGATGGTTCTGGAGGGTCTCCTGCAATTTGACTTGTCTATCCACAATTATAATGCAAGCTTGCTCATAATGACACCACTCATCCACACCATATGGCAGTTGGACCTGATAGGTGTGGTTTTACCAGAATTAATATACCTACAGTATACCCTCCACACCATGGCTTGTGAAATCTCAGTGCATTACTTCCAGGATATTTGTTCTACCTATACTGCATATATTTTTTACTGATACTGTGAGCACTTATAGGTACTGTAAAAGTTTTGCTTCCATCATTTCATTTTGCAGGACCACCTACTGCACCATATTTGTATAACTCCAGCTATCTCTAATTTAATTGCTCTTCAATGTAATGGGAGCAGATAAACATTTGAAAATACACTTCTCCACCCTTTCTGGAAAATAAATACAAATGTGGATTGGGAAAGTAAATGAATGACTTGCTAGTGTTGGCAGCAGGGGAGCCATGATGACGAAAATATTAGACAAACGGAGGTACATGTATTTTGGATGAATAATTAATCTTGCAAGAAGATGATGAGACATGCAGTGAGTGCACAGCACATTTGTGTTCTCAGGCTGCAGTCACATAAATAGGCTGTGGGTGGAAGATGTAGTGTGATTTTTGGTGAGAGTAACTTTGATGCAGTTTTAAAGAAGGTATTGTATGTGATAGGAAGCACATATCTTCAAAGAGGTGCAGAATAGAATGAGAGAAGAGAGAGAAAAAAGTAAAATCTTTAATAATGAATACTTAAAAATAAATTTAAATAATTTAATTTTTTAAACTTTAATAATAAAAGAAAGAAAGCATGAATCTTTTTCCCACTATCCATTGTTGACCAAAGTTAAGAAGAAGAAAAGAAATAAATAAAAAGTTTTGGGTTTACCAGTAGCAGAGGTAGGGTATTACTGGAAATTGAGATCATGCAGATGTCTGGTGTTAGGGATATGTTGATAAGCTAGTGTCCATTTACAGAGTTTAGAATGAGTCGCAATTTCTAGAAAGATATAACCTACCCTTTTTGTGTATTCCTGTCATATGGGTATCTTTTACATACACTAATACTGTAGCTCTCATATATCAATTAATCAGTCCCTTTTTGCTAAGACTGATTTAAACACTTGCCAATCTGGTTGTAATTTATTATCTTTATTCTTACTATCTGAAATAAATCCTTCCTATCAGAAATTCTCTTATGATGTATGCTTTCTTTTAAAAAAAAATACAACACCTTTAAATTGTCACATAACCTTACTTATGTCAGTATACTTTCAAAAACAGTTCAAAGGGTCCTTAAAACACTTAAAACCAATAGCAGATCATTTTAGAAGCATTTTCCAGTAGTTTGAGAGTCAGAAAACATGTTAGTAAGGAGAGTTTGAGCTATTTTTTAAGTTTTCGAAAATATTATAAAGAAATTTAAACATTTTTAGAAGCCTTTTGGCCACATTCATTTTCAGAGGTGTAAAATGAGATGACAATTCAAATTAGATCCAACACTTGCATTTTCGAAGATTATATTAAGAAAATATCATCAAATTAGTGATCTTGCAAGCTCATGGAATTTATTGCACAACTAACTTTTTTCACCTAATTTTCAAGGTACAGCTAGGATTCAGAGCTCAAAATGTTCAGCATAAGATAATACACAACACATTAAAATGGATAATAATATGGAATTAATCAGGAACTCTGAAGTTGTGTTTTAAGAACAGACCTTTATCCCTTGGGGTAATTACGAGGGATTGGCGACCGTAAATAGCATCACTTAAGGGTACCAGACAGGATCATAGTTAAGACAAGCTGCTGCAAGCTACAACCCCGAGCAAGCAACAGGTTTTACAAAATCTTTCTGCAGCACTTGATATGTTACTCTGTTTATACATCTCATTTGTCACACAGTGAAAAATTAACATAAACCAACTTTAATATCAATAATGTTCTCAATGACCATAGATGTAAATATTTTCCAAACTATTACCCTTTCGGGTAGGTGCAATGCACCCTCCACCACACACTTTTAGTGAATCATGGAGTAATAATAATAATAATAATTCATATTTCTTTCATGTTCCAGTATCTCTGTACCGGTGTCATTTCAACTCTCATCTCAGTCAGTTCATCCTCTTCTTTCATTAATTCCATGACTTGCCTTCACATTTTCTCCTTGCTATCAGATTCTTCAAAAACATCTGATTAGTATTTTATATTACCAGTTTATATTTATTATACATACAATATATATTTTTCAATATTATTTTTACATTTCACAAAGCAATGAGACATATGACTGTTGTATGTGCCACACAATCTATTTTGACTAATGTGTACCACTTAGATGATAGGGTTTGTCACTTCATACATCACACTCATCAACTGCAATATTTTCTTTTATACTTAACACTATTTAACACACATAACACAATATTAGACTATACAATTTTTCTCTTAAGAGAACCAACAAATCACAAAACTCATCTGCCCGTAGGGTATCATTGTCTCACATATCATTTCTCAGTAGATCATATTTTTAATATCTGTCAATTAATCATTTTAAGCTAAATTTTTCTGTAAGGCACCAATTTGATCAAAATTTCATTCCATCCAAGATTTTGCTATCCTTAAATTACTCTTTTCAATCCTTTGCACTCTGCCCATACCTCTCTTTTCTGCTACCTTTGTCTTGCAACAACTTCCATCACCCCAATTCTCTTCTGTAACTGAACCGTCAAACTTAGTTTTTCTTCTTAACCCACATGTCTTTGCTATATTCTGATTCTCTGTCTCTTGACTCATCATGGCCTTTTCATAATAATTCACATGATCCTTTATAGCCTCTTCCTGCATCCCCTTCTCTTCATTTACTTCTTCCTCTTTATTTTTCATCTTTTTAGTGTCCTCCCAGCTTTCATTATCACAATCATCTTCCCTTCAAATGATTGCCTTAGGTACTGGATCGCTTTTCTTCTTCATTTCAACATATAACTTTTGATCCAATGATAATGTATTGATATATTCTTCATCTTCTTCAGTTTTCAACTTCTTCAAGTACTATTAACTTTATTTCATCACCTTCCTCTTTAATCACATATCTTGGCAAATTGGTTTCTGATAACATGTCTTCCCTCTTCATTCTCCATCTTCTTCTCTTGATTTTCTAATATTATATCACCCCCTTGCTTCCTCAATGACATACTATTATTCATCATCATATCTTTTCTTTCTATCTTCCTTTACAAGCTCAACATCATTGTGCCTCTTAAAATCGAAACACTTCCACCACTCCAGTGGTTTGTCTTCATACATCGTTCAGTTTCCTCGATATGTTGACTGGTCACTTTTTCTCCAGTATTGGTTGCTTTCTTTGGCATCTCATTTTCTTCACAATGTCTATAAATATAATTCTTATATACTTCTTCTCTGCATTTTCCTTAGATCTTATATTGTTTTCATTTGGTCCAATTTTCCTGTTACCCGAAATTGATTGGACCACTCTTGACTCAAGTCTTACTTTTCCGATAGCTTTCTCCTTTCGCCTTGAAAATTCCTTACTTCCGGATTCCTTTAGAATTAGAATTCTTAGAATTATAATTTCGTTCCTCAAAGCATCTTCTCTTACAGTAATTATCATTGTTCCAACCTTCCATTATCTCATTAAAACTCTTCCTGTCGGTTATCATTTTCATTTGGAGACCACACCTTATTGCTTCTTTCTTCAGCACTTCCCTCATTCCTCTATACTCCACTACTTTCCCGCCACATATCTATACAATTCACCACACATAAAATTTCTTCTATACTATTCAATTTATATGATACCAATTTATCTTGAACTTCCCATAGCAATTTCCTCAGTAATATATTGATTCCTTCTTCTTCGTCGATACTCGACGATAAATCTATCAAATCTTTCAAATTCTTCTTGCAGTATTCTAACAATCGTCCACCTTGTCTGCAGCATGCTCTACTAACTCTGAATTTATCCTTTACTCTTCTTTGAATTTCCTGTGACCAGTATTTACTTAAAAATAATGCCTCAAATTTCTAAAACTTTATATTTTTGCTGTCTATTCTACATGGTCACTCAAATGTTTCTCCCTTTAAATGATTTTTCACATATTTCACCTTCATACAACTTATCCAGTTACAAGGTAGTTCATGTTTTAATGAAGACAGTGAAATGCAAGTTATAATTTGGATCGAATAATAACTTGGTAATGACAACATATTTTCACTTGGACCGAGCGTGGTGGTGTAACGGCTAGCGTTCTGGCCTCGTATTCGGGAGGACGGCGGTTCGAATCCCCGTCCGGGCATCCAGATTTGGGTTTTCCATGGTTTCCCAAATCACTCCAGGCAAATGCCAGGATGCTTCCTTCAAAAGGCCATGACCGAATTCCTTCCCATTCCTTGCTTCCCATTCCTTGCTTCCCATCCTTTCCTGACTCTAAAGACCTCGCTGTTGAGAGACGTAAAGCAGTTAAAAAAAAAAAAAAAAAAAATCACTTGGCAGATGCCCCATATGTGATATTGCAACTGGAATAATCATTCTGGATTCCTCCCTTTCAAAAAGAAATTCTTTATTAACTCCTGTTATCATACTTTCTTATACCCCTCTTCTATTTTTATTACTATTCCTTGTGTATGTTCATCACACAGCAACTCTTCCATCACAACTTACGCTTAAAACCTTTCATTAATTTTTTGGTCTAGGTTCTCCTCTGTGTACAGTTTTTCAATCTCTTAAGAAAATTGCTGTTTCACAGTCAGATTTTATGTCATTAACCAACTTCTTACTCGGCCTACTATTTTCTTCCACTACCCAGTTTAATTTATCAACTAGCATTCCCAACAACAGTTCTGAATGTAAATTCTCCTTTTCTATTGGCTCAATGAGGTTTGAAGTCTGTATAGTGTAATGTACCCTAGAATTTTGTAATATTGCATAACGAAATTGGTTTTGTAGAACAGTGTACTTAGTTGAGTAACACGATACCGCAACTTTAGTCATTTTTGGTAGGTAATTCAGAAAAGAATCCAAATGATATAGTTAATGTAGGCAGGAATTCAAGTTTAAATGGTAAATTCAAGCAATAAATCTATCTAAACAGCTGTAGAAGAACCTCATCTAAGACCTGCGAATCCAATATTTGGTTTCGGTATAATTTCACAAAAATAAATATTTTCCTTCATTTTAAAAGATATTCATGGTAATAAACAGTTGAATGAAAACAAATCTTGTAGCTAGAGAATCCTGCTATAAATTTTGAGTACATTAATAGTGAAATACTGGTATAGAAATTTATCGTGTAATTTTCCACTTTAAAATTAAAAAATTAACGTGTTACAAAATATATAGGGAGTCAAATTGTAGAAAGAAAGTAATGTAATTTCTGCTGAAACAATATACTAAAATTTTTGAAAGCTCAGTATAGTCTAAAGATTGTTTTTCAAACATTATATGGTAAAGGCAGACACATGCTCAAAGGAAAATTAATCATTTCAGTAATATACATAAATTCAAGGGAAGGTATTCTATTCAAAACAAAGTTAAATTAAATACAAAGAGTCTCTAGGAATTTTCATTTGAGTTTGCGAAGTTATTGGATTGAGATAAAAGAAAATAAATTTTGGGGCCAATGAAACTTGGAGAAGATGGCTTAGTTAGAAAGCATTCACTGCAATGAAATTTCAAAATACAATAATAAATCAGAAAAAGCAGGTAGCGATGTCAAAGTCACTCAGTAGGCATTTATGAATACCTAGAGTTGTTTAAAGCTACCTTTAGATTGAATACTTTAATAACTTAGGAGATATTAATTAGTCAGATTCAGTTTTTGGTTGAACATTTTTATTTCACCCTTTTGAAAACAGTAAACATGCCTTGCATGATATCAGATGAAATAGAATTGATTTAGGAATAAAATAAAATTATTTCAGTTTTGTAACTGCAAAATTGTAGGAGTTATTAACAGGTTTAGAGAATATTAGAAAAGGATTAAAATTAACGCTTTTTAGAAGATCTAGCTACTGTTAAAATTTCAGAGCGATAGGAATATTTTAAGTCATCAATGTCAAGAATCTGATGAAATTTTCAAGCTTGAGAAACTGAAATATGATCAGTTTATGAGAATACTTTGGTGAGAACCCATAAGTCTTGGAGTTCCCACAGACATTTCTATAAATAGCATCCCATATTTTTTCTTGCCCTCAGTCAGCCAGTCAGATTAAGTGAGAGCGCAACTGTGTTGATTTGTGTCGCAATGTAGATGCCTTCTCAGTCAATACCCCCAGTCTTCCAGATTCAGTTAGAGCATGACCGCACTGGTTTGTTGTGCTAAGTGGGCGTGCAGATAGTAGGATGCAGATCGCGGGCAAACATGTGGAACCTTGAGGCTAGCGTGTGGCAAAACTAGAACACCTCATGTGACTGTAAATTCAGTTAGCGATCGTGAGGTTGGTTTGTCCCAAATGTGTTAGTCGAAACTGCATTTTCATCTTTGGAAACATTGTCTGATGCCAGTTTTTGTTTTGTGACTTTGCTTAAAATTTGAAGAATATAAAAAACTATCTACCAGCATATCTTTGTGACTGTTATTATTTGTAACCCTTCTTAGTTTGGAGTTTCATCAATCTAAGTGGCAACCTCATTAATGTAGCAAAGCATGAATTGAAGCTATTCTAGGCATGATCATGGTTAAAGTTGAAAGGGAAGGTTTCCACTCACGCCAATGCAGCTTAGGGTCTTACAATAGGTGATTTCAATAAATCGTTTTCCCACATTTTATTCATCTTGCTTTCCACCATACACTCATCATTATCAGTGTCTGTCATTATTTTAACAATTTTGTTAAATTTTTATGCATTAATTTAAATGCAAGCTTGTTATTTCTTAGTTAATACCTATTGGTTGATAGCTATTTTTACACTTTTATATTGCACATTTTAATCTGCAGTCAACATATGATCACGCCAATGGTTATCCTCAATGACAAAAACATCCGACTTAACATTAACAATCATAATTCCAACCCCTTTGGTCCAGTTTTTAATACTTTACTAATTCAATTTGTTACTAATAATTAATCTTCTTTTCTTTATCAATTAATCAAATATTTTTCCTCAAACAATCTTTGCATTAATTATGTGATAAATTAATAAATTATTCATGTTACCAATTAACTTAGACAATTGTAGCTTTGACCAAAGATAATGATCAATGTTATCTGTACCTGTTATAATGTCTAGACCAAATCAGGTTTTGTTACTGTTTGAGCAAAAAAAAAAAAAACTATACCATTGGGTAAGATTGTCAAAAAATTCTTAACACTCTTCTTTGTTTTGTTTGTGGTTAGTTATTACTTTTCTTTCTTGTCATACAATCTTTTTACACCACATATGCTGTTATCATAACCTATTATGTCCAATATTTCTTATGCACATAAATTTAATACATAAACCCTTTCTAATGTCTCTGTAATAAATTATACAATTTACTTGACATTAAATGATACCATTCATAATTGCTTATAATCTTTATTTGTCTCATTTCTTCATGGCACAAAAAAATTAAAAGATAACAGCATCAGACTTTTGGAGGTTCATGTTTTATTTAATTTTATGACCATTTATTCTGTCCCATGTTAACAGGAACCACTTTATAACCTACCCTTTTGGTGTTTTCCTACCATATGGGAATCTTCTACATACACTGATACTATTTAGGTGTCTTACACCAATTAATCAATGTTAAAATCCTAGCTCAAATCATTCAATGATGATCTTAATTAAATTTAAAATATTGTTTTTTACTTTGTCGTGCTTCTTAAGACTTCCCACCAGGAAGAAAATATGTTTTTTGCTAGAAGGATTTCAGCGCTCCCCAATCCGGTTATAATTTATTATGTTTCTTCTTGCTATCTGAAAGAAACCCTTATTACTCTACCTAAAATTCTCTTATATCATCTTCCTTAAAAATAAAAAAGTAAAAAAAAATAAAACAAAAAAACCATACAGCCCCATGAAATCTTTCTACATCACTTCATATATTACTCTGTTTTATACATCACTTTTTTCACACCGTAAAAAATTAACTTAACAAAGCAACAAGACATATTACTGTTACAAAGACTTTATTGTTTCTAAAAGTAGAGCACTTATTGAAATTTTTGTAGTTTTGGGAAATCATATAGACAGGTATTGAATAGTCTGTTTTGATTGTAAACAGTTTATCTGCCACTGGTCACATAGATAGTTAGCTGATTGGTGGTAAGGCTAGTACAAGAGCTAGGGCAAGGGAGGAAGGTGAGTTCATATATATGTGTTTTTCTTCTTGATTAACACCTGGTGTCTGGTACATTCATCATTTTGTCCATATAAAATAATTTAAAACAAAATTAGAAGGGAAACATTATGATACTGCTAACTAATATTTCATTCTACTTTGTCACGAGTGCCAATTTTTGAAATGTTTGGAAAAATCTGTTTTAATTATCCTACAGAATATTTACAGTTTTTGCTTAGAGATTAAAATAAATTCTGTGAATTTTGGCATTTATTAAAGGAAACCTCTATTTCCATTTATTGATAACCATTTTTATTAAAACCAGTCACTATAACAATAATCCATTTTTCTGCTAAGATGCTTCTTCTCTCCTTTGCACTTTTTTGTCAATTCTTCAGATTACTTTTTTGCTGCCATAGTTACCATAGTTTTAACTTGTTTAAGTCATATGAGCTGTTTTACCTGCTTTTAATTTTTTCCATGATAATGAATACTCTAATCAAATCTTAATTACATACTATTCTCTTCATTGTTATGCAGCTAATACCATGAACTTGCATTGCTTAGCAGTTGAAATATTTTATACTAATGAAAATACATTTTTTTCCCCAGCCAAACCAAACAAAGAAGGTAAACTGGAATCGTGCAAACCTATTCAGAAAGTTGAATGGAAATCATCCAGGACTGGGTATGTCATATTTAATAGCAGGTTTATCTAAAATTAACTTGTTTTAAAACCAAATAGAAGTTAAGACTAAAATCAATAATGAAAAAAAACTAATTTTTATGATTTATAAGAACGAAGTCTTTCTCGGCGTTGAGAATGTATATTCTCAATTTCTCAATTTTTATGATTGTTTGACAGAATAAATTGAGATAACTAATTGAGATTTGCTGATGTAAAACAGACCATTTCAAACTCACTTGAACCCAACATCAGCAGCGCTAATGGTATTTATGCTATGTATAATGGGTAGAATGAATGAAATTGTAGATTAGTTCAGGTGCCAAAGAAACAGGTGACATACTTGGTGGTATACTTTTGTTTGAATATTACAACTGTACACTGAAAGAGTCTTCACATTCATGTTAAACTTTTTATGTAATTAAAGCAATCTTAGTCATCTTGATATAGTTTTTACTTTCACATCAATAGTAAGAAATTGTGACAATAAGAAAATTGAACCATAATTGTTTTTAACAACAGCTTATACAAGTTTTGTACTGACAAAAAATGACAACCACTTTCCCAATCATTTTATTATTTTTTGAATGATATGAATTGAATTAAAATGAATTTAATTGCTACTGAGCGCCTTCTTATTTCTTATTATTATCTTATATATTTTGAGTGTTAAATTCATCCACCTATCTACTTTTGCCATTTATAAATTTTAATTTTAAATTTCTTCAGATTATTTGGAAAATGAATTATCACTAGCTTTGGTAATTTATTACAATCCCTGACACCCTTATCCACCAAAGTTTTCCTACTCCCCTATGAATGAAATTGAGTGCCAGCTTGTGCCAATGATCATCTTTTCCTTTCCATGCACAACTACTAACTCCTCGACCAATATCCCTCCAAGCCCCGTCACCAACATATGCCCAGCAGTCTCTTCATCCTACTCCTGTCTTCCAATGATTCCCAATCCAGCTCCTTTACCATATCAGTAACTGACTGTGTCCTGCAGTAATTTCCACAGCTCTGACTGCTTTCATTTGTATGCACTTTAACTCCTGTATTTGATACCAAAACCGTGGCTCCCAAGCTATACCACCATATTCAAGCAATGGTCAGTCAAAAGTTTTGTATCCCAATTCCCTCACTTCTGTGATACATCCTCTCATCAACCTCTCCAGTAAATGAAAAGTTTTTAACCTTTTCCTACCACCCGCCAAATGTGTCCTACCCAGTTGGGTTATGCCAAGATATAGACTTGAAGCCTTCAACAAGCAATTCTGTCTCCACCCTGTAATCACAACAGCCTTTAGTTTGTTATGTGTGTACCTAAAATGCTGACTCTTCTTGGAATTTATCTTCATTTTATGTTGAACTATCCAGTTAGATTATCGAGGTCACCCTGCTGCCGTTCAGTCTTCTCTTGTTTTGATCCTATAATATACCATTATGTCATCTGTAAAAAAACGTAAATTCTGACTGTAAACCATCAACACTGTCATTCGTCAGAATGATGAATAGTATTGCTCCAAACATGGCATTCCCATAATAACCTCCATATCTTTCGATACTACATTTCCTTCTCAAATGTGTTCAGAGCTACATAACAGATTTGGTGCTCTGTGAGCAGATATATACTGACAACTAATGAGTTCTGTCCCTGATAGATTTTTGCCCAGAATGTCAGAAAAAGTAAATTGGCTAGTGACTGTGCTCATGTATGAAGGGATGCATGCCAGGAATTTCAAGTAAAGTTCCATCCCAAGCAGGAGACCACAGTATCAAGTTTTACTGGCAGAATTTGTGGAAACAATTAAAGAACAGTTACAGTAATTCATTCAGTAGCTGAATTTGCTGTTAGGACATATCTTAGTCATCGCATACGAATATTTACATGTGAACAATACGCCACTTGAGCAAAATTGTCTAAGAATGCGTAGTGGTACTGTTGTTATTATCGCAGAGACAAGGCCAGCTAAACATAATATAACAACATCTGACCATATCAGATACCATGAAAACTATTTACCCATCTAAAATATGAACAGTTCACCTCCAAAGCTGGCTAAAACAAATGGCTCCAATCCCATATAGAATTTTCCTATTTAACCTACATATTTTCCCATTCTCTTTCCCATGAAATTTCTTTCACAGAGTAGGAGTTCCCTTGGCCCATACTGATGTCTCTTATACATAAAAGCAGAAGCCTCTCCCCCTCAAAATTTTACAAAGTAGTTCTGCGTAATTCCTATCCACTCATCTGCTGTCGGAAATATAGCATAACCATTTTGATATCTACATTAGTGATACAGGCTCTAATCCAAGCTACATTATAAACAACACTCCCATAGTTCATATCTGTAATCCTTTCCAGAAAATATTTTAAAATATTACCTTAATACTAAAATAGAAAAATAAAGAGTGATGTATCATTAACTGTGCCACCCTATTCTTTGATTTATGGATCTAGGTGTTCTGTCAGTTAGGTGTACTAACACATCTTCATATCGAGATGGTTTGCATAATGGTTTTTTTATTACTTGTAACAGCCATTTTTTAGTGTCTTTCAAAATCCTGGGTATATGTTTGTCAGGAAGGCCTGCAGAGTTACTAAGAAGGGGAAATAACACCCTTGAGTAACTTATGACATTTAAGGTTTCTTATGCTTTTCGAGAGTACACAAATGATGCTTTGGTGTGTATGGGTTTCTTTTGATCAGTGTATATCGTGTAAAAAAAGAAAATGCATGTAGGTTACATTTAACAATATTCAGAGGCACTAGCACAGTGATGTATCTATGTATCATCATCAGCAGCAGTGATTAATTCAATCATGAAATGATGTGGCCTTTTATTCTCGATGTAGAATGGTCATGAGCAACTTTCTGGTAGATAACTACAGTAACCATGGGTTTTTGTCCCATCGGTATGGTAGCCTTCCTCTTGGTCCCTGATGATATATTGGGCTCTATTCTGATGTTGTTTTAGTCCATCATTTATCAATACCCTGAGAAACAACTTCAAGGAAGCTCTCTTCTCCAAAATGTCTGTTATCTTTGTAACTGATCTGATTTTGGTTGCTCTCTTCTCTTTTCTAATGAAACCTATTGTTGATATATCCAAAGCTCTAAATTTTCCTTTTGTAAATTCATTTAAATTCTGTGTGTCACAGGTGGGTCAATATGGGAAGAATGCACTGTTTGTTAACAGTTTTCTTTAGAGGTGTGCACATATTTGATCTGAGCACAATAGAATGGCTCCCCAAAGCTTGATGCAATGGAAAATTTCTGGTTTTACATCTCATCTCATATTTACAAGGTGACCAAGAAAACCGCCTTTATCTTGGTGTTCATGTATCGATGATAATTTATTTTAAGCTTCTAGTCCTATATTTTAAAAATTTGATAGAAAGGTTGCCGTAGAGTATAACAACACACAGGCAATAAATCATAATTAATCATAATCATTCAAAAAAAAATATGAATACTCTAGAACTAGCTTCTCCTGTCTGGACCTACATGTGTGGACAATTTTTTTTCTTAAGTTTTACTAAAACTGAACTGCAACATTAGCTAAGAAAAAGACACAACGATAGATGTGTAACCAAAAAAAAAAAAAAAATGTGCTTAAATACTATCATTCTAGAAGTCCCCGCCCCTCCCCTTCTCCCAGTAAATTTCTTATGTCGGGTATTCCTCCATCTCTGTGAAAGGATTTATTTTTATTTTTGTATGTTTCAATGTATTTTATTTTAAAATCCTGAAGAAAAAAGTATATAAATTATCCTAAACAACACAAAAAGCAAGTCAAAGATCTGTTATTTGAAAAGCCAAAATCAATAACAATATTAGTAGAATCCTATTTCATAACCACTCACAAAAACTCAACCAAAAGACTGCAATTGCAAATAGCCAATTTTTAATCAACAACATCATGTTTTAGCCCTTTTTTGATGTCACAGCTGAAAAAATCTTTGCCTAAGTATTATTTGCAGGGATTACACCAAAGCTTGATGTAAACTACCATTGGTGCTGTCTATTGACCTCCATATGTAGTAATAATCGCCAGTTAAATACCTTTTATAGCTGCTAATAGAGCTATATAAAATGTAAACAAGTGCCCCGTGTACTTATAAGTATAACGATCTTATAAAAATAACAAAACATTGAACATGTGTAATATCTTTTTGACAAATTTCATCATTGTCAGTTCAGCCGTTTTAGCATTTTCGAGAGACTACTAGACACTATTGTTATTTTTCAAGTGGGGACAATTTTTTCCAGATAAAAGCACTAATATATATTTATTTGGAACATGGACTGTCTACAGCTGCATTATAAAGTTCATCCAAATTTGTTTCAATTGTATGGTGTCATTCAGTAAGAAATTGATATTTTAATCTCTCCAGAACTATATCACTTTTTGGGACGAAAGTATCTTATGTTGATTAAGGATATGGATTGTTTATGTTCACACTTTCAATCAAATTGATTCTGCCATTACTTTAATATTTATAATTTTAGTTATGATTGGGATAGTGTGATGATATTAATCTTAATATTTAGGCAACACCTTATGATTTCAGACTGTGAAAATTCTATCAAATTCTGTTTAATGGTCCTTACGTTATACCAGATTATAAGTGAAACAAAAAAAAGATGATTTTAATCTCCTGCCCCAGTGCCAGGTTGTGTTCAGTGAACAGAGGCAGCTCTGGTTCTTTCTACTCTGTCCTCACTCCACTGCTCTTACCCCTATGTATGGAGGAGAAATTTGCCACAATTCTCAGCTCAGATAGATAGGGAGAGAGAATTGAAATGGTGAGAGGTGTCGGGGAACATTGAGCCACCAGTTTGGAGTGAACAGGATATAATTGCTGTGTAATCAGTCTAATAATAATGGCCATATCAGACAACATTGGGTAATGTTACTTTTAATGCATGTTGAATTAGAAAATGTTAGGTCTATATTAATTACATGCTCACCAGACTGTTATAGGCATTCACATCAAATAGGAGACAACAATTTGCACTCCTTGAAGGAAGAATCGCAACACAGTTCACCATATATTCCTTCAACACAACTTGCATCTGTCACTTTTTCCTATAAAAATCTAATGGGTGATCATCCATCAAATTTAAATCCAAGTTCCAAATAAATATACAGAGTCTTAAAGTTAAAAGAAATGACTCTTCTTACAGGCACTCACCCAGTTACTAAGTTGGAACCCAATTAATGAAGTTTGTGTAAATTTTCAAAAAAATTGTTTCTTAATCTGCTCTTCCTAGTTTAGACATTCCAACTCACATAATCCTGACATACTTAACTATCAGTGCCAAATATAGGGAGGAGAAAAAGGGGGGGGGGGCAGGTGACTCTTAAAAAAACATTTACTTCTGCGCCAGGTGGCAATTTTACAGTTTTTGCCCAAGCTTAGAAAATTCATAGATCTGTGACTGTTAACTATTGATAGAGAAATTTATAGCAGCTACAACCACAATTGCACAAAAATTCTTCCCAGGTTTTCTGTTCTGCCGGATAACCTCTTCTGCCATACACGATGTTTCAACAGCTTACTCTGCTGACTTCATCAGGTGAACTGAAAGTCAAAGTTGCTACTGCGATGACACATCACAAACTGTGCATTGTGAGGCATACACAGTCAGTGGCATGTAATCTCAGTAGCAACTTTCAATTCACCTGTTGAAGTCAGCAGATGAAGCTACTGAAACATCGTGTATGGTAGAAGAACTTATTCGACAGGACAGAAAACCTGGGAAGAATTTTTATCAGCAGTACACTGGGAAAGAATCAATTCTCACATTGCACAGTTTGTTTGCATGGCACTGGGAGCAACTTGCTTCAGTACATGGTTACTATTCAGCGAAGACCAACATTTTGTAGTGACTATTAACGCTAATTTACTTTGATATAATGTGGAAGGGACAACTTCTCCTATCAGTAGCATATGGCAGGAGAGTAATTTTTGCTTTAAATTCTCCAAAGAGAGTTAATATCTCCAAAAAGTCAGAAAATCAAGCACATTATTATGATGCATCCACAAATTAATATCTGATATCCAAATCAATAATTCATTGTAAATATATTAAATAAACTTTTCCTGGAGGGGAATGCCATTAGAATACCTGCATATCATATTAGCGAATTTTTTAATTTGTTGGAAATTGAATGGTGGGAAACACACTCAGTGTAAGCTACCTTACTCTCTATTTTCGATATTCAGTCACGATCCGACGAAGTTTGAGGTTAACAGTCAGTACACGATACCATAGTTTCAAATTGAAATAACAACACTTTAAGTTCAGAAAAGTAAATAAACCACACATAACAAACATAAATAAGAAGTTTCTAGTAAAATATAAACCATAAACTTACCTAAATGAGCGTAATCCATAATAATCCTGAAGTAAAGTAAACAGATCTGGTTATACAACCACAACACTAATATTCCACTAAATTAAACACTGTAAAGCACTCTAATAATTATAATTTCACCATCTGATATTAAATTCATTAATAACTCGCAGTTCCAGACCAATTTTAAAACAGTAAATATGATTTTAAAGCATCACCATATGGAGTGACTTTCAATATTTAATTTCAGCACATCTAAGTAATTTCAGAGCTTTAAAAGTAGATTTAACTAAGTAGAATAACCAGCCAGTCAATATTCTTTAAGGTTCCAATAACCATCAACTAATAAAAAGAAAATATAAGTAAATAAAAGTCAACTTGGTGATGGCGTCGTAGCAACGAACTTTTAAGATTTAATTTCTCCCCAACTAACATCCTTCACGAAATAAAAACTTTTCTAAAGTACTTAAATTAAATAAAGGTTCGATTTAAAATTAGTTTCAGGCCACAATAGACTTTAAATAAAAAGTGAAGTTTCAGTTGCACAATCTACGAAAACAGTAAAACTTAGAAATTCTATAACTTCTGATAGCCTTAACCGATTTAAAAGATTTTTACACCGCTGGACTCAGCAAAGGCTGGGGAACACTTCGGAAATAATATTAACTTGAGATTTTAAAGATTTGCGGGGTCACAATTTTCATGTGACGTATCGCAATACTCTAAACAAATGTTCTTTTAAATTAACCAACTTTCAAAATTAATTTTCACTGGTCTGGAAGCTCTAAAAACAAAACCAAGCACACCACTACACTTGTCTCAGTACGCTCTTCATCTTGTAATTTTCTTGTAGCACTCAGTTTTCCAGATAGACTATTGTCTAGGTCAGTAGGTCATTTTGATAAAAGTCAGCCATGACAGCATGGGAGGGCAGTTCATCAAATCGGTTTGAAGAGACCGCACGTATCTTACGTGTTCTCAAGTTTGAGAAGGCCCGGGGTCGCGGTGGCTTATGGGTAGGATAGACTTCGGGAAAAACGGCTGACCAGCGCCATTTTAAAACAGGCATGGCCAAACCAAAACTCTAAAACTTTCCGACATGTGATCATCGTAACTTTCAATTTCATTTGGGGTGGTGCGGTCTGTTCTGTTTCATGACTTGTGATCTTCGGCAAATGATTGTCTCCGATTGCCATTGCTAACTGTGACTTTTGTAAATTCTGTGAAATTTTTTTAAGAATATCAGTTATCTGAATGCAGACCTTCATTCCTACCTTAGTACCTTTCTTACAGGAGGTTAATCTGTAATGGCGACCGCAGTGATTATTACAGTTAGTATTCTACAAGGTTTTACACGGTCATAGGACTTTTTCTGAACATTGACAACTTTTTGGATGACTTTAAGCTTAGGTGGACAAGCCGATACCCAACCCTGTATGCAGCTTGGATCCTAACATCTGGCATCCTACCATTGCCATTTTCTCCAAATCATTCACATTGTTTGAATTCTTGTAACCAATCTAATAATTAACAAATCAATATATCACTCGGAAATCACACACATTAATATCTATAATTGTTCCTATTACCCAAATAAATCAGAACAATCCTTTGTAGCCTTAAAAGGTGATGCATCATGATGAGATTTTCCTCTTAAGTGAGAATCTAATACTCCAAACTGTGGAATTGCTGTCAAAAATTGATTTAATAGTTTTCAAGTTTACCAGTTTAAAAATTAAAAAGTTTTAAGTTCAGAATAGATTTTAATTTCCCACTGTGGTGTCAGGTGACATGACATCATGAGACATACCTCAGATTTTAAGTTAAATCCCAAACTTTTAAACTATAAAGGCCCTCCCGAAATCTGTTACAGTGTCAGAAAAAGGTTATGAAATCCAGCAGCCATGAATGACCTTATTACAGATTTGTGTAAGATGTATAAATATTTGTGCAGGAAACTGCTGGTATATGAAATGTAGGTGGTTTATATATATTTGGCAATAAATTGTTAATGGTAAGTGGACAGCATTCCCATAACGTTGTCATGATGTGAAATATCAGTCTAACAGCAGATATCACCGACATTGTCAGTGTATCAGAAAATTAGATCTACTAGCAGTGGTGTAAGTTTTTAATGTAAGGTTCAGGAAGACTAAAATTTTTCCATTGGGAGCATAGCCCTGCTGGCACATCTGAAATCAACCATACCAAGTATTAGAAAACCTTCCATAGGCTAGTAGTTTTATCCAAGATATGCATCATTAATGCAAGAGCAAAAGAAATACTAAGTAAGGATGAAAAAAATGGTAAATTCTGTCATTACCATGGCCAAAACCTTGAAAATATCCAAATTGAAATCCAGACTTTTTATAGCTACTGAAAGTACTATTTATTGCTTGTATATGAAGTAAAGGTGCTTAGTAACATCTTTATGTTAAGGATAGAGAGTAGGACCATAGCTTACTATAACTGAAGGCATAGTGGTACAGAAACAAATACACGCCCATCTATACACAAATAAAACAGAAAAACGGAAATGCAAAGGAAAGTTATTACTGCATAAATTCACTTTTGATCTAACCAATTACCATTGTAAGAAAATCCACCTTCATCTACCCTATTTTCATCAGATATACAGTCAGTCATAAACAACTAAGAAAATTAAAATTAATAAAACTTGGTTTGCAAAAATATGATGTATTCTACTGTCTTCTTTCTGGTTTATATATTCAAACAGTCTTGTCCAAACATAATGATCAGATGACTATTTTGGTATAGAAAGTACTAATGTTTTGTTGTATTTGGTTTTGAATATTTTGTAAACTACCTTTTATAATGTTCTACACATTAATTGAATATTATGTTAAACTGTGATTTCTTCCCCCACTTCCAGGGAAAGTTACATAATATTTTCTGGTGGTCTGCCATATGACAAGGCAGGACGATCTCCCAGTATAACAGTTATCCATGGGAAAACAACAACAGTATTAGAAATGGAACACAATGTTGTGGATTTTATTACTCTGTGTGAAAGTCCTTGGACGAGTGGTTAGTATTTGCATCAGTGCTTGTAAAATGCTTTCAAAATACTTAATTTTCTTTGTGCATAGTTTTAGTAAAATAGTGTGTGATAGTTTTAATTTTACTCGGTAATAAATATTTTTTTGAAAAATATCTTGAGAAAGGTGATAATGACACCATGAGTGAGTACTGATGTGAAGTTTTCAGTGTCAGGAAAATGCTATCAAAAATTACTTTATACCAAATATTATTATAAGTAGGACATAGCTGATTATGATGCTAAAAATTATGAAACAGGTGGTGATAGTCTGATAACATTTTGGCTTCAACCAGTGGTGATAATACTGTCAGTAAATATTCTGTCCTGTGTTGGTACACCTGTCACAAGCATACATAGGGAACTGCAAGTCATTCTACAAAATAAGTTCTCCAATACTATGGTACGAAGCAGATTCGTTATGTATACTCCTTTCAACTGTTGAAATGGAATGATAAAATTCCATACTAAATAAGGATTAATGCCAAAAATTTTCATTCCAAGTTTTAAAACATTTGTATATATTCTTCTCCACTATTTCAACTGTTGGAAATAGTACATTGGTATTTAAATGTGGCCATATGAGCCTTGATGATGATTTATATGAAAGATGTAAGAAGTGCAGCAACAACAGAACTCTTTAAACACATTTGTGATAGTGTATTGGATGAAATTTCTGATGCCATAGACATGTGAAAAGTATATTTATGGTCTATTTTGCATGAGAAATGGTATGTGAAAAACGTTTTTGCACATAATGGCTGTTGAGCTTGATAACCACAGTCCAAAAATAAATTTGTATGAAAATCTAGTAATTGTTTTTTTTAAAGCTTTTAACAAGAATGAGAGCAGTTAACACTCAGTCCTGGCTTTTGTGAGGATATGGGTTTCATCCTCTGTCCAGCCATCCTGATTTTGGTTTCCAATGTTTTCCTGAAATGACGCCAGATGAATGATGGATGATTCCTTCAAAAACTACCCATATTTTTTAAGTTTTAATGACCTCAATGGCAGTGAGCAAAGGCTTTTTTTGTTTTTTTAAATATAAAAGAATAAAACTAATTAGTTGCATCAGTTTCTAAGTATTTCTGAAACATTAATTTTTAATTGCTCAACATAACTGAAACAACAATCAGAACATTGGATAGAGATTATTTTCATTACCCCAATTGTAGATTTCATTAGAAGGAATAAAATCATACTGTGGGATGTTATGCGAATTTTATTTATTAATTGCACTGATAAACAAACAAAATCTTTCGGCTGATATCTAGGTATCCAACATGCATTCTAAGACAATTGAGACATGCTGACTCAAAATATGCAAACCATTTGTCTCTATACCCACCGTTCTTGAGAGATAAGACATTAACCAATTATAGATGTTTAATTTAGTATCACGGCAAACAACTCACAGACAGAAGTTTCAGAAGAGCACTTATTACTTCATGTATTACTAATGAACACATTGTAAGCACCTTAGAATTTTGGCAAATTCTAGTTTTGCTTAGGCGGGACTTAGAAATTTCGAGAAGTGTAAGTTTTCAACTTTAAAGAATTTCCCTGTAATCTTGCCCACAGTTACAATTCATTATAATAATCATTTTAAAGTGCATTTATCATATCGGGAAACGTTTGGTTTAGGAGATATTCCGCTTTGTTCCAGTTTTGAAACACGCGATCGTAAAAGTAGAAATTCTAAGATTTGCAATATCTCTAAAGCGCGTAAAGCTACAACCGATCTTTTATCACCAGCTGTAGTCAGCACTATCCCCGATATTTTGGCAATAAAATTAAGTAAAACAGCTAAAACTTTAGCGATTTTAATTGAGAGAAAAAAATTAGCTTTTTTATTAAAAGAGATATCAATTTAAATTTTACATCAGCAGATAGCCCTAATTAAGACGAGTTCATACATATATGGGTTTTCATCAAAAGTTTTAGTATTTGTCCGGTAATTAAGTTTTTGAAAAATAGATTGTCGCGGATTGTTGTGCATGCGCGTAAAAAGTTCTAGAACACTTAGGGATTTTACCCAAATTCGAATGTATCACTACGCGGAGTCTTAAACAGCTAAAACTTTAAAATTAATTACTCTAAATTTCTCAAGAGACTGCCGCCGGACTTCTAGTAGATAAGTCCGGATACTGTTGAAGTTTGAACATTTTTTATAGTCGGGATCGTCAAATAAATTACACATACTTTGAGCTACGCGGAAGCAAAAAGATGTGATACAGTTGCTGACGTCACTGGTTCTAGCCGTTTCTATAAAAAAGACCCCGTCGCCATTATGGTCTGTCTGTTCCTGTCCGCGGTCTGTTCCTGCCTGGCGTCGGTTTCGGTCTGTCTTTCGTCGCGCTGGTTGTAGCTCGCCATGTGGGCTAGTTCAACCATGTGGGATCGTGTTGTGTTATATAGTAACTAACATGAACTTTTAAATTTACTAAAGGGGTTTCGGTCGGTTAGATTTCTCTCCACAATCTGCAAACTTTTGGAACGAGTGTTCGATATGCCTGCTCAACTGTAAATGCAATTTTGAACTTTTGACTTCGTGTCATAAACTTTAAATTTTTCCACCAGTGAACTTTTTTTCGGTTTTCATAATAGAACAGTGAACCCTTTCCTCCAATTTGTGGAGGTTAAACAAATCTTGTGTCGTCCGTATATTTCGGCGCACATCTAGGTTCCTTACAACATGCTATATAGGTCAATCTAGTTGATAGTATAATACATATAAAATAAACATCCATATTTTACAGTGAGTTTGGTGTGAATGTCTTGGCTGTAGAAATGTGTTTGTGTAGAGTATTTGGCATCTCGCGCTGAAGTAACCAGCAGTAATTGGCCAACATTGCTGTACTCCATCGGCCCTGATAGCGTGACTCCATCACCGAGATGTCCTGATGAAACCATTCACCATGTTTGTCGCTGACAGAACCTAGGTTTCCAGTAAAGAAATCGAGATGTGAGTTGAGGAGATGAATTTTGAGGGAGATGTTGCAACCCAGCAGGCTGTAAGCACTAATGCACTTCTGCACAACATTCACATAGTCAAGAGACTTATAATATCCAAGGAAATTGGCTACAACTAATTCTAGGACTAGGCTAGACTAGGAAGTCTTTGAAGTGGCTGTCAGCAATGATCTTTCATATTTGTCGACCTATGAACACACTTTCTTTTATTTTTGCATTACTCTGGAAACTTTTTGCATAGGCATTGAAAAGCATCTGAGTTGTTATCTAGTGCCTTCATGAAGTTCTTCATGAGCCCCAGCTTCATATGAATATTTAGGCCTTAGAAGTGAATTTAATGTTTTTCAAACATGGCTGACAAGCGAGGTAATGAAACTGAACAATGAAAACAATGGTTTTAAACATCATAAAGAATAGGAAGGAGCTACTGTAGCAATTAAGTAACATTTGATAGGAAATAAAATTTGGAGAGGATTGGCACTTGTTTCACATTGATAGGACTAACAATTTTGGAAATATGGTGTTTTATATCAGAGCTTGGCAACTATTACACCATATCAGAACATTAAATACTATTAAAACTATTAAAACTTACACCAAAAGTTGAGGAAATTTTTATAGATTCATTTGATATTAGAATCAGAACACAAGCTTAAGGATTTTAGGAGTAATAGGAAATTTAGAGCTTTTTTTAAATTTATCATATTTTTTATTTCGAAAACTATAACACCTAGAAGGAAAATTCTCATAACGTGAATTAATGTTTAGATGTCAACCTACCATATATTAAAATTCCAGATAGATAGGAGTTAAAATAAGGATTCCCTTCATTGAATCACTTGTCACTCTAAGATCACAATACCCAGAATGTATACAAAAAAGGGGGTCTGCAGACAAGGAAATCGAGCAGTAATTTGGTGGATTTGCTTCAGTGTGGACGTGGGTGTTGGTCTCAGTGTGATGTAGGGAATCTGCTTAGTAGTTGCACAATGACGGTGCCGGTCAATGTGATGGACTTGTAATTTTCACCACTGTCTAGGGCAGCGGTTCCTAAAAGAAGGTCCATGGAATCCTGGGGTTCTGTGGAAGGGTCACAGGCGTTGTGTGTTCCATCCAAGAAATAAACAAAATGTCTGTTGAAAAAAGTCTTAACTGCTGTGAGAAGGCTACCATGGTTCTGCTTCTGTTTGTGATGAATTACCGATGTGATACTGGTTTATCGACTTATGCTTACACCAAAAAAAAAGTACAGAAACAGAATAGATGCAGCGCCAGATCTTTGTATTCAACTGTTAGACATTAAGCCTAATTCTAGTGCTATTATAAGTAAATAAGTTAAAAATTTTCATTCTTTTCACTAAATAGTTACGTTGTATTGTCTTGTGTGATAAATGTTTTATATTACTAATAATACATATTTTTCATTTATAATTTATTCTTTCTTTTCAAATCATACATGAAAATATTCAAACTACAAGGTAGAGTCAATTTTGTTATTATATAAATGGGGACCCGCCAAAAGAGTGTGATCAAATATGGTCCTGTGGCCAAAAAAAATTGGGAACCTCTGATCTAGGGGGTTAGGTGGAAGTTGCTTACCAGGTGAGAATGACTTAACCTGCAATCATTTCTTAAATTTTGGATCAAAGTCTAAACTCTTCATACAATATAACAGTTTTGAAATCAATAAGAAGCCTACAGTGTATTTTATTTGTGTACAAAACTTTATCTGTTGGGGTTAAATCAGTGGATTGGTGGCTGTAAGACAGAAACTGTAAGGTATCAGGGCACAGTTACAGCTCGGTGAAGAGTGCTATGTCTTATAACCCACCCGCTAGCATCTACCCTTGACAATAGAACAATTGCAGTTATGTTTAATTTAGTTGTATTAATAGTAGTAAATATAAATAAGCAGATATTTATAGTAATTATTTTCTTATTTTGAATATTGATTGTATTTAGCATACAGTTCTTTAGTGACTGCTAAATTTGTTTATTTCACTATTGATGGAAGTCAGTTATCAGTAAAATTATGCTACTTTGTCCTATAAACAGTGTCAAAATATCCTGGTCTGTGAGCACTAAATTAAATTCAAGTGTAAAAGATTCCAAAACTGTTAAGTTCAGAAACTATCTGCAACAGGTTTGGAAAAATTAGAAGAAGTCAAAACTGTATTGACCCAATACCACTGTAGCCGAATATGAAATTTCAAAGATACATATGATTGCTGTCCTACTGACCAATTTGAATCTCCACAGTGCACATCAGTCAGAGTCTGTGAAATCCCATATAAACAAATACAAAATCCAACATAACAGCAACATTACTTGACGAGTCACAAATTCACAAAATTCCTTCACCATGGGTGAAATCAGAGACAAAATAATCTTGTGTTGTCAAGAAATCAAAAACATGTCCAGTAGAGTCTAATAGATCATTTCTTCAAGGTTCAATGACTTGAATTTCGAGGAAACTGGGCACTGAAAGTGTCTTTAACATTTGATATTTTGAGAGACGTTTCAGAATCTCGGTAAATTGCTCTCTTATTGAGTAACAGGTTTTCCTGGTAAAGTAATTTGTGAATGATGTGTACAGAAGACACAAGTTCTAACACAGTATTATGAAATCATGAAGTTACGAGTCACTGTTTCAATGTTCTGAAGGTATAAAATAATGAATTATAATTATACTTGACTTTCAATTGACATACCCAAAGAAAGTTTCTGTAACATTACATGAGGCTAACTCAGTTGTGTTTTTCTTTTTCAGATTTTCAGGATCCATATGCGATAGTTGTCCTTCTCCAGAATGACCTAGTTGTAATAGATCTCCTCACACCAGGGTATCCTTGCTTTGAAAACCCTTATCCTATGGACATTCATGAATCACCTGTTACATGTTGCACATACCTTGCTGATTGTCCTTCTGATCTGATACCAGCATTCTACTCAGTTGGTTCACGAGCAAAAAGTCGTACAGGGTTTAGTGAAAAGGAGTGGCCTCTGAGTGGTGGTGAGTGGAGTACAACCTCGTGCAGTTACTACGAAATCATTTTGACTGGGTAAGTTCTTGAAGGAGTTCTTGTTTATTTCCTTTAAAAAAAAAAAAATTACCCTTGTGGGAACATAAGATATCTCTGTAGTAGGAGTACATCATGGGGTCTCACACTTTGCTTTAAAACAAATATGGCTAGTGTGTGAGTGGAGACTTTCCCGGCGTATCGATACAACAAAATCCTCTCGGTTGTCCAGCCGGATAGTGGTGTAAAAACACAATGTTTGGACAGCTGACTCTGCTGTCTTCATCAGGTTTCTTGTGGTTGTCCTCAGCTGACTGTCTCTGCCTCGACTGAACCACAAGAAACCTGATGTCGACAGCAGAGTCAGCTGTCGAAATGTTGTGTTTTTACACCACTATCCGGCTGGACACCCGAGAGGATTTTGTTGCAAATATGGCAAGTACTTTCTTGAATATTGTATAGCAATTAATTTATTGTTGCTCATTATTAGTCTGAAGGTCATTTTGCATTTCTGTGTTCCTTTGTTAATTGTTATAACTGTTTAAAACTGGTGGAGCCCAGAAATGTGTTACAAATTTTAATTTTGAATCATAATAATCAGCACCCTTACACTTCCCCTTCAAATTTACATAACAAATAAACCATAACAAGTGGTATATCTAAGACTGCTGTAATCTGTGATGTGTGGCAAATGAACCTATCTGTTTATCAAATACAAGTCTGTTATAATCTGCAAAGAGTGTTTTAGAATTATTTGGATTTAATATTTGTTTGTTACCTTGGAGGCTCCATTGGCATGAATATTGTCGTTTTTTTTTTTTCAATTTATTTGTAATTTCATTAAAAAATCTGTGCTATAGCTTGTAGTTATTGATCATCATTCACAGTGCCAAAACTGTTGACTTGGCATCATGAGATAATATCTGAATTATCTGTACTTGTTTAGGAATGAAAATAGGAAATCTGTCTGTGTTGGGATTCGTTCAGTATACATAACTGTTTTGGTATTAGGTGTATTTGTTAACCTACCTAGCCCGGCCAGTGTACATTTTACAGTTTATTTGAAATGCCTATTCGATTGCTAGATAATCTCACTCAATTTGGAAGCGAGAGCATTTTGATATCATTTTATAAAGTTTAATTCTGTGCATTACCATCCAGAAGTGCAGTGACAGTATTTGTGGATTGAATCATAATGACACAGTTGCTTTAATATTATTTCTCTGTTGGGCTCTCATTTTGATACAATACAATACATTCATTTTCCAATGATCCCAATATAAGGGACTGGCTCTGTGGGATGTGGAAAGTTGTCAAATTACAGATAAACAGTTGCATAACAAAATAATAAGTACACCACTAGATGTACAGTCATAGTATACATGGTACATTAAACACTTCCATTACAAAATAATACATACACCAGAAGATGTACAGTCATAGCATATACGGTAAATTAAAAAAAAAAAAAAAATCCATAACAAAATAATACATACACCACAAGATGTACAGTCATAACATATATGGTAGCATAGACAATTATGTAACAAACTAAATACATACACCAGGAGATGTACAGTCATAGCATACATGGTAAATTAATTATGTGAACTATATTTACACAAGATACTGGCAGTTATTTTTTTAGATACCTTAGAAATAAATTCTTCGACAGAGTAGAAGGAGTTGTCAATTAAAAATTCTTTCAATTTTTTCCTGAATTTATTCTTATCATCTATTAGACATTTAATATGTGTTGGGAGCATATTGAAGATATGTATCCCTGAATATTGGACCCCTTTTTGAACAAATGACAATGACTTGTAAGTCTTGTGAAGATCATTTTTACTTCTAGTGCCATAATTGTGTATTTTACTATTTGTTTCAAACAAAGTATAATTTGTGACTACAAAGGACATTAATGTGTATATATACTCAGATGCTAATGTTAAAATCCCTAACTTCTTGAACAGCTCTCTACATGAAGTTCTATTGCTAACCCCACACATAATTCTTATTACACACTTTTGGGCTCTGAATACTTTGTCTCTATGGGTAGAATTTCCCCAGAATATTATTCCATATTACAATAAGGAGTGAAAATAAGCAAAATAAACTAGCTGCCTCATACGGAGATCACCTAAAGCTGAAATTGTACGAATTGCAAACGTGGCTGCTCCCAATCGCTTTAGTAAGTCAGAAACATGTACTTTCCAATTTAAGTTATGATCAATATACAAACCTAGAAATTTCACACTCTCTACCTCTTGAATGGACTGGCCTGCAAATTTTATGTCTATATCAGGTGTTAATCTGTGTGATGTACTGAATTGCATATACTGAGTTTTATCAAAGTTTAAAGACAAGCCATTAGCTGTAAACCATTTATTAATCAGTTCAAAGACATATTTTGAAATATATTCTGTAGATAAATCTGGAGTGTTTTTAATTCCTATGTTTGTGTCATCTGCAAATTGGATAAATTTTGAGTTTTTAGATGAAACACAGGGTAGATCATTTATATATATTAAAAACAATAGTGGCTCCAATATAGAACCCTGAGGTACTCCACATCTGATTAATTTCCACTCAGAAAACAGTGTACCTCTTAAGGCAGCCTTAAAATTCTCCATTGATACTTTCTGTTTTCTATTCAGAAAGTAAGAACTAAGCCATTTATTAACAATGCCATCTATACCATAATACTGAAGTTTCTGTATCAGAATTTTATGATCTACACAGTCAAATGCTTTAGATAAGTCACAAAAAATTCCCACAGGAATTAATTTATCATTTATTCCTTCTAAAATATTGTCAGTGAATGCAAATATAGCTTGTTCTGTTGAATGACCCTTTTGAAAACCAAATTGTGATTTAGTTAAAATATTATTATTTTTTAGATGTTCATAAACTCTATTGTACATTGTATTTCTCAAAAACTTTGTAGAAGGCTGTTAGTAATGAAATTGGTCGGTAATTCGATACAGCTGCCTTATCTCCCTTTTTATAGAGTGGTTTAACTACAGCATACTTAAGCCTTTCTGGAAAAGTACCCTCAAGTAAAGATATATTAAATAGATAACTTAGTATATTACTTAATTCTTGAGATAACAAGATTCATATTCAGTCAAGTCATCCAGATCTTAGTTTTCTGTGATGTGGCTATTACTGAATAACAGTGTGTCATAAACACCACCTCCATCATTTCTATTCAAACTATATTATTTTAGCTACAAGGAATGTTAAAAACTTCTGTTGTGTCTAGTGTATTTGAATGTTTTACTGAATTCATATTATTAATGTATTAAATTCTCTGAATATTTTATGTTCACTAATTTCCTTATGTTGGTTGGATCTTCTATAAGTAGGAGATAACTGTCATTTTAGATTTTCTCTCCCTCTCTGCCCCTTTAAAATTTGTATGTTTTTGTATATAAAACATACTACTGATAAAGTTTGTCTTTTATGCAGTTTTTAGATGACACTGGGAATGGGGTGTGGGTGTGCGAGTGTGCATTCATGCATGTGTGCGTGCGTGTGTGTGTTATGCCTTTAGTTTTCTGTTACTGTATTTGTGATATTTAAAGAACTACCTTTTAAGATCAAACTTTAGTTCTGTAAACAAAAAGATGTATCCTGGAGCTAATTCTAGTGGATATGGCAGCATTGTTGTCACCAAGCATTTGGGCAATTTCTTCCTTACTGTATCTCAAAAAATGTTCCATCACCTCCAATTAATTATATTATGGGTTTTCCTACCTTGTTATTAAAGGTAATAGTGGTTGACTCCTTCAGAATTAAATGAGAAGCAGGAGAGAAGTCCATCCCCATTCAATCAAAACTGTTGCATCTTTTTTGTTCATAATGAAGATTCTATAACCTACTGTGATAACTGACATCATTACCATAGACCAGAAGAGTTTCATTATCACTGATGGTGTTTTCCAAATTTCTCACAAATAGTTACTCCTCAGGCTTACTCATCTTATGCTGGGAGGAATTTAGCAAATGCATTGAACATGTGCTCAAATAAATAATGGAAGCATGTTCACAGAAGTAGATAAAAACAGTTTCTTGTGACAGATAATGTGAGAGATTTTTCTTTGTTGTGTAGATTCATGCCATAATTCATTACTAGCAAAAAAAAAAATTTATTTGGATATAGCCTATTAACTGAGATTTACATGAATGTCCTTGCCCAAAGCCATGGTGCTGACTTGAAAACTACTTACGTTCCCCACATACACATCTGATATGGTTGCATAATAATCTCTCCATTAATTTTCTTACTACTGATGTCAAACTGAATGGCTTATAGTTTTCGACCCTATTTATCACCCCACCTTTATGGCCTGGTATGTCTATTGCACGTTTCCAGTCGTCTGGTAAACAACAAGTATCCAAACTCATTTTTAAATAACATTTCAAGTTAAGGTAAAATGTCACATCCTGCTATCTTTAAGACATCTGTAGTAATATTATCCACACCGGCCCCTTTACAATTTTTTAGATTCCATAGTTCATTCATGATATCTTCATATTGAATTTCAAACTTTCTTGTGTGTTCACTTCCAACTGTGTGGATAAACTCGTTTTCTGATATACTGCCTGCCATTCCTGAATCATAATCCCTAATGGTCTCACTAAACCAGTTACTTAATAACTCTGCCTTTTTTTAAATCCTCAGTTACTTCTTCTCCATCCTTATCTATAAGTGTCTCAACACCCTCTCTTCCCCTCAGTTATCTGATATGGCCATAGAAATTTCTAGATTTGCCAGTCAATGGTCCCCCTGCACCAATAATATTCTTCATAAACTCATCCTTAGCTAATTTCTTTGTCATTTTTAATTCCTTGATTAGTTGTTTCAAGAATTACCTACTGCCTTGGTGTCTCTTAACCCTGTTATGTTGTTATCCCACAAACCTCTTTAACCTCCTCTTCTTCATGTTATTGCACTTATTTACCCCTTCAATTCTGGCCACTGGTTTACTGAATCCCCTTATATCCATCAGAACTGCATTGTGATGACTTATTCATTCAGCTACCTGACACCTTATAAGGTTATCATCAGGCTTTATTAGAAAGATGTCCAACATGTTTGGTTCCCTTGTGTTCTGCTCAACCATCTGTATAAAGCCTCCTTCTCTTACTAAGATATTTGCAAATATCTTTTCCCATGTGTTAGTCTTATTTTCTTCCATTTGACATCTGGCAAGTTTATATTCCCTCCAATAATAATCATTCTATGCTCACTTCTGTACTCTGAATATGTATTTAGTTTCTCCTGAAAATCTCATCTTTATCATTCATTGTTGCAGAAAGGCTACAAAGCATAGCTGTTGTGTATTAATAATTCCATCACAATTCATCAGTTTACAGACATAAAAATTCTGCATAGTTTTCCCAGTACATATATAGTCCTGTTCAAACTAGATTCATGTCTTCAATGTACAAAATATGTCACAGTTGTCACCATACTGACATAAAGTAGAAGATAATTGATATTCCAGGTTAATTATGCTGTTGCACCTTATCCTACATGGTTTAAATACAATGATGAGGCAAAACATTATGACCACTGCCCACCATGAGATTGAATGCTATCTGGTGATGTTGTAAGTACATAACATGTTAAGGGACGTGTATAATGGGCCAGAGAGACTTGGGGAGCCATTCTAGTGATAATATGCTTCACAAATGGGGTAATACACAGACATAAGTGACTTTGACATAGGACAAATTGTTACGCCCATGGCCTAAGAAGAAACAGTGAGGCTGGTCTGCTGTTCATGTGCTACTGTAGTAAGCTTCTGTGGCAACTGGTCAAAGGATGAATGCTTGATATCCACACCTTATGATGGTATGTGGGGGAAGGAGGGTTGCCTACTGTGTAAAGAAGGATAGGGAGCGATTGAAAAAATAATACAACAATAATAATTTTAAAATTTTAAACCAAAGACTCTATGAAGTAAACATCACCTTAGGTTAGTGGTGGTTCAATATAGGTAGTGGGGACGGAGGCAAAGAGAGGATTAAAAAAGGGAAAACATAAGTAAAAATAATAATAATAATAATGATAATCAGATATTATCTGAAGTTGAGACCTCGTGGTTGCGTTGTGCCCAGTTTGTACTGGTAGGCAAGTTCCCACCTTCTAGAGTTCAGAGGAGCTGCTGCTCTTAGGAGGACTCTGATAGCCCGGATTGTGAAACAGGAGTTGAAATTATTCGAGTCATGGGTGATGGCATGGGCAGTAACTGGGTGCTTTGGGTTCCGTGTGAACACCGTCTGTCGGTGGCCATTTATTCTTATGGAAAGTTGATTTGTGGTCAAACTTGTATATGAAGCCAAGCAGTGGTTGCATGCTAACTGGTAAATTACATGGGAGGTTTCACAGGTGGCATTTCCTATTATAGGGAAGCTTTCCGCTGTGAATGGGTTGGTGAAAGTGGTAGAGTTATGGTGTATGTTGCACACATTGCAGCAGGCTCTATTGCATGGGAAAGAGCCTTGGGGCTCAATGTTGGGACGAGGAAGACTATGTTTGTGGACTAGAAGATTGCTTAGTTTAGGAGGTCTGCTGAAACAAATTGTATTAGGGGCAGGGAGAATTTGAGGAAGAATGGATCTCATTTCAGGGCAAGTTTGTAGGAAATCATAGCCCTGCCAGAGGATTCTGTTGATGGATTTGAGGCCTGGGTACTATTGTGTGATCAAGAATGGATTGTGGTTGGTTTTTGCGAGTTTTGGATGACAGATGGGCTGAGTAGGTTGTAATGTTGCCCATGAAAGCTGTTTGCTCACCAGAGTCGGAGGGTTGCAAGAAATCAATGCTTGTGAAATACTGTTTGAATAATCCATGAGGGACTGTTGTTTGGAGCATATGCAACTACCTCGAATGCCAAGACTGTAGGGGAGGGAATGTTTGGTATGTTACGGGTGGAAACTGTCGAAATGGAGATACTGTTGAAGGTTGGTGGGTTTGATGTGGACTGAAGAGTTGAGGAAGCCATTGGAGAGGGATAAACCCACATCCAGCAATGGGACCTGGGTGTGGGAGTAGGACCAAGTAAATTTCAGCATGCTAAAGGTATTGAGATTGTTAAGGAAATTTAGTAGTTCGTTTCTCCATGCATCCAAATCATAAAGATGTTGTTAATGAATCGAAGCCAAATGAGGGGTTTGAGAAGGACTTCCTCCAGAAATGTCTTTTCCAGATGGCCCATGAACAGATTAGAATAAGAGGGAGCCATATGGGTGCCACAGATTTGGTGATATATGTTGCCTTCGAAGGAGAAGTAGTTGTTAGTGAGAATCCGGTGCACCAATTTGATAAGGAAGGATGTCGCAGGGAGGCTGTTGGGAGGGCTCTGGTCCAGAAAATGTTCCATGCTCCTGAAGCCATGCCAGTGTGGAATATTTGTGTACAAGGACGTGACGTCTATAGTAACCAGTATGAAGTTGGAAGGAAGAGGGGTAGGTATGGTAGAAAGCCGGAAGAGAAAGTGTTGGGTGTCCTTTATATGAGAAGGGAGCTGACTAACTATGAGTTGTAGGTACTGGTCAACCAAGGAAGAGATACGCTCAGTTGGTGATCCATAAGATGCAGCAATAGGGCATCCTGGATTGCCAGGTTTATGGATTTTGGGAAGGAAATAAAGGGTAGGTGTACGTGGATTTTGGAGAGTAAGAAGTGAAATGGACTGTGGGGCGAGACCTTAGAGGGGCCCCTTAAACTGTACATATTCCTATATTTTGTTGTTGACAGTGGTAGTTGGTTCTTCTGATAGGCAGCAATAAGTTCTGGTGTCTGATAACTGACGAAGAGCTTGAGCTACATAGTCACTCCTGTTCACGACAACAGTGGTTTAGCCCTTGTCAGCTAGAAGGATAATGAACTGATCACTGACTTGTAGTGTTGAGCCCAATGTTCAAAGGTTTATCAATCTCTGAATACTCTAGTATTCAGAGTCACAGAAGGAACTCGTAGCAGGCAGTTGGCAATATCAGAGCTTATTGTAACATCACCAGCGTTGGAACTTTCAGCTAGTGAAAGCAGTGGTGCAAAAATTCTTCCTGTATGTAACGAGGGGGCATATAATAATGTGGAAATAAGAAATCTGGTTAGCCACAAGTAGGTTATTCTGATGCACTGGAGTGATTAAAGTCATCTCCAGAAACAGTGACATATTTGCATGCAAGCATAGACTTCCTTTTGAGCTTGTAGTGGATGATTTACAGTCAAATATTGATTCTAATACATTTTCATTACTTATCCAGCATTGTCACATATCAAAAAATGTGGTTGAGAACCACAATTTTAACAGCAAGTATGCTCATGCACATCAGGAAATAAAGGCTGCGTTGCAGCTTTTTGAAAAAATAATTTCTGTGGTACAGGAATGCTATACTGTAGCCACTGGTGACATTGAGTGAATACATGTCCAAATAATTCTTAAATGAAAGCCATGTAAAATTTAGTATGAGATACTGCAGTGAACAATGAACTGAGACAAAATGGCTGTCTATAGTAAATGGTGAAAAATTTCTTCCTTTGTTGTATGTACACTCTTAATTTCTGGCAATATTTGCAAGAAATTTATCTACCTTGAAAAAATTTACAATTGCTTGGTATTTTTGTACCATGAGATTGAAATGGGGAGGTGAGGTGGGGCGGGGGCCTGTAGCTTGGGCAGTAGAGCATCTGACTACAACTGAATGACTAAGGTTCAATTCTTGACTGAGCTGAGGATTTTTCGTTGAAGATGAACATCAGGAATGGCTTCCCAATATCACTCAGTCTGCTCTCAAATGATGAAACAACACAGCTAGCTAATCAGTTAATGTTTACTGTTTGGTCAATTTTAAACCATTTATTGTTGATTAATTTAAAAATCATTTCATTAATCTGGCAATAATGGTTGTTAGACTTTCACAAGTTGCATATTTCTATGTTGTGAGATTCTTACTCAACTGCGAGCTGGTTTTCAGGCACCTATCACTGCAATGATGAAAATCAGTAAACCATTGAAAAGTTTCACTGTTGTCACTACATGAGCATATCACTTCAGCTACAACTGGGTGAGATCACATGTTGCAGCCAATTGTACCACAAACCATCATACTTGGCGTTTGTCCACTGTGCTGCTCAACAACACATTCTGACATGGTAGCAAGACATACACAGCTATCACTGTAGGCCAAGTTGAAGTGGAATTCATCTGACAACACCACATTCTGACACTCAGTATGACAGTGACTGCATTCACATGCCCATTTTAGTCTGAGGCAGTGGTGGTTTCTGGTCAGGTGAAGCTGACACATTGACATGCATGCCACCAGTCCAACCCTTAGCAGACAGTTCTTAATCATCACTGCAGACATTTCCACAGCTGTTGCAGTGCTCCAGTGTCGAGCCAACAGTATGAACAAAGCTGTTCTGTTGGTTACGTCTGTGATGGTGGTCATATAATGCTGTGGTCATATTGTCACTGTGTGTGACCCTCTTCTATCCACTGGTTCCATACGCTTATCACTGTCATAGCAGTGTGCTGTGTACAAACTGCATTCCCCAGGAGACCAATCATTTAAAACTCACATGCTGTTATTGCTTCCACTGCCACCAACAAAGCAAACTGACACTTGCTTGTATGTGTCTCCTTTGTTTGATGGCTCTGCACCAACTAAGCATGGCATAAAACTAACCTGTTCCATCACACTACAGTGTGTGCTGCTGGACCTACATGTATACCATCTCTCTGCAGTCTTAATCACTTATTATGGTTCCACTATTCCACACATCCTCCAGATTTGGAATGTTTCCGATCATTCCTCCTGGGTGTTATAATTTTCACAGACAGTAGCGTATGAGTATATACACTTGAGATGGCTTGTCTAAGTTCTTTTCTGCCCACAGTTGAGAAAAATTAAAAGTAAAATGGCCAATTGAATGCCCAGCAAAATAAAATCACAAAACTTGCTTGCCCCCATAGGCTGTATGACATTTTTAAGGTAAGACATTGGTATGTACTTTTTTTAAATTGATGTATGTTGTATACACAAGGAATACAATGGTATGATTGATAACTTTTTTCAGCAACTGATAAAAATTTTCAAGCTCCAAAACTGTGTTTACAGTAATTTTATCTCCCAAGAGCAGTTTTAGAAAATGCTGTAAGTGAGGTCAATATCAATACAAGTAGCTGTTTTCTGAATGCTGTAAACTTTATATCATAACTGCCATGCACTGTTTTACTTGTGACTGATTAACCATGTACTGACAAATAGTGTTCTTCTATATACTTCACAAGTTACCAGTAACGGCTTGCTATTGCAGAGAACTTAGTATATATTTAATGATAGTTGCAGCATTAGTGTGGTAGCTCAGACGCGTGAAATTAAAGTAGAAAAGATATAAAATGTTCTGTTATAGTCGAACACTATGAAGGATTCTCTTTTTGTTTTCAATATTTTTGTTATTTATTATCAGTTTTCTTTATTGTTTCAGCCATGCTGATGGGAGTATAAAATTCTGGGATGCTTCAGCGGGCACACTACAGGTTCTTTATAAGCTTAAAACTGCAAAAGTCTTTGAAAAACCCAAGTCTAGAAGTGTTGATGGTGTTGATGATGACCCATTTGCAATACAGCTCATTTCACTATGCCCCGAGAGTAGGAAGCTGTGTGTAGCAGGAGCAAGTAGCCATGTAATTCTCTTCAAATTTCGGAAGCAGGAGACAGTTTCAGAGACTTTTGTAAGTATAAAATATAAATTACATTTGCTTCTTAATGTCTTAATATTCTAATCTTATTGCACAAAGCATAACTTGCAGTTAATTTGGAGATCACAATATACAGCTTCCATTTCTAATTACTGTTTGATTTCATTCAATGAGAGAAATATGAGAGCATATTCATGTGTGGTTTACATTCTTGTACTTTCAGATGCTGCAGCTGCTATCCTTATCCAGTGTTTAGCATTAAATAGATGTTGTTAATAGTAAAGCAAGTAGTACAGTTACTTGTCTTTTGTTTCACTGAGTATAGTATTTAGGTTCAATAATGGTTTACTCAGATATATGTCATATTTAAAATATAGTAGATCATTGAGATTAAACACTTTATTTGGCCATCAGTTATTAGTGTTGGAGAGTAACTTTCTTTGAACCTTTGATTTCTTCATCTCTGGTATGTAGTGAGGTGGCAAAATATGTATAACAAGACTTACATTTAGATTGACATGCTGGTCTAACTATACATATCATATATGTTACTTTCTTTCCTTTTATCTTGAAATCACATTAGATGACTGCCAGGATGTGAGGTAAAACCAGTACCCTTCCTTTTATGTTATTCACTGGGATCTTAGTTTTTGAAAGCCCTTGCAACTGTCAAACTGTAAAGCTAGGGATAATATGCTTTTGGGGTTGGGGAGAGAATCATGTCAGTAGCAGATAAACTCGAAGGTTGTCAGTTGTAAAAAAATGTCAAAGTCCACTTTTAGCGCTGTTATACAATCAGTCTTGTTTCCCATTGATCCATATTTCCTGGATACAATATGTTGACTTCAATTTTTTTATTTAATTTGTTGTTAAATTTTATGAAAGATGAGAATGACAGTATTTGCAGCCTCTGTTTCCATACAGTTATAGAGTTATAATGCTACCTGGTTTATATTCTACAAAATTAAGTAATATAAGATGTTTTTCTTTATGAAATCATTATTCTTGTTTCCTCGACAAGTTAAGCAAATCTTTGGAATGTATTGTGCTTGTCAAAAATGATTAAACAGCTGCAAGAAACTTTTCAATTGTCAATTGATGTTTTACAGTTTACCACAAGTTTCTTCAAGAAATAAAATTATTTACCCAGATTCATTTTTAGACCAGTAAAATGTAGGAGTTTTTAACAGTATTTGAAATGTTAGAGATATTTAACTACTTTCTTTGACTCAGATTTTGGGTGCCATATTACACGAAGGACACAATCACTTTTTATACCTGCTGTGATGTTGAATTAAGTATGTTCTGTCATGGATCGAAAAGGAGAAGAAAATAAGGAAAATTACAAATAGAAAAAAAAATTAACAATTTTCTGAACATAACTTTTTAATAACAACACATTTCTTTTCGTTCATTATACATTGTCCATCATTTTTTAGAATTTTTGCAGTTCAGTTTTATAATTGTGAATTGAAGATTCACCAGATTTTCTTTGTTTTACCAAGTTCCAATGTTTTCCTTAAAATGTGCAGTTTATTTTGTGATTTGTAACTAACCAGTAGATACAAATGTAGCAGCTTCATATCTAGACAGTCAGGTTGAGTGCTGCAGTGCACAATCATATATTAGAAGTATTTGGTGGTAGACTACTGTTAAGTACTGATGAGGAAAGGGATAAGAAAACGCAAGGCTCTTCTGCTTTTTCCTACTTACAGGGAAGGTTCATTAAGTGTTCCCTTCCAGTTTTAATAATTTTGCAACATAATACAGTATGTTAAAAACCAAATCTGGCATATTTTGTTTCATCTGCAGGAAAAGATGTTTAGGGGTTGTCAGGGAACAAGTTCTTACTGGGATTATGCATAATAGCTTGTCTGAACTGTGACTGTAATGTTGCCTAAGGAGAATAAATTGTGAGTTATCTCGGTCGCCATCTAGCTATTCACCTTAACTGGCAAAGGTAGGTGATGAATAATAAAGTTCACTGAAGTCTTTAATAAATTTAAAGTTCACTGTATTCTTTATAAAAAAATTTACAAATTCAGTAAACAATGTATTGGCATCTGAAATTCTTCTCCAAAATAAATGTATCAGGTACAGATAAGTGAATCAAGCCAGGCCAACTCTCACGAATCCCTAACTGATAACAGTTACAATGGAATTTTGCAACTACAGCGTACACATCCTAAATTTCAAATTTGGATGCCAAAATTGAAGTACATCCGGTATCGCCTTGTCACCTAACCTGACGTGGTGTTTGTCTAAACAGTCGCAATGAACTGATCTCTTCCCCCACCACTGGGAACTCTTTTATATCTGTGGTCTGTGAATCTGGAAATATCCAGTTTCCCATGAAATCATGGACTTTCCTCAGGATAAATTTACTCCAAATTGACTTGAAACTTTCCAGCATGTAATCAACCCTCTAAACATCAAAATTGATCGCAGAGAAATTTTTTGTCTCTATAATACTTTCTCCGTAAAAAAAATATTTTGAAATGTCTCTCACATCTAGAGTACTCATGTTATCGAGCTAAAATAAGCTTTAAAGTGACTTATTCCTCCTCCTCTTTCTCCTGATATATAAATCTGTTTGGTTACAATTTTTTAACCAGGTGAAATTAAAGATGCCTACACAATGTGTAATTTAGAAAATTGACATCTCCCAAAATATTGAAGTTATAAGGCCAAAAGTTACTTTAAAAGATTCTACATCAAATTTTCAATAAGGTAATGACCCTCTTTAATTGCCAAAATTACTCTCTAATAGTTTTCTCATCCTTTTGAAAATTTTCCTCCGCCCCTCCAGATCTCAATCATTGCAATTTGTCCATAGGAAGTGGCCATCTTCAACATATTTAAAATTAATTTGTTTTCCTAATTCTGGCCAAAGTATTGCATGGATTTTAATAAAAATTTGTGTAGCATGCTCAGGAAAAATTACCCTTTCCTTTAATTATGGTGCCCTCTCTGAATTTAAATGTATTGAGAAGCATATGTTTAATAAAATATTACTTTCCTACAAAAACAATGCTTAAATTTTTTCTATCCTCCTCAAATTTTCACATAATATGCAACAAAAATTAATGCATCTTTTGAGACATTAATCACTTTTGTATCTTTAAAACTGTGTCTTCAGGAATTTTTAATCTGTTTTCTACAACTTACGAATTTATGCCACCTTCGATTTTAAATCCGATATCTCTTCAAAGAAAATTTCAACCTGCTAAGGTATGTATCTCATTTCACTATTCATAGCCTAAAGTAACTCTGAAAATGAATGCAGGCTTTCTTTCCCAAAATAAGCCAAACCTCAATTGTAGCAATATTTACTTTCCGTTCTGACTTCATATCACTGTTTAATTTAATATATCCCTTGAATTACTTATGGAACTTGCAAGAAAATTGATTTAAATATGATGTTCAATGGAATTGGAGTTAGCTCAACACTCTTTAAACAAATTTTGGTTATAAAATGACAAAATTTAGGTTATATTACAGGGTGAAATAGCCACTCAAATTTCGAGGTGTAAAGTGAAAATTTTGTTTACAGAAAAGCAATCAATTTTGATGAAACAGACTGCAGAATGATTTTCATGAGGCACAGTGAAAAACGTAATAGTTTTGACCCATTTACTGAATTTCAGAGGTTGAACTATCCATGTACTTTGATTATTCCCAAATAAAAACCATAAACACCAACAGAATAATCTTGAAATTCTTTTATGCTTCAGTCCAAATAAAAGTGTAAGGGTTCTCCCATTTTCTGGAAAATCGAAATTTGAAGGTAACATCAGCACAAATCAGTTCATTACACTTGTGACACAGACAGGATTCTGCCCCTCCTGACTTCAGTGATCTAATGGTATGTTGTAGTAGATTCAAATCAAAGTTATCAGCAGAAAATGCTTTTTAGGGGATGAAATAGCACTCCCAATTTAAAGGCGTAAATAAACAATTTTGTTGGTTTATAAAGAAAAAATATTTAATTTCTTCAAACAAATTGCATAGTGTCTACCACAAGGGAGTGTAAATTTCTGCAACTTGATTACTCAATTATGTGATATGAGACCTCTCCCCTCAGTTAAAAATTTCCACTTAAAAACTACTGACACTAATGGAAAAATTACAGTTTGCACTTTGGTGCAAAAAGAAGTTTGTGAGTATTATGTTTCTTCAAGAAAATTGGAATTGAAGGGCAACTTCAGCAACAAATCAGTTCTTAATGCTTATTTTGGAAACAACGGGATGGTTCACCCTGTGCCTATTGAGCCATCCAGTTGGAGAAATTGTGATTTTTATTCCTTATTATAATAAACATTTTCCAAATTTGTTTGATTAAAACTTACTATTTTTTTCCTCAAAAAACAATAAATTTTTCATATGACACCCCTAACTTTCAGGAACTGCTTCACAGGAAAGAGGAATTGTTCTAGGCTTGCATTTTATTTTACTTTTACATATTCTATAATTATTGAAATTCAAGGAGGCTCTACAAAGTCTCTAGTTTACTTGAGATCAATTGATTTGTAAGTGTAGTTACCCTAAAGTTTAATTTTTTTGAAGAATCATTATACAAACTAGCTATTTATTTGTATTGTACATATTTTTATTTGATTTTTCTACTAAAATTGAGTGTTATGCAGGAATTTTGAAAATGAGGGAAGATTTTCTCACTGGAAAATTAATCAGGTTACAGAAATTGTTTATTTATCATGAGGGAGGATAATATTCTTCAGTTAATTTGTAGATACTAAATATTTGTGTCTGTATGAGTATACAAAATATTTCTTTGATACCTTGTGAATCTTAATTCATTCTATATAAGGTTTTTCTGCAGAGAAATAATATTATAATAAATTATTATAAATATACATTTAATTTTTATTTATTTGTCTTCTACAGATGCAAAATATATTCTTTGTTTTATTAAAAGAGAAAATTTATTTGTATTATTTAATTTTAACTAGTCATTACAGCGAGTGTACTTACCCACAATTAACATTGGTCAATTCTGCTCTTCACTACCACCACTACCATTGCAATCCCCAACCTTCCTAGCTTGTTGATCTTTGTCTCATTTATGTGGTAAGTCTTTTTGTGTTCACATCTGATCCCCTTATTGCAAATATTGCCTCTAGCATGACTAAGTTTTTTTTCTCTCAAAATGTTGTATAGTGTGTTCATATTTTTATGTTCATTCTGACCCTCCTGCCTTCATCTGTAGTAGGTGATGGGATTATTTTCCCCATCCTTCCTTATTTTCATTGCTTATCAGCATTCATTGTCACTGTTATCAAAGATTTCTTACTTAAAATTTTAACAAAAAGGACATATTACTATACAAATGCACATCAAGTGGTAGACTGTTGAGAATCAACTTTTCAAATGCACTGATAATAATCAATATCTTGGCATCTAAGGAAGACTGTAGACACAGTCCTGTGTGTTTCAAAATTGACAGGGTTAAAGGCCAAGAACTTTATAAGGATATAGTTACTTAATTTTGTTAGTTATATGATTAATAATACAGTTATTAGTTGAGTGAAATTGTAAAAATTTGATTAGCCACAGTTACCTTGGTGAAGTTGCCAGCTGGTTTCTGGTAGTGTCGGAAGAATTATCACAGGAAAGTCACTTGTTCAAAATAAGTAGTACCTTCCACCAGTCAGTCTATTCCTCAAGACATCCACACAAATAAACCAGTTGGCACTCACTAAAATTAAGATTTAAATATCGGAAGTTTGTAATCCGAAAGGTGCAGATTCTTGAAGCTGAAAATTAACATAAAGTATGCATGTTTCAAAGGAGGTTGCTATCCAAAGTTTACATCCACTCAGCTCAATATAGTCATTCACAAACGACTCCACTCTTGCTCACCAGCTGTCAAGAACACAGACAATGTTCTGTTGGTCACAGTCAATTAAACTAGTCTTCATTTAGTACTGCCTCTGTTGCAGGCTGCTAATAATACACCCACTCCATTCACATGAGCAAAAATCATCCATGCCACTCTAAAACTTGGCAACTAAGTTCCCAAATATATTTTTTGTATTACTGTGCAGGCTTAGCACCACTTCCAATTCCTCCCTATTTGACTGTACATATTCAAAAATCCTGAGTGGACATATTTCTTATCAAACACATACATTCAGCATCATTATGATAGAGCTGATTACTTAACTAAGGAACAAAACAAGTAGACTGAAAAAATTAAAATAGAGAAACTCTTATACTAGTGTACACTCACACCAGGAGTGAATGCTTAGCTCACTTGCGTAACTCCATTACCAAAAAAGTCACTGAAAAAAACACACACATAATGTAGGTAAATATGATTGTTCATGTATGCTTCCTGGTGTGAGTCTTTAAGCTAGCGTTTTGGTACTGAAGTCTGCCACGAACTTGTTTTATTCACTTGCTGCATTGTTGCATGTGCTATAAGCAGTGGTAAAGACTCATTTCATGCACACAGCACTTTAATAAGTTCATAGGTGCTGCTTCACTTGACACTCAGGTAAAAGGATGTAATGAGAAAATGTGCATTGGGGTTATGCACCATCCGTATTAACTTGATCGTGTTGCCTGCATAACTGATACCTTTTCTTGAAGATGCTATAGTTATTTAAACCGGCCACCAAGCTATTAGCTTCCCCTGTAATAACTAACAGGTCATACATAAATGTAGTTTCAGAATATATTCAAATTAGTAAGTTTTATGAAGTAAGAGCAGGTATCAATTTACACTTGTTGAAAACATTTAAAAGGAATAATCAAACTTCGTAATCAGATGAAGATGCAGATTATCCTCCAAGACACAATACCATAAAGAAGCATTCGCTCTGTTAAACATACACCCCAAAGTTCAGAGTGAGCTTGATGATAGCTTTAACCGCTGCTACTAATGACTTCTTAAACCATTGTAAAAAGAGAGAGAGAAAAAAATGTTCTTTCATTTAGTTTAGCTTAATGTTTTCTTGAAATGGACGTTAGTGTCTGTGAACTTATTCTGAGGTGAAATAATTAAACTTTGAGTCTTTACATTTTGAATTTTATCTCATGATGCGACACATGTTTGTTGACTGTTAAAATGAAATTGTGCGCTTACGGGGACATGACACGCCCGTTGTGTACCAACGTACTGCAGAAAACTGCCTCCACAAGGGAATGCTGGTTGGCTTTTCATAGCCTTGGCTAATCTTTAGCTGATCCTTTATAGAACAATGGTGTATTCCAGTGGGTAAATACTATTCTCTGGTGAATTAACAAAATCCCACATTCTCGTAGTACACTAATTTTACTCAGATTTTCCCGAAATTTTAATATGTTGTAATTTAATTTATTTAGAATCTTTTTAGTCATGACAAATTTTCTCATAGGCTTACTCATTTAAGAGTTAATAATTTATAATAGTTACACATGGTGATGTCATGAAGATTTTATACTAAAATTCTGTTTACTGCTAAACTGTTATGTTATTATTATTAAATTGATTTTTCTCTCTCATTTAAGCCAACTTTTATCTTCCTAGCTCTTTTATGTTAAAAGTTCAAATTCTTTGTTTTTGAAATTTCACCTTAAATAGAATTATAAGAACATACAAAATACACCTTAAAATGATTGTCATTCTAGGCTTTCTCATTCATAATATTACTATTACAATTACTCCGCGATTCACCAAAAGTGTTTGGCGGAGGGTGCATTGCACCTGTCAGGAAAGGTAATGGTTTGGAAGGGATATACGGGATATGGCAGGAGGCGCCCATGGGCTATTGTGAGGAACCATCCCAGCATTCGCCTGGAGCGATCTAGGGAAACCATGGAAAACCCAGATCAGGATGGCCGGAGTGCTTTATCGGAAGCTACTCCTGTCCGATTTTGTGTTTACTCGCCCGGTAAATCTATTCTATTCCATTCCCTAATCGCTCGTGGAAAAAATGAGTAGAGAAATGAATCGGTTCTGGCCCTGATTTCTCTTATCTTATTTTCGCGGTCATTCCGAGATACGAATGTTGCTGGTAGCAATATTTGTTTGCTGTCATTCCGAAATACGTCAGTCGAGAATTTTTCAATTAGCTTCCGTCGAGAGCAAAGCCTTCGGTGCTCCAGGTCTTCCCAACCTAACTCCTTCAACATGGCACTTACGCTTTCCCTCCAACTATATATACCTGTCACGAATCGGGCGGCTCTTCTTTGGACCATCTCTAATGCCTCCATTAATCCCTTTTGATGAGGACCCCATACAGAGCAACAATATTCCAGGTGAGGCCTCACTAGTGACTTGTACGCAATCGATTTAACTTCCGGAGTGCATTGTTTTAAATTACGACCTAGAAATCGAAGCATACGATTTGCTTTCCCAATTACATTCTCGATATGCTCATTCCACGACAAATTATTACGAATTGTTACCCCTAGGTATTTAGCGGAATCTACCGTTCTAAGGACAGTGCCATTAATTGTATATTCAAAGCTAAATGGTGTCACCTTTTTACTTACACGCATGACTTGGCACTTTTTAGCGTTTAACTCCAACTGCCAATCTTTACACCACGCAATTATTTTCATAATATCGTCTTGTAACAAAGCGCAGTCGTCCTGGGTTGTGATTTCACGATAAATAATAGCATCATCGGCAAATAATCTTTCCATTCCCCTTATTATGTCGCACAAATCATTAATGTATATGAGAAACAACAGAGGCCCTATCACGCTTCCTTGGGGAACCCCGGACTTCACTTCAGCAAGTGATGAACGCTCACCGTCGAGAACTACACACTGTGTTCTGTCCTTCAAAAAGTCTGCAACCCAATCACATATTTGTCTAGATATACCGTAACCGCGAAGTTTCCTAAGTAACCTAGTGTGAGGCACAGTGTCGAAAGCTTTTTTGAAGTCTAATAAAACTAAATCAACCTGGGATTGCTTATCTATAATACGGCTCAAGTCGTGAATTAAGAGGGCAAGTTGTGTTTCGCAGCATCGGCCTTTTCTGAGTCCATGTTGATTTGGGTTTAAAAGCTCATCTTCATCCAAAAACCGCATGACATTTGAATAGATGATGTGTTCTAAAATCCTGCAAAATATTGAGGTTAACGAGATCGGCCTATAATTTTGAGGATCATTAACATTCCCACTTTTGAACACTGGACTTACGATGGCGGTCTTCCATTCGGCTGGTATTTTTCCTTGATCCAAGGAGGCGATATATAATTTCATCAAATACGGCGCAATTTCCTTTGCGTACCTGGAGTAGAATCTTGTAGGAATACCGTCTGGTCCTGGAGCCTTGTTGGGATTTACATTCATAAGCAGTTTAGTTATTCCCTCGACATCGAGAACGAGATCATTCATAATTTTGTTGGTTCGATTGTTAAATTTCGGAATCTCCTCCGAGTTTTCTGACGTGAAAGCTTTTTTAAATACATTATTCAAAATTTCTGTTTTCTCGACGCTAGTTTCTGATAATTCCCCATTTTCATTAATCAACGACGGCATGACCTTTCGAGAGCCTCTTATTAATTTGACATATGACCAGAACTTTTTTGGATTAGTAATCAGATCTTCGGATAAATTTCTGGCTTGGAATTCTTTAAACGCATCACGCATTGCCTTACGCACATCCGCTCGCAAGTGGACTAATTTAGCGCGATCAGATGAGTCCCCCGATTTCTTTACCGTCGCATGTAAACGCCTTTGCTTCCTGAGCAAACGTTTCACTTCCCTATTGAACCACGGGAAGTTTTTACTAACCTTAATAAACTTCTTGGGAACAAATTGATTTAAGCCGGTCCATATTATTTCTTTCAAATTAAACCAAAGTTCCTCAACATTTGTATTAAGCATGTACGTTTCAAAATTTTTCGCCAAATGATCGACCATAAACGCATCATTTGCCTTATTGAAACAATATACGAGTTTGTCTTTATCATGCTTCAAATTCAGCCTAGATTTTAAAGTTACCACAATCGCCTTGTGATCACTTATACCGTCATCTATACAAACTTTATCTACAATATCCGGATTGTTAGTAAGAAAAAGATCCAAAATGGATGAGGAATCTTTGACGCTCCGCGTTGGCTCTTCGATCATCTGTTCAAGAGAATTTTCCGCGAACTGATTCCAGCAACGTTTCGGTTATTAACCTATCTCTTCCGCCTGATCTGAACGTAAATGTGTCCCAGTTAACAGAGGGTATATTAAAATCACCTCCAATGATCAATGTATGTCCCTGAAATTTCTGAGAAATACTATTAAGTGACTGTTTAAAATATTCCGCGTTATCTAATCCAGAGTCCAGAGGTCGGTAAAATGATCCTATTATGAACTTTAAGCTTTTGCCAATTTTTACCTTCACCCATATTAACTCGCAACAATTTTCCGTTTCATTTACTACGGAGCAATTGATGGTTTTATTAACGGCCATGAACACACCTCCGCCCATTGAGGTAGTTCTGTCTTTCCGAAAAACATTGAATTGAGGAGCAAATACTTCGCTAGATTCTACCTCTGGCGTCAACCAGCTCTCGGTTCCTAGTATTATATCAACATCGTTAGTCGCAACGGCTTTGTGGAAATCGGCTACTTTCCCTCTAATACTCCGACAATTAAGTACCATTATCCTTAGCGGTTTAATATCTGTATCTGTAGAGTCTAAATTCGCATTTTTACTATTTTCACTCCGAAAGGAAACGGATGAAGTATTTGGAGCTGTAAATTTCGATTTATTCACGCCGTCACTTCCAGAACCAAGATCTAGATTAACGACGCGTCTTCTTCGTTGAACTGAGGGATCCTCGGGCCTCACGGTGTTCCTAAAAAATAATTCACATCAAGACGGTTACATATTTTAGCAGCCACCTTGATCGCCATTCTCGGTGTGTAGTGGACGCCCGACCTGTCAAATGCGTCCCAGCTGGCAGCTATCATCGGTCGAAGATCGACGAAGCCCCAGTTGTTTCTGCGACACAGCTCCTGTAGACTACAATTCAAGTTATAAATCTTCCACCATACGGCTTCCCCACAATCGATGCGCGGCACGACACTACAGATGGAAAACTGCAACTTTACCGAATTCTCACGCGCTGATTCATATGCCTTGTGGCCCAACTTTTCCATCGATTTCACTATATCTGAAACAGAAACATGACACGAGTCGTTAGTTCCGACGTGCGCAGCTACCCTCAACTGACGGCAGTTCGATTCTCTAATCGCTTTTGGTATAGCCTCCATGACTCGTGGCACGGTTGCTCCTGGAAGACACACAGAATGAACGTTAGTACGAGGGTCTACACCATTCTTCTCAGCTAGGTCTAGTAGGGGTTTCTCTAGACGTCGGACGTTGGAGCTTCCAATGATAAGTAATCCTTTCCTTGGCATCACTCGGTGTCTGCGAGTAAATCTTCCCTGCTGTGCTTCTCGGCCATTCGCACTAAGATCTTCAACCTCCTGCAAAACTGAAAACGCATTACTTAGGGGCAAGATATCATTCTCCCGTCGGTTATTTTGGAATTTTGATGCCTTTCTCCTATCCACCCGGTGCCAGTCGTTCCCTGAAACAGATACCTGACAATCCTCACCTGCCGGTACTACATCAGTAGCCTCCGGTAATTCTTCGACGCACTGCCGTTCGTCATCTAACATGCTCCACACCTGTGCCTGAAGAGATGCCATCGTAGTACGAATCTCTTCAAGATCCTGACGCCTACTGTAACACATTGCGCAAACCATGTCCCACAAACAACCAAACACAGAGTCACAAACAAATTAATCAGAAAAATCAGACAGCTGCTACAGCTCACTAAATGGATCACTACCTAAACAGGAAATATTTAAGATAACACGAAACCAGGAAATTTCAGATCACACAACAATTCGGCTACTGCTGCAACGGACGCAGAGGCTCAACTCACTGGATCACTACCTAAAAAGGAAATATTCAAAGATAACACTAAAACCAGTAAAATACAAATCACACACAAAAGTCGGCTACGGTCGCTGAGGCTCAACTGACTACTGCTGACTCTCAGAAATTTCAAAAATAAAAACAAAGTCTATCTACCACACTTTAGATTTAACACACAAGAAAGTCGACTACTGCTGCTCACGGCGGTTGATGCTCGACTGCTGACTCACTGCCTACACAGAAAATTCAAAGATAAAAACAAAGTCTATCTACCACACTTTAGATTTAACACACAAGAAAGTCGACGACTGACATGTGGTGCAGCATGTAGCAGAGTTGGTTGTGTTTCTTCATAAGATTGTTGGCAAACCTCTCCAAACAGTCGGTGAGGGAGACTGTAGAAGCAATCAAATTATCTAAGAATGAAGTATATCTCAGAATTGAGAATTAATACAGTATTCTCTGATTACTAGCCAAGTGAGCAGGGTATTTTCACATGATATTTCGGCTATAAGTTCCATGGTTTTCCCAGATCCCTCCAGGCAAATGCCGGGATGGTTCCTCACAATAGCCCATGGGCGCCTCCTGCCATATCCCGCATATCCCTTCCAAACCATCACCCTTTTCGATAGGTGAAATGCATGCTCCGACACACACATTTAGTGAATCGCAGAGTAATAATAATAATAATAATAATATAGGAATCTCTGTCGCCATCTTCTGCCTCTGTCGCCATTTTCTGGTGAAATGGTGGCAGCCGAAATATCATTTGAAAATACCCTGCTTGCTCAGCTAGTCACCTGAGAATATATTAATTAACTTATCATCGAGAATATCACTCTTCTAATAGGGGTGATATGTCAACAAACAAAATCCGTTGCAAATACACTGTTTCACAAAATGTGAAGCATTAAGACGGGAAGGATGAAACAAAATGAAACTTAATGGCTTGAGAGGGTATGTGATGTTATTAAAGTGATTACAAAACTGATTTGATTTTACAAAGAAGTTGGCAGTATTAGCCCACTTTATCAGTATGACGTTGTACCACATCTGTCCTGGATATATGACCTTATTTGGTTAAGAACAGTATCATAAAGCCGTTGTATCTTCTCCTGAGGCAAGCTGGCCCATAATTATTTTAATTGGTCCTTGATATCCTGGACACTGCCACCGGGATGGAGTTGACATCCGAGCTGGTACCACACTCATTATATCGGGGACAGATTTGGGTATCTTGCTGGCCATGAGAGTACCTCAACATCATGCAGAAAGTCCATAAAGATGCATGCCATATTTGAACAAGCATTGTCCTGTTCAAAAAAATCACCAGAATACTGTCACATGAGAGATAACACTTGAGGACTCGAGATGTCTGTGACTTCTGCCCTCAATCCCTACCAGTCATGACGTGAAGTCAAACCCAATGGCTCCCCATATCATGATGCCAAGAGTAACACTGCTGTTCCTCTCCAAAATATTGGAAGAAGGGGATCTCTTCACAGGTACCGTGTGGGGCGGTGTAACGGTTAGTGTTCTCGCCTCGCATTTGGGAGGACGGCGGTTCGAATCCCTGTCCGTGCATCCAGATTTGGGTTTTCCCCATGGTTTCCCAAATCACTCCATGCAAATGCCTGGATGCTTCCTTCAAAAGGCCATGGCCGAATTCCTTCCCATTCCTTGCCCAAATCCTTTCCCATCTCTAAAGACCTCGCTGTTAAGAGACGTAAAGCAGTTAAAAAAAAAACAAATCTTCACAGGTTGCCACAGTGCTTGCAGAGAATGGTTATGCAAGGTAGTGCAAAACTGCAGTTCGTCGCTGAACATAATGTGATATCATTTATCAGCAGTCTATGCTTCCTGCTCACAAATCCACTTCAAATGCACTACCAATGCTGTTAGTCTTTAACCATGGGTGCCCTCACATTCCTGTGCTGTCCAACATTGGACTACTATCATGCCTGAATGCCCCACAAATCTGGATATTGTACGATTCAAAAACCAGCCAAATGGAGTTCCACAATAAGGCCCCTTTCAAACTCTTGTTGTCTCACTTGAGTACATGGCATCTCTGTCTCCTTACATCTGATGCTGTTCACACCCCTTTTGTACCCTACCAGGCCAGGCAACAACACTTAATGTGAACAACACTAATACTCTTTGCTGACCATTCTATCTGTCACAAGACAAATGCATCTCTAATCATTTACACACCTGCCAATGATGCACATGTGTGTATGATGTTACATTGACATATGACCATATATTCTGGGTGCTTTTTTTGTCAGCAAGTGTTCTTCAGAACATCTGTGGTACATATAAGGAAATTACTAGAAGAATGCAATCTACTGAGGCATGTTTGGATTCAGGGCTAAAATATCTTAGTTATAAAACAAAGTGTTCTTGTGTATATATTCCCAGACCAAGGTGTATGAAAGGTTGAAACTATTATGTTTCATGTATGTGTACTCATGAGAATGCTTCTAACACTTGAAGCATGAAGTTTGGTGCATAAGTTTCCTACTATAATCGAACTGAAACTCTGACGGAAAACATAGTATCTCCAAATCATTTATATATATGTATATACAAGTATGTGTTGAGTTTATGTGTCTGAACTTACCACTTGTTTCATTCTATATTTATTCCTTTGACTACTCTAATGGTAGAACGATAGATGAACAACTGTGGTGTTCAGGGACTTCATTCCCACAAAAAAAAAAAAAAAAATCAGACCTAGAATAGTACACAAATGAACAAAAAAGCCCATTCTTCTTAAGTGACTGGTTTTTATAAAACTGATTCAAGCATCTTCAAGTTCGCCATGTGGTCGAGACGTGTAGGGTTCCCTTGGATAGATCAGGAGTGCACTACACACGTGAATCGGCTACACGGGTGGCAGGGCCCGTGTGGAGTGCATTGGGGTTTTTTTTAGGCTGAGGCAGGAAGACCCGAAACTGGGATCACAGTTACGGGCAGCCCAATCAAATTCGCCACCATATGTTAGGAGTAGCGTAAATCAGTCTCGATCATTAAAAGTACTCGTTATTAACTGTAGAAGTGTTTGTAATAAGCAGGCTGAGCTTGAAAGCATTATTAGTAGTACAGAAGCAGATATTGTATTAGGTACTGAAAGCTGGTTAAAACCGGATATAAGTTCAGCACAAATATTTAACGATGGAATGAATGTTTTCCGTAAGGATAGGTTGAACTCCAATGGAGGCGGTGTATTTATAGCTGTTAGTAAACACCTGTCGTGTAGCAAAATAAATATCGATACGGTCTGTGAAATCCTATGGATTAGGCTAAAAGTAGCTAGGACAAAACTTGTATTAGGGTCTTTCTATCGTCGACCAGATGCAGATGTATCTATTGCTGAGGCCTTAAGAACTAATGTAAGTAATATAGCTCATCAATTTCCAGATCATGCAATAATACTAGGAGGTGACTTCAACTTTCTGTATATCGACTGGAATAATTACGTCCACGTTACTGGTGGCCGGGATAAAACATCCTGTGAAATTATTCTTGACCTTTTCTCAGATCTTAATCTTGAGCAGCTCGTCACTGAACCAATGCAGTGCCACAACGATAACGAAAACATTTTAGATATTCTCGTTACAAATAGGCCTGAGTTATTCACGGACATTTCTACCACCATGGGAATAAGTGATCATAAAGCTGTAATTGCTACAGTAAAATTAATAGCCGCGCGCAAAAAGAAAAAAGAAAGGGTCGTTTGCAGGTTTGAAAAGGCCCCAAAGGAGAGTTTAAGAACGTTTTTGAGAGATAATTACATTACCTTTATAGAAGGAAGAGGCTTGGTTGAAGAGGTGTGGCTTCGGTTCATGCATATCATCAGGGAAGGTATGGACTTACACATAACAAAAAGGACAATCAGGGATGGGAACGATCCCCCGTTAAACAGTTACTTAAAAAACAAAGGAAGATACATGCACGCTCAAGGACGACGATGTATAGGAGTGATTTAGAAAAGTTAGCTGATACAAGAGAACATGTTAAAAATGCGATGCGCGAGGCTTTTAACGACTTTAGATGCAACTCACATTCTAAGAGTCTCAATGAAAACCCAAAGAAATTTTGGTCGTATGTAAAAAAAGTTAGTGGTAGTGACAACAATATGTCAGTTCTACTACAAGATGGCCGGGAAGTTGATGACGGCCGCGAAAAGGCTACCGTATTTAACACCGAATTTAAAAATTCTTTCACTGATGAAAACATGGAAAACATTCCCGCTTTTGCACGGCATGTAGAATTTGAGATGGATCCAGTTCAAATTGATAGTGTAGGTATCATAAAGCAATTAAAGCTCCTGAAGTGGGGGAAGGCGCCGGGTCCTGATGGTATTCCATTAAGATTATTTTCAGAATACGCGGAAGAAATAGAACCATTTCTATAAGATATATTTCGTAAATCTTTAGAAGAAAGAAAAGTACCTTTGACTGGAAAATAGCGCAGGTGATTCCCGTTTTCAAGAAAGGTGATCGGAGAGATCCTGGGAATTATCGACCCATATCTCTAACATCTGTCTGCAGTAGAATTCTGGATCATGTCATATGCTCTAACGTTATGAAGTTTCTGGATGAAAACGAGTTACTTACAGCAAACCAACACGGATTTCGTAAGAACTGTTCGTGTGAAAAGCAACTGGCTCTATTTTCGCATGACGTAATGAAGTTTATCGATGCAGGATCACAAGTTGATGCTATTTTCTTGGATTTCCAGAAGGCTTTTGACTCTGTACCACATAACCGCCTTTTGGCGAAGATTCGAGCGTACGGTATATCTGATCAGATCTGTGAATGGATGCGCGATTTTCTAACTGGTTGGTCGCAGTATGTCGTTGTTGACGGGGAAGCCTCTTCAAAGCTAGATGTTACTTCGGGCGCTCCTCAAGGAAGTGTAATAGGACCACTTCTTTTCTTAATTTTTATCAACGATCTCGGGGACTACGTTAATTGCAGGATGCGATTTTTTGCTGATGATGCACATATTTATAGGGAAGTGGGGTGCTCTGACGATTGCTTAGAAATACAGCGCGATCTGGATGTTATTTCGGAATGGTGCTGTAAATGGCAGCTTACACTTAACTGTAAAAAGTGCAAGGCAATGCACATAAGTAATAAAAAGACCCCGTTTGCTCACGAGTACAAAGTTAACAATTCAGTTGTTGACACGGTCGATTCCCTGAAGTATCTAGGCGTAACAATACAAAGCAACATGAAATGGGACTTGCACATAACTTCCGTCGTAGGCAAAGCTAATTCTAAACTACGTTTTATAGGTCGTATTTTGAGAAGCTGCAATGCTCATACAAAGGAAATAGCGTACAAAACACTAGTGCGTCCGCATTTGGAATACTGTTGTGCAATTTGGGATCCGTATCGCAAGGGATTGATTGACACTTTAGAGAAAGTGCAGAGGAGAGCTGCTCGATTCGTGACCGCTAGTTACCGTCCTTATGTAAGTGTCACAGAGCTGATATGTGGGTTAGGCTGGGATTGTTTGGCGGACAGACGATGTCGTTTTCGTTTAAATTTGTTGGAGAATATGTGAAAATCTCTAATTTATGAATGCAACGAAATAATTCTTCCGCCAACCTATTTAGGTCGCAATGACAGAAGGGATAAGATTCGAGAGATTAGATGCCGTACTGATACATTTATGTATTCTTTCTTTCCTCGTTCTATTCGGGATTGGAATACTCTAAAATAGGATTGGTGCTTAGCACCCTCTGCCACCCACAGTAATTGTGAATTGCAGAGTATAGATGTAGATGTAGATGTAGAAGTTACAATATTTCTTCAACATTTAAATATGGGATGGGGAAAATGTAGTTTCCACAATAGAGAGCCTTTACCGTTGAATAATAACCTACTTTGGGAATGAGTAATGGGTAAATAGTTCTCATCTTTCCTTCTCCAAAACAAATATTATTATAAATGTATCGTATTACCTAAAAAAATTATAAGGTCAAATTATAACACTGATTGTGTAAATGCTGGCCAAATTGTGAATTTCATGATGAATATAAAAAAAAAAATGTAGGAAATAATTGCATTTTCACATCTAGAAATCCATGATTGTTTTATCTGTATTAGTTATTAACAAGCCTACATTTTCATGTTTTACAAATTCCTTTCCATGACACTATGTCCAGTATCTCACAGGACATGTTTACAATTCTGAATATTAAATTCCTGTAGCAGACATGACAAGTATCGTTCTAATGCACTGAGCCTGGTGGTAATGCTCTGGCCTTACATTTGGGAAGATGCAGGTTTAAATCTCCTCAGGTACCCAGATTTTGGTTTTCCGTGGTTCCCCAAAATCACTCCAGGTGAATTCTGGGATGGTTCTTTTAAAAAGCTCAGCACTAAATTATTTCACATTCCTTTCCCATCTTTAATTACTTTGACATTAATGAGGCATGAAGCCATAAGTAAAAAAAGAAAAGAAAAACGCATATATTTTTTAAATTTTTTGTGTGTTCTTATAGTAAATATAAAGGCAAATTAAAGGGATGATTACAGGTTTTGAGTCAGATATGCAAAAAAGGGAAGAAAACAAGTTATCACCACAACACAAAAACTCTCCCCAGCACAGTTATAGCTAAATCCCCATATTCATTTAAATAATTTCTTGCTTCATTGCTTTAAAGTAATTAAAAACATCCTTTCTTTCAAAACATTGCCATGATTTTACTACAGACAAAGCATCCACTTGGTTAAAAACAGAAAGCATCAATCGATAATCATGTAGAATTGTTCCTTAAGAGTGTTTAGTGAAGTAAGCTACATTGTATGCTTAGAATTTATATTTTAATGTTTCTAGGTCCTCGAAGTACCAGTCATGTATGAAGCCAATGATGATGATGATTGTTCACCGGAATATGACTATCCACCAAGACCTAGTCTCAGCATGACATCAAAACATGAATCGTCTGATGGGGAAAACAAAAAGGTAAAATATGTTACAAAAGATAAAGGTTAGGTTTCTTGAAACACCATAAAAGCAGAAACATAATGTTCTTAATACATTAGATAAGAATTCCATTTGTGTAATGAAAAATTACTTTTAACACATTAGAGTGGTATTGACAAACTAATATTTAAATACTATAAAATCCTCTTGGGTGTCCAGGCTAATAGTGTTGTATAAACACAATGTTTCAACAGCTAGCTCTGCTGTCTTTATCAGGTGTCAGGTCCCTTCTAGCTGTCGCAAGCTGACTTTCACCACCTAGACTGGATTAGCCTCTTATCGAACTTCCTTTATACCTTCAGGAATGGCAAGCAAAATCTTGGGCTCCACACGACGCCCTCTTCCCCGCCGCCTGGATGTGCTGGCGGTTTGCTCTGATTGGTCAGGAGTGCTGGCAGTGGACCTCGTATTAAGCCAGCACTCTCGACCAATCAGAGCGAGCGGGCCCACCTTCATCGTGAACCGCCAGCACATCCAGGCGACCGGCAAGCAGGCGTCGTATGGAGCCCAAGATTTTGCTTGCCATTCCTGAAGGTATAAAGGAAGTTTGATAACAGGCTAAGCTAGTCTAGGTGGTGACAGACAGCTTGTGACAGCTAGAAGGGACCTGACACCTGATAAAGACAGCAGAGCTAGCTGTTGAAACTCCGTGTTTATACAACACTATCCGGCTGGACACCCGAGAGCATTTTATTGCATCAGTATGCCGGGAAAGTCTCCACTCACATATAAATCTTTAAATGCATATTTTTTGTGTTAGAACTATTTATGATCCTTAATGGAAAATTTTAATTCAGCTTAAAAATAGCTGATTAATTGTGCTGATTTAAAGAATCATGAATTCGGAGAAAAATTTTCTTAAATATTATGGGTTTAGTCGGTGTCAATAGACTTCCCATTTGTTAAGTTTGTATTTTTGGTCCCTATTTTTGGTAGTATTTGATTCTTTGCCTTCTTATTACACAACTTCAATCATAAAAAGTTAGAAGATTTGACGTTTAAGTTAGTGAACAGTTAAAAATTGTTGGGAAACTGTTTATTACATTCAAATTCAGTTTTCAGTTTACCCTATCAGCAAATGTCGAATTCCACAGGCTGAAAGCAATTGTTTCCTATTCGCTTTAATAATTTTGATTTTGTTGCTATTGGAGGCATCTGTTTTCTGATTTTGATGTTTTTCTCCCTGCCTATAATTTCTAGCCAAGAATATGGTGTCATTTGTTCCTTGACCTTTAATATCGAACTTGTGGAGCAGATGTACTGCTACTTTCATTTGAAACACTTCAATACACTAGCAAAACACTTATATATTATCTATGTATATAAAAGGCAATGTACATATGTGTGTCCTCTATAGACTAAAAACTACTGCACCAATTTATGGGCTGTTTTTTGCAAAATGGTCTGGATTTTTGGAGAAGGTATAAAGTTATTGAAATCCTTAATCTCACCTGAAGACAGAAACCTTCACTCACTCACTAGAAGAGTAGGTTCAATGTGTACGCCAGTGGACAGAGCAAAGTGTTTCTTATTCCAAAGGGCAATGTTGGTATGTGTGTCCTCTACAGACTAAAAAACTACTGGGCTGATCTACGGGCAGTTTTATGCATAATGGTCTGAGATATCAGAAGAAGGTTTAAAGTTATTGAAATCCTCGATCTAACAAGAAAACAAAAACCTTCTCTCACTCCATAGAATAATTGTTTCAAAGAGTTTCTTATTTCAATGGTACTGTTAATATTATATATAGGAAAATGTTCGTATGTGAGTTCTCTATAGATTAAAAATCTACTGGACTGATTGATGGAACGTGTTTTGCAAAATGGTCCGCAATGTCTGGAGAAGGCTTATAACTATTGAAATCCTCAATCTGACCCAAAGAAAGATACCTTCACTCCCTCACAAGAAGAATTGGTTTTATGCTTAAGCCTGGTGGCACAGGAAAGTCATTATTTATTTCAATGGCAACCATACATACACAATCTATACCGCATTGGCAATCTCATCATCTGGAATTGAACTGACTCTTTTTGATGATTGCTGAACAGCAAATTCAGCACTTTGTTTTTTTAATCAAATGGCAATTAGTCACATACCAACCTGCAACATTTCAAAAACATCGGAAATGTGTAAAGTACTCCAGGGATGCAGTATAATAATACTATATGAAAGCACAGTGGCACATAAAAAATCTTTGGAAGCATTGTGTTAAACATTGCAAGATTTACGTGGAAATGAATGGCCCTTCGATGGTGCTCCAATATTACTAACAGGTGATTTTAGACAGGCATTAACTGTTATTTCATGTTCAGCATCAGATAATGAACGAAATGCATGTTTAAAAGCATCATATTAGCAGAGATATGTTAATAAATTTTCCATTAATGACAAATGCATGTTAAATTATGAAATGATCTTTCTTCAGAAAATTTTACATTAAAATTATTAGATGTTGAAAAAGGGGAAAATTACCTCATGGACAATTATATGTTGTGTGCTCCCGTGTAGGAAAACTGAGTGATTTTTGTGTGTATATATGTCGAATGAGATCACCAAAAACAGTGTACATTTAAGACCAATGCAATGAACTTTAAACTGAATAAAACAATAATAAAAATGTATGTGTTTTGAAGAAAAGAAATAAGAATAAAAATGCCACAGTTAGGTTTGGAAATTTCATGATGTAAAAAAATCTTAATATCTATTTCCTGTGCCAGGAAAACCGAGAACAAAGCTCAGAGAAACTCTTCAGAAAGCTGAATGTACTTACAGTGACTTCTCAGTGTGTGTATATATATATATATATATATTTATCTTATGTGGTTTGATATTTTTAAAAAATCATTTGTTCAAATAAAATTCCAGGTACACAATGTGAATAAAATAAATGGAAATATTTTCCTCAGCATTTGGGAATTATCATCATTAATAGATGTGTTAATTTTTCTAGGACACACCTGTTTATTAAACTTCATATGATTTCAAGCAACTTTTAGGTAACAAACATTTATTTAAATAAAAACTGTAAGATTATTTTAAAGTCAATTCTTTCTACTTCATTCTAGAAATGCAATTTTACACTCGGCTATCTATTACATGATCGTATATAATACATTTAAGTTTAAGTTCTTAATAACTGACCATCTATTAGAGAGTTAGCTATACTGGCTAGTGGTAAATGGTGTTTTTGTTGAAGAAAAATTCATTTTTTTGCCCATCAATACTGATAGATCTTAATTTCTTAGTAAATGATCATCTGTTGGAAAATAACAGTATCAACATTTCAATTGATGGAATTGCCTCCATTATTAGTACAAATTTGGGTGAAAAACGAACCTCTTCAAGTAGTACTCTGTTACATAACAAATGTCAAATAGTAAGTACAGAGTCTAATTAAAAAATAATAATTATGTTGATTAATTGTGCATTATTATTTACTAGCTAAAAGCATTGCTTTGTAGTGCCTTTTGAAGTTTTATTACTGGAAATATTATAAACATTTTAAAAATAGATAATAATCATTAGAATTTTTATATTTAAACTCCACAGACTATTATCAAAAACTATGTGACAATTAAGTTTTTCCCGGCGTATGGTAGACAGGAATTCTTCACGGGTCTTCTGCCGGATAAGATCTTTTAAACACGACGTTTCGGCAGTCACCTCCGCTGCCTTCATCTGGTGAGCTGTCATCGCGAAGTAGCTGCCGAAACGTCGTGTTTAAAAGATCTTATCCGGCAGAAGACCCGTGAAGAATTCCTATCAAAAACTACGTTTTTAGTTTGCTAACAAAAAATAACTAGGCGCATTTATAGAAAGATACAGTTTTTAAATATTTAAAAAAAACTATTTATTTGATTTGTTTCCAATCAGATACAAAATTTCTCATTTGAATTTATTCCTTTTTTTATTCTTTAATATAATCAAATTTTTAGTGTTTGCTAACTCTATCATCAGAAAATCTTCTGTTTAATGCTAGGCCTTTTAAGGTTTTTACACTTAATAACACAACATATGTTAAACAAACAGAAGTTTCTTTTACTCCAATATCTACATCAGCTTTATCCAGTGTTGAAACTTGTGATTTATGAATAGTGGTTGTTAAAGCTGACTTTGATGGAAATTGTTTTCTTGAACAAGTGATATTCCTTCTTTTATAAAATTGAATTGCCAGTGGAATTGGAACACACCCACTTTTTTCATAATTTAAATGAAAAAAAAAAAAAATGTTTAAAATGAGCCTTCATCACTTGTTGCATTTGATTTAGATTTTCTTCCTAAATAATATCTTCAGCATAACCTAAAGCTCCAATTACTAATCATTTTTTTGACCAATAAACTAGAATGTTACATTAATTTAGATCCAATAGACAAAGTTGTTAATGGTTCCAGTCCACCTAATAATTCAATACTTGCTGATTTCGCTGCTGAACAATTATCAGCAACTGGAATATAAGCATCAGGTTGACACTAAAGTTTCAATTTTTGATGATTAAATTCTTTCACATCTTTATTTGTTGCAAATTGCTAATGGCATTGTTGAAACAATTATGTTATCATAATGGAAAACTTTTTACACTACTTGTCATTATTTTTTTTTATATAGTTTTCATTTGTACTCTCACCATTCCCAGTACGATCAAGTATATCTTGAAATATTTGTTGAGATTCATTTTGTTACAAGGATATGTATAAGAAACAATATTTTTGAATGCTTGATGTGAATAATAATTTTCATTCTAGAAGGAATACATTTCCTTGAGTTTTATCACCGTAAAGTGGTTTGTCATTGACAGGTGGTAACTGTTTGATATCTCCCAAAAAAGTACATAAACAGTCCACCAAATGGTTCATCTTGTCTTGAAGGAATAGCTCTTTGTAATCGTTAATCAATTTTTCTCAAAAGATTGCATACAATCATACTCATTTCAGCCTTGAGGTCTGTCCCAAAAATAGAAATAGTCTCCATTTGACTGAAGAATATACTCCCAGTGACCTTTCCACTTTTGGAAGCAGTCCTGAAACTGCTGTTTTGGTATCGCCTTTAGGACATTCATCGTATTAGTTTCAAGCGTTTCTTTATGGTCAAATTAGTGTCCGTTGAGCAGCATAAAATTCGCAGGGAGTTACATCAGAACTGTACGGAGGCTGACAGAGCTGTACAACTTTTTGCTTTGTCAAATATTTCTGCACGAAATACGATGCATGTGTTGGCACATTATTGTGATGAAGAAGCCAGTCACCGCTTGATCAAATCTGATACCTTCTAATTGCATCAAGCAATCTTATCATAACTTCCAGATAAAGTTCTTTGTTAATTTTCTGACCTTTAGGAGTATATTCATGGTGCACAACACCCTCATAATAATAATAATAATAAAGATTAATCGGCAATGACTTGACATTGCTCAGACTTTGGCGCACTTATTTTGGTTGTGACTCCGACAACAGCTCCACTGAAAGACTGTCATTTTGTTTCAGGATCATGGCCATAAACCCATGATTCATCACCAGTTATAATCTTTTTAAAGAAAATTTTCATCATTATTGACCATTTACAAATTGTCCTGAGCGATATCAATGCAAAGGTTTTTCTGCTCCACCCAATTTCGCACATGTGCAAACCATTTGCAGATTTTCAGATAAAATATTCCAAACCCTAGTTTTCTGTATTCCAAAATCATATTCTAGTTCTGGCTCAGTCAGTCGATTATCTTTATCAATCACAAGTCGTACACGTTCAATATAATCTGGTGTTTTTGTGTCGAAGGCCGCCCAGAGTGTAGGTGGGCGGCCATCTTTCAACTGCTTATACCACTTTTTTATTTGTGTTTTGCTCATACACTTGTCCCCAAATGGCTTCTTAATCATTTCAATGGTTTTTGAGCAACTCTTTTTGAGTTTAAAGCAAAATTTAATACAAGTTCATTGCTCTGATCTTTCCGTGCTTTTTTTTTTTATTGCAAAATGCTATGAACAAACAGGACACTTTTTAATCAAATGCACACTGCACATGAACTAAGATGTCCCAGTGACAACTGCGGTATCTAGGAAGTTCGTGAAGCCTTACGTGTGACGCATACCTGGCATATGATGCTAAAATTGTCAGGAGCGAAGATATGAAGGAGGTCAGATACTTTTGGGACCTTGTACAAACATAAACTTACACTCAAGAAATTTCTCTTAAAATTGAGCAAGTGAATGTAAACTGTGTTGTCTAAATATTTTATTTACTCCTATTAAAAGTATGGTATGTACAGGGCGTTCGCCGGGAAACGCAACCCACTGTTAGCGCTACAAGGAAGAAACTGCTCGCGGCGAGCGAGCGGTCAGCTCCCGGCATTGTTCGACCGTCGGCCGCGGACTATTTCATAAACTTGTATGTGCTAAGCATTTAAATGTGACGTAATTCATTAGCTTACCTTATAAAAGATGCTGGAAGTGTTGACACTCTTGTGTAATGCACATTTCACATCTTCTGAACATATTTCGAGACACTCGCTGCCCTAACTGACTTAATGATTTTTTGGGTGACTGTTCTAGTCGAAAAGCGATATCGTCAATTTTCTCCTCTGTGAAAATACGGTTGACCGACAGTCTCTTTTTGTTAAAAAATGAACCCGTTTCTCTTACTTTTTTAACCAGACGCAGAATTGTTGATTTAGCTGGCAGTAAAGCGCCAGGATATTCGCGACGAAATTTACTGCGACACTTTTTAAACGACTTCTTCACATATGTATCGTAGAGAAATATTCTTTGTTGCAAACTGTAACGTACCATAATTTTACTCACACTCAAACACGGTACAGATTAGTAAGAGTATGAAGCCCCAAACCAGCCAAACCGCAAAGAAACGTTTATTCACAACACTGATTAATAAGAGACTGAAGTCACAAACTATCTACAATGCAAAGAAACCGTTCTTAACAATGTAAGGGTCACTGCACTGCACTGTTGGGGCAGCGGAGGTGTTAAACAGTGTGGTGATTCACGGTGGCGTGTGGCGGAAACTGCTGGCTCCGCTGTCTGAGCAAGTTGCCGACGGCAACAGACTGGGAGGGTTGCGTTTTCCGGCGAACGCCCTGTATTTTTGAACCATTTATTTTGACAGCAGCTGTGCCAGTTGTCACGAACAATAGATAAGAAAATTGTCCCAATGTCTGATTCAGTTTAAAGTAAAATAATTAGTAAACATACTTTTTCCAGCACTGGCTTTCCCTTAAACAATAATTCTTATGATTGGAATTTCTTCATAACCTTCTAGATAAGTAGGCTGTTGTTAAATTTTGTTTATCAGCTGTTGTTTCTTATTAGAAAAACAATATTCGTTGGTGAGTTATATTGAGTGGTTTACATTTATCTGATTTTCTACTTTTTAAAATTTTTTAATGACATTGTTCTAATATATTCGATACTCATTCATTTTAAATAGTATACCAGTTATATTTGATGATGATTTCTCTACTATCTAGATCTACTGATAATTATTTGGTTGTTATGATATAAATTTTAATGCAGAGGTTTTTTTGCTCGACCCAATTTCTCGCACATGTGTGAACCATTTGCAGATTTTCAGATAAAGTCTTCCAAACACTATTTTTCAGTATTCCAAGATCACATCCTAGTTCTGGTACAGTGAATCAATCATCTTTATCAATCAAAAGTCGTACATGTTCAATATAATCCGGTGTTTATGTCGTCGAAGGCCGCTCAGAGCGTAAACTGTAGCTGTGGGATGCAATATGATTATCTGATACTGTATGAAGTTTAGGCTTAGTTCATAATAGGGATGCCACTCTGTTAGTATCCTTTCACCATAACAGATAATGTTTTGTCTATATCAAAAATAAACAGTAACTGTTGAAAGTTATTCTGTGTAGTCATCAAAAGTCCAGAATTGAAACTGGTATCAGGTAATACATTAATAGTCCTAATGTTGCATCGGGCAGCCGAAATCCTTAACTAAAGATTGCAGATATTCACAACACAATTCTGCATTCACTTGTAACCACTCCTAAATAATTTCACGAAATCCCCAAATTTTGGTAAAATTCGTAGTAAATGTTCAACTCATCTTCAAATTTATGAAATTCATTACAGAAGTAACCCACATGCAAAATTTGGAAGTTCCACTCAGTCGAAATATTTATTTCTCCAAAGTTACATGTTTGAAAATTTAAAAGTCCAGCTATTGCCTAACCGTGACATTGACTAGTGTGGAGGTTGCCTGTAAACATACTGCATTAAAGAGTCCAAGATGGCAGGCTATTTATGCCCTTCTCTTGTGGGAATGCAACAATCTTCTTAATCCATATTTTAATTCCAATTTTCACTAAACACTCCCACTTTAAAGAATTGGTTATCCTGACAAATTTATGCTGTGACAACTTTATTCCTAAATTACTTTGTTCAGCTGTAATATGTTCCAGAAGTGTAATGAATGATTATTTTAGTTATTTGTTTGAAATTGTGATGATTTTAATTTTTCTGTAGAGTTATCTGTCTGAGCAGTGTTGATTTTCTTCCCTACTCAATTTGGTATAAAAATTTGTTCTGGGGCTATTTTTATTTTGCTGTTATATTAAACTACTTTTATGGCTTTTTGAACCTATTTTACTAAATTAATTCATTCAGTTATTACTCATTTTTAAATAAAATTTTGTGCCAATCTTCTTTGAATTTAATGCTCTATTTTCTGATATTTATTTTGCTTTTAGAAAATTTCTCTTTCTAATCACATTTTGGCACATGTCATTGATGTCACTTACGAGTTCAGATTCCAGAATCCCATTTTTCACCCTTTCATCCAAATTTTAGCTTCAAACTGTTACTTTGTTATTATTCCATTTAATTTTGGTTATCATTTAATCACATTTCCAGCATTCTATTTATTTTATTTTACGAGTTGACTTTCTTTATCCCTCTAGAAAACACACTTAGATTTCACAGAATGGCTCTGATTTTCATCAGGAAGGTTCATAGGTGCTGACTACATATTGCCATAGTTAAATTTAGTTTCTAATTATCTAAATAATTTAATTTTTACACCCTTGGTTCTTGCATGATACCTTGTTGCAGATTGCATTATCCCAACAACATGGTAAATAGGCTTTCAAGTTGCTCTAATATCTTTAATAAAATTTTAGACTCGACACCTACTATCTTAACATGCTTATTTCTGGTTGTATTACCAGTGAAAATGTTTGCAATGTTTTCTATATAATTTAGTTTTTCAACTTCAGTTTTTTCGTTCTCACATGATATCAATATTTTGCCTTTAAACATTCTTTATGATCAAGTTTATGCTACTACCCTTTATTTAAAATTTTAAAGGCTTTAACTTATCCCACCTTGTCAGTTCTGGAAATCTTATTTGTCAATTACATTCACCCAGTCATGTTTGATTTAGTTTTATTTTGTCTATTTCTTCAAAGTTTTCCTTATCTTCTAAATTTTAAAGCCTATAATATAAATCATTATTAAAAGTATCTTCATTTATAAAATGCTGTTCATATATAATTTTCCAGGTCCTCTTTTGTGAATTTAGATCATGTAATAGTCGCAAAGAAACATGCAACAAAACTTGTACGAGCATAGCTGTTCACTGCGTTGTAAATTAATAAATTCTCGGGCTTCCATCTGTATATAAATGTCACAACTCTGGGATGTTTTGAAGGCATCTATCCCTGCCCTCATTTTCAACCAACTGTTTGTTTATGCAGTGCCATGGAAATGGTGGAAGACAAAGGCAAACCCAGTGCAGTGACGTCATCCACTCTTTTGCTCTTATCAGTGAGAACCTGTTCTAACATTTTGAGACCCAGGTTCCAGGCCACACTAAGCTGGTATGCAGTGTCACTGGTAACTAAAGAATCAGTTTGTCTGATTTCAAAAACCTTCAGTTATAATGCAGTCTCAAAAATCTCTGACACATGGTAAAATTTAGTTTCTTAAAAATTAAATGTATGTCCCTCTTGGATAATGTGTTTGGCCACAGCTGATTTCTCTTCTTGACCCAGGCGAACTTTCTTTGCGTGCTCGACACACTACTCACTGCATTTGTCCTGTATAAGTATGGCCACATTCACAAGGTATGTAATAAACATGAGGGGTTCATAATTCTAAGTCACCCTTAATGCTGACAGCCAATTTTTTTATTTTTGTAGGTGGCCTGAAAATTGTCTTGACTCTGTGTTGAGACAACAGTCTACCTATTTTAGAACTAAGCCCACCCACAAATGGAAGAAAGGCTTGGTATCAGGGCGATCTTTTTGTCAGTCTCGTTTACTTCTAAATTCACGATCAGTCGTGTGTATCCAAGGACATACATTTAATTTTGAAGAAATTGGAATTTTAGCCAAGGTCAGAGATTTTTGGGACAGCTCAATAACAGAAGCTGTTGAAATCAGAACAGCTGATTCTTTAGTTAACAGGGACACTGGATACCAGCTTAGTGTGTCCTGGAACCTGGCTATCAAAATCTTGAAACAGCTTCACGCTGGTAAATAGCAGAAGAGTGGATGACGGTGTCATGCTAGGTTGGCTTTTGTCTTCCGTCATTTCCACAGCACCATGTAAACAAACAGTTGGTTCAAAATGAGGGTAGAGATAGACACCAAAATGTCGCAGAGTTGTGATATTTATGCACAACTTGAAGCCTGATAATAGTTTATTAATGCAACAAAACTTGTTGCTCATAAAAAAAAATTCATTGTTTTGAAAACCAGGATTTTATTTAAATTTTGGTATAACTTTAAGAATAAAAAGTAATTTATATTACCATTATCTGTACTTCTGTTCTAAATTTTTGAAAAAATCATTTAATGCCTTGTTTTCAAATTCCACTGTTCGGTTTTGATATTTATTCAGAGAACTTGAAATAGAAATGCTCCCATCTTTTTTGTTCATATCAAGTTATTCCCATATATTAACTGATAAATGAATTGTTACAAATTGATGAGATGATCAACACAAAGGCCGACTCATTAAAATCCAAAGTACTTCTTGAGCAGAGATATCACATTCAGCACAGATTTTTATTATTTTTTATTTTTAATTATTTGTTGATGTGAGTCGCTTGCACTGTTTCTATAGTAAAATCTATCATACCTTCTGATTTGCTAGTATATTTGAAAATATATTTAAGAGTGGCATGAATAGAAGCAATTGCTTGTATATTGATATTTGCTCACCAAATTTTCAAAATTTGTGTATTATGGCTATTTGAATATGAATTGTTTCTCTGTGAAATATATTCTAATTCATCGTGAATAAAAAAAGTAGGAATTCCTAATTCTTCAACCATGTTCATTAATTCTCGAGATCTCATATACCAATAAGAGCTTGATGACTGTAGATTAGCATTGTTAGATAAAATTGATTTATACATACTTGGAATCGCTTTTTAAATATTCTTGAAGTTGTTTGATTGTTTCAATATTATGTAAATGGGATTTTTTAACACAAAAATTTCCATTCTGCAGAGGCTATTAAAAACAAAAGATCAAAATCTTGGATTTTGAGCAAATCTGCCATCTTCATATGTCATCAAAAATTAAAATATTTACTATTGGAAATTTCACAAATCTGTAAGATCACCATTACCAGTAGGAAATAAAGTTGGAAAGGCTTTACAAACATATCCGTCATATGTAAATAATTAACAGGCACAGAATCTTGTTTAGGCGAAGGTAAAACACAAGCTCTATCATTTTCTTCATGAATAACCATTATTTTTTTTTTTTTTAAAATGCTTCTCAGTTATGTTTAAAAGTAGTCATTGGAGCTCTCCGGATTCATAAACATTGTTGAAATAGCTTTGAATTTTTGTCATTGTCCCTTTATCCAAGTCACATAAAATGTTTTGATGTTCTTGACTATACATTATCTGTTGAAAAATACTTTCATTATTAGATAATCTCTCTAAATTATTTTTGTTAATTGTTATATCATAGTACCAAGGATTATTATTTTTAAGATATATAAAAGCAGCCTTGACATAATTGTGATTGACAATAAAATCCCCTTCCAAGTTTCACCCTCATGTCTTCTAACAAAATTATTTTGTGAAGTATTATCAATGGAATGAGGTAATGAAGTTGTAAAATTGCAATATCTTGATGAAAATTAATGACTCGTCCACTGTATCCAAAATGACAACCTCTAAGCTACTAAACTGCATTTACTAAATGAATTTGAACAATTAAATGATCTTCAACAAATGCTAATTTTTTTCAATACATCAGGATGAAACCAGGATCCATATTATTGTCTTTAGAAAAAATACTGACTTCATTTATTTTTTCTTGATGTTTGTGACAATCAGTCCATCCTTTTCCATATGGAAATCAAACCAACAGTGATGACACACACAACACAATTTAAAGTACAATTTTTTTGAGCATGTTCAAAATTTACTGCATGCTCATAAAAATGTACATAATCTGAACTAATTTGTAATACATTACATCAATCTTCTTGTTGTCATTCTCTTACATTAATGAATGGTTACATATGCATTCTTTACAACTTGCCAACATACCAATTTGTGGCATTTCCTGTAATAAAAATAACTAATAACAATAACACAATTTAATACAGATAAATAATATGTAATACATATACATATTAACATTAATATTGTTAAATCTTTTTTATGAGGGGTCTGGTGGCTCAGTGGTTAAGGCACTTGCTTTCGAATGCTCACTGCTCTGGTCCCGGGTTCAAGTCCTGGTGGCTGGGGAATTTTTGAGAGTGGTGTTTGACCATATGAGCCATGCTTGGTCAATCCATGGTTTGGATTCCATGCTTAACTTTAGGTCCAGGAGGAAAGGAACTGGCCATCGCACCTCTTACACGATGGCTTTGTATGCCTCCTTCGGGAGGATCCAACCAACCTTTGTGTTGTGGACTAAGTTAGTTACCTTTTTTATACTTTATAGATATAATAACAAAAAACAAAAAGTTCAGAAAAATGATTGTAGTAATTATATACATATAAATGCACATATAATGAATGATAAAAATAATATTATTATAGAAATTCCACAAATGGCAGCAATACTTTATGCATCTTTATGCATTTTTATAACTAATCAAAACATTAAAAAATATTGCAATTTATTTATTTATTTTGCAAAAATAATGTTTGATGACACATCTAGAGATGATTTTAAATTATTATGTTCAATGTCATCAATAGACATGCAGTAGCTTTTTCAACAAAAAAAAGTACCACAAAAATGTAAAAATTGTTACCTAGTGCTAGAACTCGCTTCATTCACCCTAATTATTGCTAGTAGTCCCTGTGGGATTGAATTGCACATCAGTTTTAGCCAATTGTTATGCTAATCTGAAATCTTAATCCCAAACAAGTTTTAGTCAATATTAATAGGTTGGTTGTCCTAAGTTAACGGCAGTATTCAGTTATGGCAAGGGCTATAGACATGGGTACAATTGTCTTAATCACAGGAATCATGCCAACACCATATACCCCATCATGCTATTTTTGTCACATTTTAGGCAATTACATATTTAAATAATTTTTGCCAAGACTATTAACAAGTTCTAGGGAAAACCATTCAATAAAGTTGTTCTATATTTACCTAAACCTATATTCACATACATATGTTTGTGTGCCTTACAGAAAACTGTGCACTAAAAATTCTGTGGATTCAGTTTCAACTACAACTGTTGAATTCTACGATTTGGTGATTGTATTCACTTTTTTCATATATGGTTATTGTTAGTTTGATTTCTGAATATATATATAGTTACCAGGAAATAATAGGAGCTAATTAGCGAATGGATTTACAAAAAAAGGGAAAGCGAAATGAACCACCACTTACCTTAGATGATGATATCATGGGGTGAACACATAAATAAGTAAAAAACACAGGAAAAACAATAATATTTTTGGACTTGACCCTTCATCAACAGGAAAAAATCGAGGAGGGAGGGTGGTGTAGGATACTTTTTTTTTTCATTTCCACTCACATTTCGTCCTGTAAGGTGCTCAGGTCATTACTTACTTCTTGGAATGACTCCTCATCTTTTCATCATGGTCATCAAAATATCTCTTAATTCATCAATGTTTGATGTGTTACCTTTCTTTACAAAGTCTTCAAAGTAGTTCTTTTTACTTCTATTGAGCAATTTATAGCGGTTGTTATAATCCATATCTTCTTTGCATGTTTCATCTTGACTGTCCCCTACTGAGGTACATGATATGCCATCATTTCTTCCAACATTTTCAAAGTGCTCAACCACTTTCATACAGATATTATGAATTTCACCTTTAATATTAGAAATTGCTGAATTTACTGAGAACATAGGTATTCTTCTTCCATTTTTGTTATAATACGATCAATCTCTGTACACACACACACACACACACACACACACACACACACACACACACACACACACTAACTTCATTTTTTTTCATATTTGATGTATAACTTCCAGATCATTCAACTTATCATATTCTTGTATATTTGATTTTACATCATGTTGGGTATATGTAAATAAACTCTAAGTATTTTCAACCAACAGGTTATAATTTTTCTCCTTGAATGTGTCAAATAATATCTAATAAAATTAAAACTCTCAACGAATCTTTTTATATCACTTTCTTCAAATATTTTAGATTAAACTGTTAATTGATAACAACCAACTTGATTAATTACAGTAAAATCCTACTTTTTTTCACAGTTCATGTCTAACCATGGATACGTTTCTTATTCCTAAACAAGTTGTCTGAGGAAGTGATTTAAAGATGTTATCAAGGCTAGAATTAAAATGATCCAAATTGACCATAACAATTGGGAAACCTCTGTCATTCACTGCTCATCCTGGAGGTGACTTTTCCATCATGGAACCACGATATTTGAAGAAAATTGCCAACAATCAGTGAATGAGAAGTGGCATCACAGGAAAGAAAATGAACTGTTGAGGAAAAATGTGTGCTTCCTGCATCAGACTCCACAGTCACCTTTGGACCCATAGATGAAGATGATTTCTACATGGAGACTAAACCTACTCAGTTTTGAGAGTTTGCTGTTATGATGGGTGCTGATTGCAGGCTTATTATCTTTTCACACTAAATTTTTTTTGCCTCTGTTCATTAGAGATGGGCAGGTCCAAGATTATAATGGAGTCGGGTCCGGATGTACATCCAACTCTGAGGACCTACATCCAGGTTCCATGTTTGGTGGACCTGTATGGGTCTGGCTTTACAATCGGGCGGGCGGAATGTATGGTGTGTCAGGGACAAAACCGGATACCCGGGGTCCGTATCGGCTTGTACACCTAATCTTGAGTTCTTCCAAAATGCTACGAAAAGTCAGAGAAAAGTTCTATAACTGTGAAAAACCTTAGAGAATGCTAACTGTATGATAAAAATGGTCGCCACTCACAGAATTAACCTCCTGTAAGAAAGGTACTAAACTGGAAATGAAAGTTGAAGTCAGAATCACTAAAGGATATATTCTTGAAAATTCACAGTGTTTACAGAAAATGTCACAGTTAGCTATGGCAGTCGGGAGTAAATCATCACGCTGAAGATCACAAGTCATGAAACAGAACAGACCACTCAACCCTGAAACAAAATTTAAAGGATTCTATTGTAGAGTCACATGGTGTAAAAATGTCGAAGTTCTACTGTTGGTACCACCGATAAGAGCGGCCATCATGGTTCCGGTTACCCATGAACGCCCGCACCAAGAGCGCACAAATTCGTTTTAACACTGTGCGTGTCCACTCAACCCGTGACTTCCTATTAGTGTGTGTTGAGCACCTCCAGGACCTACCTTTATAGGAAATGCCTAGACTGCGATGATCAACTGGTGTACTTAATTATTTTTTCGAGCTGAGGGCTTCCAGAAAATCACTAGATGTAAAGCGTTTTGTACCAAGTGCTGTGCTGTGTGTGTTTTTATTCTCAGAGCTTCCAGACCGGTGTTAACTATTTATGAAGTTCGATGAATAGGAAAGCTAGCCGACTTTAAAACTGTGAAACGTCATGTCCGGAATATGAATTTGCTAAAGTTTAAAATATCAAGTTTAGACTATTTTCAAACTATTCTCCTGTCCCTGCTGATTCCCAGGAGGTAAAAATTTTCCAAATCGGTCAAGTATATCGAAAGTTATGGAATTTTTAAAATTTGGTAGTTTTCCCAGCATTACTCAATTTTATTCACTTTTTATTTACAGCTTATTTCTGCCTGAGACTATTTTTAAAATGTTCCTTTATTTATTCTAAGCGTTTTAGGAAAGTTTTTAGTTCGTGAAATATGTTTGCCACACCGAAATTCTGTATACTAGTGAGCCGTTACTGCATAATAGGATTACAATTTTTAACTTATTTGTATCTTTTATTTATTGGTTGATGGTTATTGGAAACTTAAAGAATATTGAAGGACATGTTATTAAGTGTTGTTAAATTTACTTTTGAGCTCTGAAATTACTTGGCTGGACTGAAACATTTTATTGAAATTAGCACATGGTTCAATGTTTTAAAAATCATATTTACTGTTCTAAACTTGTCAGAAACTGCGAGTTACTAGTGAATTTAATATAAAACGGTGAAATTATTATTATGAAAGTGCTTTACTGTGTCGAGATGTGTGGAATATTAGTGATATGGTTGCTTAACCAACTCTGTTTACTTGCAATTATGGAAACCTATAGATTACGCTCATTTAGGTAAGTTTTACAATTTATATGTTCTTAGAAAGTGTTTATTTATTATTATTATGTTCTGTTTATTTACTTTTCTAAACCTGAAGTGTCACTGTCTCGATTTTAAACTGTGGTATCATGTATCGAATGTTAACCTAAACTTCTCAGAATTTTAACTGAATATTGCAAATAAGGAGTAAGGTAGCTTACAGGCGGAACTGGATGTGTGCAGACCTACATCCAGATACGTGTCTGGTGGACCAGTATGGGTCTGGCTCTGTAATCGGAAAGGCAGAGTTTATGGTGGAACTGGATGTGTGCGGACCTGCATTCAGATACGTGTCTGGCAGACTTGTATGTGTACGGCTCGGGTGTGAGGAGCGTATGGTTGACGTAAATCCGACCAAGGAGAACTGCTGCACGAGTTATAATATGTTCATCCATTAATTTATGAAATGAAAGAATATTAACTGTGAGAATATTTTTAAACTTTATTTGAAACTTACAACTTTACGTAATATTATAAAATAACAATATAATAAACTTGATAATGATCAAAACAAAACAACATTTTTGTGGGCCTCAAAAAAATAAAATCATTTCTTAGTAATGTTGTAAAAGGACAGAGAGAAAGCAAAATTCTCTGTTAATTGGTAGTTGTTTTTACTAAAAATGAAAGTTTTAAAGACTCAACATTTTAAAATAATAAATAGCTTTTGATAACCTACAACTGTAAGAACCAGTTTATTATAAATTAACAAATAACAAAACTGCATGTGAAACATAATTATTTTAAATTGTGAGTGAGAAATTACATGGACTGGTTCTTAAATGATATATATATATTTGTATAATATGTGAAACTGTTTTGATTGGGGATATAAAATGTTGTGGTAGGAGCTAAATTGAGTGCAATACCAGGCATTTTAATTACATGACATTAAGCTGTTATATTGCGCCATCTATCATAACATGTTTTTGGTGTGTTAAAAATGTTTATTTTAATCAGTGCAAACTTTTAAATTATTTACAATTTAATTTAATATTATTTCCCATTTAGTTGTGGGTATTTTTGCAATTTTAATTGTTAGTAATAATAACCAATTGTTTGAGCCATTGTTAGACATTCTAGAAACGGCTTGATGTGCATTTTTTTTTTCCATGTCGGATAGTGAAATATTGCTCTAAAAGCTCAGAATAATGCTACGTAATCATATTTAGATATATTATGTATATAATTTGCCTTGGAAAACCCTCGGAAAAGAGACCGAACTTTATTATAACCATGTTTCTCCAATAAAGAGATGTTAAATGTATTATATCTGCTTTCTCATTTAAGGCATCAGAATTGAGAAAGTTAAAAACTCTAGAGGGGAACAATAATCAAACTGGATGTTAAAAATTTAATAAGACTACAATGCATTAAAATTATGAGTAACATTACAAGTCCATTCTTATTTAGCACATAAAGCACTCCTCACCTTAAAAGCATGCCATAAAATACACCAGAATCAGAATGATAAAAAATCAATGCTGGGTTTTAACTACCCATAGACATTTAATAGTTATTGTAATTATTTTCTAGTAATTAGTCATTAAGAAATATTTTTCAGTAATAATCTTATCTTTAAATAGAACTGTAATCCAATTGCATAATTATTTATTTATTTATCGTATGATTATTTATATTGCATTTTAAATGACATAAACTCCTCAAAACATAGAATTCAAATTGGAACTGTAATCAAAATTTCCGTGAGAAGTGTGTTGATATCCAGCAACCATCGAGTAAAGTGCCGCCATTTCTGTATATTTTATTTAAAGTGTTGTAGTTAGATTTTCTTTGAATAATTTCTGTCGTCGCATAGTAGCTGCTAGTTGATCTCCATCAACCATCGAGTGAAGTGAAACCATTTCTGTATATTTTATTTGAAGTGTTGTAGGTAGATTTTATCTTTGAATAATTTCTGTCGTCGCAGAGTAGCTGCTAGTTGATCTCCAGCAACTGTCATGACGAGTTCTGCCATCTGTTTACTTAATTTAAAGAGGTGATAGCGTTTGCTTTATTTGCATTAATTGAATTGCAGCTGCATGCTGTAATCATGAACGCCTTTAATTATTTTCTTTTTTTTTTATAGGAAAGTATATAGAGCTTATTCGTCTTTTATTTATTACAGTGGTTGGCTAACACTGTTTATCAGTACGTCCTATTAACTACTTAGTGCAGTATCCTTCGGCTGGTCTAAATTTATCTCCACAGTTAGGTTTTATTTAAGTCGTGCCTAACGGTTGTTAGTAAGTAGTGAACAGTTTATTTTAGGATCGCTCGGTTAGTTCATCTTTCATTCTCTCCGTTGTTTTTGCTTTCAAAGTAATATGTGTAGGGACTCTGATTGCTGTGTGCAGACATGGGCTGAGGTGGTTGATCTTCATGCTCAGCTTGCAGCTTTGCTAACGAAAGTTACAAGGCTGGAAGCTGCCGTAGGTGACTGCAGCAGATGTGGAATGGGTGACCCTGATGAAGCTAGTGATCTCACAGGTTCTCCCCTACCAAATATTGTACCTGCAGTCCAGGCTGAGACTTCGATGTCTGTGCGGCAGTCACCTGACTGTGTGTGGCACGTGGTTTCTGGACGTCAACGCCATATGTGGGGGCAGTCGCACAAGTCTGAATTCCAGGAAGGAAAGCTTTTACCACTGTCCAATAGTTTTGATGTGTTGTCTGGGTCTGGTTCAGATCTACAATCGTCATTCTGCGAGTCGCCAGCCCCCCCGCCTGCTAGGTCTGAGTGACCACAGAAGGGGGTTCTGGTGATGGGTAGCTCCAACGTTAGGCATTTCATTGAGCCCCTTAGGGACGTGGCGAGTAGGTCAGGGATGAAGTCCAATGTCCATTCATTGTGCATTCCGGTAGGTCTGATCCAAGATGTAGAACAGGCCATCCCGGATGCCATTGAACGGACGAGGTGTTGCCAGCTGTGGATTGTAGCCCATGTGGGCACCGATGTTACTTGCCGTCTTGGGTCGGAGGGTATCCTCCCTTCCTTCCGGCGGCTTGCTCATAGGGTGAGCTCTGTGGTTGATGACCGCAAGATTTTGGCTGAGCTAACTATCTGCAGCATTGTCAATAGAACTGACTGTGGACCTCTAGTTCAGAGCTGAGTCGAGGGTCTGAAAGAGAGATTGCGGTGTTTCTGCGATAATCATGGCTGCAGATTCCTAGATCTTACCCCGGGGGTTGAGACGTGTAGGGTTTCCTTGGATAGATCAGGTGTGCACTACACACGTGAATCGGCTACATGTGTGGCAGGGGCCATGTGGAGTGTATTGGGGGATTTTTTTAGCCTGAGGGAGGATGACCCAGAACTGGGATTACAGTTACGGGCAGCCCAATTAAATTTGGCACCATATATTAGGAGTAGCGTAAATCAATCCTGACTGTTAAAAGTACTCGTTATTAACTGTAGAAGTGATTGTAATAAGCAGCCTGAGTTTGAAAGCATTATTAGTTGCACAGAAGCAGATATTGTATTAGGTACTGAAAGCTGGTTAAAACCAGATATAAGTTCAGTAGAAATTTTTAACAATAGCATGAATGTTTTCTGTAAGGATAGGTTACATTCAAATGGAGGTGGTGTATTTATAGCTGTTAGTAAACACCTGTCGTGTAACAAATAAATATCGATACCGTCTGAGAAATCCTATGGATTAGACTAAAAGTAGCTAGGACAAAATTTGTGATAGGGTCTTTCTATCATCCACGAGATGCAGATGTAGCTGTTGCTGAGGCCTTAAGAAATAATGTAAGTAATATAGCTCGTCAGTTTCCGGATCATTGAATAATACTAGGAGGTGAATTCAACTTTTCGTATATCGACTGGACTAATTACTCCCGTGTTACTGGTGGCAGGGATAAAACATCCTGTGAGATTATTCTTGACCTTTTCTCAGATCTTAATCTTGAGCAGCTCGTCACTGAACCAACGCAGTGCCACAACGATAACAAAAACATTTTAGATATTCTCATTACAAATAGGGATGAATTATTAACGGACATTTCTACCACCATGGGAATAAGTGATCATAAAGCTGTAATTGCTACAGTAAAATTAACAGTGGAACGCAAAAAGAAAAAAGAAAGTGTCGTTTACAGGTTCGAAAAGGCCACAAAGGAGAGTTTAAGAACGTTTTTGAGGGATAATTACATTACCTTTATAGAAGGAAGAGGCTTAGCTGAAGAGATGTGGCTTTGAATATAGTCAGGGAAGTTATGGACTTACATATACCAAAAAGGACAATCAGGGATGGGAATGATCACCCGTGGTATACACGTGATGTTAAAAGGTTACTTAAAAAGCAAAGGAAGATACATGCACACTCAAGAAGGATGATGTATAAGAGTGATTTAGAAAAGTTAGCTGTTACAAGAGGACATGTGAAGAATGCAATGCGCAAGGCCCTTAATGACTTTCGTTGCAACTCACATTCCAAGAGCCACATCGAAAATCCAAAGAAATTTTGGTCGTATGTAAAAAAAGTAAGTGGTTGTGACAACAATATGCCAGCTCTACTACAAGACAGTCGGGAAGTTGATGGTTGCCGCGACAAAGCTACCGTATTTAACACCAAATTTAAAAATTCTTTCACTGACGAAGACGTGGAAAACATTCCCACTTTTCCACGGTGTGTTGAATTTGAGATGGATCCAGAACAAATTGATAGTGTAGGTATCATAAAGCAATTAAAGCTCCTGAAGTGGGGTGAAGCGCCGGGTCCCAACGGTATACCAGTAAGAGTATTTTCAGAATACGCGGAAGAAATAGAACCATTTCTGTCAAATATATTTCGTAAATCTTTAGAAGAAAGAATAGTACCTTCTGACTGGAAAATAGTGCAGATGATTCCCATTTTTAAGAAAGGAGGTCGGAGAGATCCTAGGAATTATCGACCCATATCTGTAACATCTGTTTGCAGTAGAATTCTGGAGCATGTCATATGCTCTAACGTTACAAAGTTTCTAGATGAAAACGAGTTACTTATAGCAAACCAATACGGATTTCGGAAGAACCGATCGTATGAAACGCAACTGGTTCTATTTTTGCATGACGTAATGAAAGTTATTGCTGCAGGACCACAAGTTGATGCTATTTTCTTGGATTTTCAGAAAGCTTTTGACTCTGTTCCACACAACTGACTTTTGGCAATGATTCGTGCGTATGGTATATCTGATCAGATTTGCGAATGGATACATGATTTTCTAACTGGTCAGTCACAGTATGTCGTTGTTGACGGGGAAGCCTCTTCTAAGCTAGATTTTACTTTGGGCATTCCTCAAGGAAGTGTAATAGGACCACTTCTTTTCTTAATTTTTATAAATGATTTATGTGACAACGTTAATTGTAGGATGTGATTTTTTGCTGATGATACACTTATTTATATGGAAGTGAGGTGCTCTGACGATTGCTTAGGAATTCAGTGTGATCTAGATGTTATTTCGGAATGGTGCCGTAAATGGCAGGTCACACTGAACTGCAATAAGTACAAGGCAATGCACATAAGTAATAAAAAGACCCCGTTTGCTCACGAGTACAAAGTTAACAATTCAGTTGTTGACACTGTGGATTCCCTGAAGTATCTAGGCGTAACAGTACAAAGCAACATGAAATGCGACTTGCACATAACTTCCACGGTAGGCAAAGCTAATTCTAAACTACGGTTCATAGGTCGTATTTTGAGAAGTTGTAATGCTCATACAAAGGAAATAATGTACAAAACACTAGTGCGTCTGCATTTGGAATACTGTTGTGGAATTTGGGATCTGTATCACAAGGGATTGATTGATACGTTAGAGAAAGTGCAGAGGATAGTCTCTCGATTCGTGACCACTAGTTACAGTCCTTACGTAAGTGTCACAGAGCTGATATGTGGGTTGGGCTGGGATTATTTGGTGGACAGATGACATCATTTTTGGTTGAATTTGTTGGAGAATATGTGAAAATCTTTAAGTTACGAGTGCAACGAAATACTTCTTCCACCAACCTATTCAGGTCACAATGATAGGAGGGATAAGATTCGAGAAATAAGATGCTGTACTGATACATTTATGTATTCCTTCTTTCCTCGTTCTATTCAGGATTGGAATGCACTGAATTAGGATTGGTGCTTAGCACCCTCTGCCGCCCACAGTATTTGTGATTTGCAGAGTATTGATGTAGATGAATAGCTCCAGGTCCGACACACAGTTCCATCTATTGCAGGTCCGGCTGTGGTTCAACGTTCAGCCACACAAAACCTGTGGCGCGTGGATACAGGTACGAGTGGATACAGATCCGACTTGTGCTTGGATGTACGTCCGTCCATAGCACAACAGATACCAGTCTGTAGAACTGTATCCATCCGGACCTACCTATCTCTACTGTTCATACACTATACTAGAGTTAAGTGATAGAAGTGTGGTGGGTGGTGTACCTCTCATATAAAAAGCCATGGAAAAAGTGAAAATATAGTTATTGCTGCACTGATGACAGAATTTTGATAATCTCTCTAAATGTTGATAGAGGTTACATGATAAAATTCATTTTAATGTAGCAGATGATGTTAAACAAAAGCAAAATTATTCTCTATTGCACAACATAAAAGAGTAGATCCAGTAAACCAAAATCGCTAAATAACAAAAGCAATTTAATTTGAATGGAAGAACTGGAGACCAAGTCATTAAAAATAATGGCACTTTTACTAAAACCAATTTTCTTAATATGTGATTCATAACAGAGAAGCACAGTTAGCCATTTTAAATTACACAATTAACTGCTCCATTTTTTGGATCGCAGTTTGAGTCAGCCTTCATTAGTGCTCATAACACTATAGTTGGGCTGGATAAATTGCATTATAAGGATTTGAGATAATTTTATATCCTATATGAGAATTGCAAAGAGCATGATTCTTATTGCCTGCTGTTCAGAGGAATGTTTCCTGTCTCCTGGAACTACATAACACTGATGTCATTGCTAAAACTAGGAAAAAATGAAATTTCATTCATTTGTTATCATAGCACTGACTTAATTAACTACATGGGAAAAGAAGTGGTGAGTATTATTAGCCACAGTTTCGTCTAGTGTCTATCCATGAAAAGGCAAATAATAATACGTGACATCCCAGAATTTTACTACAGTTATATGGCTGCCATTTCAGGTGATGTTAACCTCTATTTTGTGGTTTTGTTTAATTTGTTCTATCTTTCCGTACTGATATTATAAATAATTCTTGGATTTTTTCTTTTAATTTAAGAAAATGTTATTAGACCTATTTTCCACAACAAGTAGAAGCTTTTTTAGTAGATCCACATCTGAATGATGATTAGTTTTAATTTTGTAAGACATGGTACAATATTTAGACTTCATTTTTGATAGCGAACTGGGATGGCTCCTTGCTTTAAAAGATTCCAGAGCCAGCAAGCACACTCATCTCCACAAGTTAAGGGATCTTTGATATCCACAGGAAAACAGTTGGCACGATAACATGTGCACTAAACAATTTTACTCATGACACAGTTCTACTGATACAAGGTATACAGCAAAAGCAGACATGGATGGTGGGTGGCACTGACCTTGTGTGAATGTCAGCAAGGAGTGCTGACTTTGCATGGCAATACAGGTTGCACGTCGTCTTGCCACACACTGGATCAGGCTATCCAGCATGGCTTGTGGTAATGCTTTTCATTGCTGCACAAGTGCCATCTAGAATTAAACATTGATCCACGGTGCCAGTATTAGGGCTGAAATCCTTCCAGATTTAAGTCTGGGAAGTGGGCTGGCCACTCTAAATGTGTGAGGTCCTAAAGTTGAAGTTACTCATCCACCAGGCCAACCCTGTGTGGGCAGGCATTATCATCCATCAGATGGAACCCTGCTCCATATCCACCATGAGAAAGCTACACAAACTGTTCAAGCTATCATCCCTAAAAACAGCAATTTTCACAGTACCCCTAGAAAACACATGCAGTCAGGAACGTGCCCCTAACATAATGGCACCCAATGCAAGAGCACAGGAGCAGCCATTTCAGTCCCTTTAAACAATATCGATGTGTTGTCACTTGTCCCAGGGACATGCTAGATGAACAGGTGTTTACTGTTACTCCCCAGGATAAACCATGACTCATCCAGGAATTGGACTGTACCACATTTCTTCTGGGTCCAGTCACAGTGAGCAGAATACCATATTCAATGAACCACACAGTGCCTCTGTGTGTGGGGAATGCCTCTAGCAGATCGCCGAGCACAAAGAGCAATCTCTCGTAGCCAACAATGCACTGTCTGGTGGGAGATATATGACCCAGATGCTACTGCAATGTCTCTAGCTAGTACAAGAGCTGAGCTGGTTGGATGTCTTTCGGCACATAATGCAAGGCAACAAAACTGACACTGGTTGTAGCATGTTGTCAGTCTTATCTACGAGGATGCTGAAGATTTCCTCCCTCTTGGAATCCTCTCCTTAGCCGTGAAATTACTATACTGGTGACATGCAACTCCTGGTTCACATAGCGCAGATTATGGCAGGCCTCTAATTTTCCTATAATCTGTTCATTTGTAATGCCATCCATATGTGTTATCTGTGCCATCCTGCCATTCTATGATTCAAATACTGTGTGCCAAATGCACACATCTTGCAGCTAGAACCTTTGAACGCAAGATCTCTACCCACACGGACTGTTTTTGGCATTCTGAGTTACCAGGTTTGTTACTTGTTTATCTGTTATAAAGCCACTGTTTAGTTTATATGTTATCAGCATGATGTAATGACTTCTAATGGATCTCAGATCTCTTAACTTATAGGTATATGAGTATTTGATTATTCAAATTAATATGGAACCACAAAAAGTCAGAGATGGTGGAGAAGCTATGAGTGTTTACCTGTTAAATTGACAGAAATGACATATATAGAGAGGAGAAAGCATTAAGGCACTATGGCCTTTGTACTGTTTTTTTTTTTTTGGTCTTATTTCAAAACAAATGGGTTACTAAATCCATTAATGTTGCTGGTCAGTATACAAATAATCAATTCTGTCTTTGCTTCTAGACTATCAGCTGGCCCCTTTTCAGTTATTCAGACAAATAATCAAGTTGAATAGAATGTATGTTAGTAGCTACTGGATTATTTGGAACATTTCCCTCAATTGTAGATGATGACTGCCAGTCAAATTGCTTTTTTTTTGGTTGATTTATTTACTTACCAAACATGTTTTACTTCATTCTCAGAAGCATCTTATACTGAAAAAATAAACTGCATTGGCAGTCATCACTGATTATATATTTATGATTAATTTGTTAATAGTATTTATTATTTATTTATTTTATAATTTATTTATTATTTATTATTATTATTTATTTGTTAATAGTGTTTCATGATAATTGTTAGATTGTAATACATTTCTATCGATAATGTTTTCGAGTTGAGGACTGAGTATGTTGTGAATCCAGTGGCACTTGCAGGTATATATTTCCGTGAGCATGAGAATGTTGTCCAGTCAGTTGTTGTAGATGCTTGCTTAGTTGCTTACTAGCCCATATGAAGAATTAAATGTGTGCTTTGTATGTGGTGCCAATTGTAATATTTTCGTGTGTATTTGAATAAACCATTAACTTACATTTCTATCAATGTGTTGGAGTCAAGAACGCAGAGTATGTTGCAAATGCAGTGCCAAATGGTGTCATATATTTCCGTCGGTATGGCTGATAGGTACAATAGACCAATCATGGATATGTTACAGTGCATGCTAGCCAAAGCAAAAGTAGATTGGAGATTCTGGCATGAAGTAGTCTGGGCGGCTGCGTATCTTAAATATAGAACTTTGGCCAATACTGTTGAAAAGAGGACTCCCTATGAAATTCTACTTGGGGGGGAAAAAAACCAAATGGTAAACATCTAATGTTATATGGTGGTAGGGTTCTTGTACAAGTGCCAGAACGATTGAGAAAATCAAAATGCGAACATAAAGCTGATTTGGGAATTTTACTAGGTTATATTGAAGTCAGTTACTGGGCATTAGTTAACAATAAAATTGTTGTTATTATAGAGAGTGATATTAATTGCATTGGCTTAAAGAATTGTGATTCAGAGATTGAATGTTCTAGTGATGAAAGTATGAATAATAAATTTGAAAATGAGAAAAGGAAAGAAGGAGATGTTAAAGGAGATTTAAACAATGATAAATATTTGATTATTGTAGGCCATTTCTTCTACAGTTGCTGGGTAAATTGGCCTATTATTAAACAACAAATACTAATGATAAATATGATCAAGAACATAAGTTGATTAGTCAGGTAGAGAAGGTAAAGTGCCAAATATATTTAATGCTTATGTCTGTAGCAATTTTATTTATGTATCTTTTGTCATGCTGATAGTCCAGAAAATTTTGAGGTGGTGATTAATTGTGATGATTCAAAGTATTGGAAACAAGCAGTGGATAAGATGATTTAGTTGTGAGGGGTTTTCAACAAAAGGAAGTTGTGGATGATATTTTTGCACCAGTAGCTATGATGCATACATTATAACTTTTACTGTCATACTGTTGTCAAAAATGCTTAGTTATAGAACAAATGAATGTATAGACTGTATTTTTGAATGGAAAAGTTTTATCAGAGGTCTCCAAAAATCAGCCAAGAGGAAATGAGGGTGGTACTGATAAAGTTTATAAGTTTAATAAATTGTATGATTAATGAGAAATTCCTTGAGCCTGGTATGATTGTTTTAAGAAATTTTTGAGTAATATAGGTTTTGTAAGATGTGAATTTGATTATGGTCTGTGTACTGTGACATATGGAGATGATTTATTTAATCATGTTTGTTGATGACTTATTAATTTGTTGTAATAAAAGGAAGAAAATAGAAAAGATCAAGACTCTATTGTCGAAAAAAATTCAAAATAAAAGACTTGACTTAGGTCAAGTAAAGGCTTTTATAGGAATTAATATAGATTACAATTGTAGAGAAAATGTTACGAGTTTGAGTCAGGAAAATTACAACAATTCCTTAGCTTCAAAGTATAAAATTGTTATTTTTCCTTTATGCATGATATATGGACTTTGTGAAAGTCTGTAACTGTTTAAATATAATAAGGTATGCAAATAATTTTCTGCGACACAGTTACTGTGTTGCAGAAAATTATTTGCATACCTTATGATAAAATTGTTAACTCAAAATTGTATGATACACTGATGGAGGTAAATTTGAAGTTAGAACGTGTGCATGAAGTATGTCAAGACATTAGGTACAGAAACTTGATAGGTGCTCTTTTAGACATCAGTTCAGGAACTAGACCAGATATCAGTTACAGTGTTAATTACTTAAGCAAATTTCAGAATTATTTCAGTACAGTCCATTTCATGTGTGCCTTAAGAATATTGACGTATTTGTTTTTGAAAAAAGATTTGAAACTAAATTTCTTTAAGAATGAAAATGTCAAAATTTTAGATGTATTGAAAACTTTTAATGTAATGTAAATGTACCTGTTCAATTGTATGAAGATAACTCAGGAGCAGTAATTATTGCAAAGTATGGTAATTTTTTTAAAAAAACCCAAAGTATATTGAAGTACACTACCATTTGGTGAATGAGTATTATATGGGTGGTGTAATAGACATTCTAAAGTAGATTCAAATGAAAACCTTGCTGATATATTTATAAAGTGATTATGTAGAGCTAAATTTGTAAAGTTTAGAGAAATTTTAAATGTAAATTAATAAATGTATCTGGATATAAATGTAAGGAGGCCGGTTAGATTGTGATACATTTCTATCAATAATGTTTTGGAATCTAGCACAGAGTAAGTTGCAAATGCAGCACCACTGGGTACATATTACCATGAGCACGAGAGCTCAAGTCAGTTGTTGTCCAGTCAGTTGTCGTTGTTGCTTGCTTAGTTTCTTACTTGCTCGTATGAAGAATGAAGTGTATGCGTTGTATGTGGTGCTCACTGTAATATATTAATGTGTACTTTGAATAAACCATTAACTTCAACAATAATGAAGTGTCAAAATACAAGATGTCAGGTTGAAGGAACAGACAGATTAATTTCTCCAAGACTTTTTTGGACTTAGTTTAATCTCGTCAAAAATTCAAATCCTTATCTTAATATAATTTCATTTCAGGGATCATCACTTGAATATACTACACCTTTAAAGGTACGACAGGGTGGTCAAAAAAAACCACCAGGTTTTCAGGCTTACCTGGTATGCCTTACTCCATCAGTAAATGGTGAACCACCATCCCAAATTACATCACTAAGCATCAATTCATCATATGGCCTGTGAGTATATTTGTTTTAGTTTCTGCCTTAATAAAAGTCATTGTATGCAATGAAAAATGAGAAAGCTAATTTATCTGGCCAAAGGAAGATTGAACTACAGGTCTAATCAAAATGATTGCAGTGATTTCAAAAAATTATTACAGATTTATTATTTGACATTTACTTACAACATTACACAGATATATAAACAAACTGTGAATGTTTTTGTCAGTGTCTGCAGGAGCTCAATATATGCACCTTTAGTGACTCTGCACACATCAGGTCTATAATTGAGTTCTTCCCATACCTGATGCAGCATGTGTCTTTCAATGAGAGCAAATGCATTGGTGATGCGAACCCACAAGTCTGGCAGATCAACTGGTACTAGTGGCATGAACACTGTGTCTTTTATGAAATCCCAAACAAAGAAGTTGCAGGAGGTTAGGTCAGGGAAACAAGGAGGCCATGACATCAGCTGACAATCAGCATCCCCAGCACAACCAATCCATCTGTTTGGAATCCTGGTGTTTATGAAATTACGGACAATTATAGAAACATGGGGTGGAGCACCATCCTGCTGGAAAATGAAATCTTCACTGTCAGATTCCAGAAGTGGCATGAGCCAATTCTGCAACATTTTCAGATATATTTTCCCAGTGATCGTCACCTCATTAAAAAAAAAAAAAAGGCCCATAAAGTTTCTTTCGTGAGATCGCGAAAAACATGTTCACTTTGGGAGAGTCACGAACGTGCTGCACATAATCATGGGGGTTTTCGGTCCCCCAAATGCACAAATTGTGCCTGTTCACTTTTCCACTCATATGAAAAGTGGCCTCATCACTAAACAAAAGTTTTTCTGCGAATGTTTAATCTTGTTCTAGGTATTGGGCACAGAATTGAAAATGACGCACTTCATTGTTGTGCGACAGTGCTTGTAGCAACTGTAACCTGTAAGGCTTCATACACAGTCACTTCTGGAGGATTCCCCAAACTGTCTGTGGAATAACTAATTCCCTGCTCACCTCAAGGAGTAGACTTCTGTGGGCTACAAACGTAACTGGCACGCACACGTTCAACGGTTTCTTCAGACACAGGAGGGTGACCCGTTGTTTTACCTTCATAAAGGCATCCCGTGGCTTTAAACTGTTGATGCCAATGCCGAATGGTGTTAGCATGCGGGGGATCCTTGCTGAACTTTATTCTAAAGTGTCACTGAACAGTTAACACAGACTGAGTCGAATGAAATTCGAGAATAACATACGGGTTCTCACTTTCAGCCATCTTGCTCTCTAGTGCTCTAGCAGCCATCGCGGGAAGCTTGAATTTAGTGCAATCAAAACTTGAAGAGCAACTTGCCTTATAACAGCAAACCCCATCATCGTACCTATAATAGGACAGCAAAAAGAAAAACCGTGAAATCGCTGCAATCATTTTCACTAGCCCTGTACATTGATTTGTATTTAGTTCAACGTTTATTCAGTAAACTTGGAATGTATAAGATGTATTCAAAAAATCAATAACTCTTTTTGAAATTAGTCATGTGGGTGGATATGTGTGAGTATGTTTGTGCATGGGTCAGGGTGGGGGTTAAAAACTTCAAGCTTTGGAAGGACTGGCATATTACCATTGCAGCATTCTAGTAAGGCTGTCAAAGATACAAATGCCAAGTTGGGTGGAGTATGCAGGTTCAAATCCCCATCGGGCCATTTAGATTACAGTTTTTCAGGTTTGTAGATGTTGTAGGTTGCCCTTCATTGTTAGATAACTTACATTTACAGCATTGCTGTCTTAAATTTGTCCATTTTATGTTTCTGCAATATAAGGAGCACAAAATTATTATTCACATTGGGAATATTTGCTAAGTAGTTTTAATCATATCATTTTGCTATTTTTAACATGTTCACAGATCCTGACCGAGTAACTGGATACAGTTTTGTCCCTATATAGTAATTTGAATGTGGTTTAGATAATCGACCCATGAACAGGGCAATTGATGACTTTCGGAGTACAGAAAATTGAAGTGTTCGGAGCTTTCATGAGTTGTTTGGGAAGTTTATTAAAGGAAGAGAAAATTTAGGAATGTGAGATAATTACCGAGTAATATTTGCATGGAGAAAAAAAGAGATATAATAAATTACAGGAAGATATTAAAATAAGTGACGTAGATAAATATTTTTGAGAGAGAGAGAGAGAGATGTGTTATCTGTATGAATTAACAAATGACTAATATTTCTATATGTAAGAGGAGCATTTTTTGGGGTTGGATAGTCAGTCTCGCACTCCTCAACTAACAACTTACTTCTTACGAAATTCTTCACCTTGAAAATAATCTTCTGAAAGTTCACAAATGATAGACCGTGAAAATGCCCTTGGAATAGAATCAGCTGTTAATTAAGTCGGCCGCCACTCTCATAATTACCTTTCGGGAGAAAAGGATATAAGTTCATCTAGGAAATAAAATTCACTCTTAAGTTCCCCTATTGGTATATTCTGCAATTAAAACACAAAGTTCGAATACAGTTGGTTGTAGGCTTTCGGAAATTCTTTTCCTGAAGAAAGCAAGTTATGCACCGTAGGAAGCAGACAGAATACCCCTCAAGAAGTTTTAAAGTTATTTAGTCATAGTTAGGTAGCCTTCGACACTTCAACTCAAACATGGTGTCGTTTTGAACATGCTTAGCACAACATGCTCAAGGAAAAATTCCCAGGCTGCTAGCAATAGTAGCGCAGTCTGTGCCTCTCAACATTCCGGAGACTACTGGTGCAAGAGTCTGCTCTAGCTCGATATATAGGACATAGGATTCTCATGCACCAGATGACTTACCAGAAAATAGTGCTCTAAAATTACCTCTCCCCCAGGCTTCAACTTTTAATAGGATTTAGTACGGCGGATTTTAAACATTTTTTCTCTCTTCACGTTTCCTCGAAAAGTTAACCGATTAGCCATAATTAATTTTCTTCTAAACCCATGTGTCATCTCGACTTCCCCTTCACCTTCCAGAATTGTGGTGTAGCCCCAAAGTACCAAACCAGCCTCCATATTTAAAATTTAACGAAACTCATATGTTTAATATTTTGTCCATGGTGGACTTGTGGAATCAGCGACTGTGATATCAAATTAGGTTGATAATTGAAAACAGCGACCAGTCACAGTTTATGGTGTTGCTTTATTTTATTTTACCATTACCGGTTTCAAGCATACATTGCTCATCATCAGATTCGCATCTGTATTTTTAAAACCATCTGATGATGAGCAATGTGTGCTTGAAACCGGTAATGGTAAAATAAAATAAAGCAACACCATAAACTGTGACTCATATGTTTGCTTGAATTGTGCAAAAAGTAAAACTCGTATCTTGAAATAAAAATTTGTATAGTGTTCCTTGTTCTTGGATACATGTTTTAAAAGTGTCCCCGATCCTGTAAAGTGTCTGGTTTAGCTGTAAAAAAATTATTTGTGTGCTCGACATGTTTCTTGCTATGCAGTGTTATTTTAAAATTACTGTCCCACTTAACACCCTGCTTAGAACTACTTTAAAAGTATACCGTGTTATTTAGAAAGGATGGAAGTTAAGATAAAAGTGTCTTTTATGCTCGAAATGGGTTGGAAAGTGTTGATTATTATTTTTGGAAGTTGCCGGATACTTCAAATTTTGTGTTTTTACTTTATAAACGGCTTTGAATGGCGTGTTTCGCTTGAAATGTTACTGAATTCTGTTTTTATGAATTTATTATTATTTTACACATTCTTTGCCGTGTTGAAAAGTGAGTGGAACTACCGATTTTATCTTGAAATACAGATTGATTATTAAAAAGTTGGATTATGGCTGATTACACAAGTTTCGGTAAGTTTAAAGATTATTTACTGTTCTTTAATGTTTATTTACATCTTGAATTATGTGTTGAGTAACTTTATTGCTTTTAAATCGCCGTATTTACTAAGTTAAGTTGCAGTATCACCTTCTGCATGAAACGTATCTCTCATATCTTGTAATTGTGAAATAGTTAAAGCCATCTCACAGAAACATATTCCTCGAGGCTGTAGAACAGGACTGGATAATGACTCCAAGTTTCTTCTTGAGAGATACGGGCACCTTTACGAAGAAGATCCTTTTTCTGAAGAAACCATACAGACAGGTGAAGATCTCCTACGCGCTGTGTCTACTGCTAGAAGAGAGAAATGGTGCAATTTAATGTCAGATTTAAACATGAAACAGAATAGTCGTAAGGCTTGGAAATTACTGAAAAACCTCAATAGTGATCCAAGTAGCACTCCACCTAGTCTCCTTAAAATTAGTCCAAATCAAATAGCACACCAACTGCTACTGAATGGAAAGACTAGAAGAAGACCTGAAAAAAGAAAGCTCCAAAGGCACTCTGACGAGCAAGACCATCTTGGGAATCCATTCACACTGATAGAACTGGAAGCCGCCTTGCAGTCTTTGAAGATTAACAAAGCTGCAGGCTTAGATGACCTGAGAACGGAGCAAATTAAAATGTTTGGCCCAGCTACAAAGCAGTGGATCTTGAATTTAATGAATGCCTGCACCTCCAACTTACAGATACCCAAGATCTGGTAGAAAGCCAAAGTTGTGGCACTGCTAAAGCCTGGAAAGGAACCAACGGATCCAAAAAACTTCCGACCAGTTTCACTCCTTTGTCATTTATACAAAGTCTTGGAGAGATTGATACTCAATCGTATCTCAGAGTGCATTGACAAAATGCTTATAAAGGAACAGGCTGGTTTTCGACCTGGTAGGTCATGCTGTGGCCAAATTCTTAACCTCACACAGTATATAGAGGATGGGTATGAAAGAGGACAGGTTACAGGTGTGGCATTCATCGATCTCACAGCGGCGTATGATACAGTCAACCACAAAATTTTGATAAGTAAGGTATATTCCATCACAAAAGACTACTATCTTACACAAGTCATCCAGTGTTTACTACAAAACTGAAGGTTTTACGTCACCCTCCACAATAAGAAGAGTCGATGGAGAACTCAGAAGAATGGCCTCCCTCAGGGTAGTGTGCTGGCCCCGCTCTTGTACAACATATATACAAATGATCAACCAATTATTCCTGGAACAAAGCATTCATTTATGCTGATGACACAGCAGTTGCAGCTCAAGGCACAACCTTTGAGGCGGTGGAGGTGAAGCTGACAACAGCTCTTGAAGATATTGCCATGTATTATGATGCTAATCACTTGAAGCCCAACCCTGGAAAAACACAGGTCTGTGCATTCCATCTGAGAAACAGAGAAACCGAGCGTGGTGGTGTAACGGATAGCGTTCTGGCCTCGCATTCGGGAGGACGGCGGTTCGAATCCCCGTCCGGGCATCCAGATTTGGGTTTTCCATGGTTTCCCCAAATCACTCCAGGTGAATGCCGGGATGCTTCCTTCAAAAGGCCATGGCCGAATTCCTTCCCATTCCTTGCCCCCATCCTTTCCCGTCTCTGAAGACCACGTCGTTAAAAAGGGACGTTAAACTGTTAAAAAAAAAAAAAAAAAAAAAAAAAAAAAAAAAGAAACAGAGAAGCCAGAAGGAAGTTGAACATCAACTGGAGGGGGCATCAACTACTACACTGTGATAGACCTAAACATCTAGGAGTAAAGCTTGATCGATCTCTCACATTCAAAACCCATTGTGAGGATCTGAAACTTAAAGTATCTGCCCGGAACAACATCATCCGGAAACTTACAAGTACCTCCTGGGGAGCACATCCAAATGTGCTTTGTTCATCTGCCCTGGCACTTAGTTTCTCTGTAGCAGAATACTCGGCACCAGTTTGGCAAAACTCTGCACATGCTAAGCAGGTTGAAATAGCATTGAATGATACTGGTCGCATTGTAACAGGTTGCCTAAAACCAACTCAGGGCGCTAATGACCCCGCTGTCGACGCGCCCTAAAACAACAACAACAACAACAACAAAACCAACTCGTATTAGTAAAATATACCAAATCATGGGTATAGCACCACCTGACATTCGTAGGAAAACAGCTGCAGAGAGGGAGAAGAGGAAACAAGAAACAGACCACAGACACCCTTTGTTTGGACACGAACCTCAACCCACAAGGCTGAAGTCAAGGAAGAGCTTCGTACAATCAACTACAGCCATAACATTTTCTACTGGAGCACGCCGTCTAGAACTATGGCGAAATTCGTTGCCTGAAGAACAGTGGAGGAACATCAAAGAGGCACCGGCTGCGGGATGTAATCAGCCATATGCTATATGGAAGGCTCTAAACAGATTAAGAACTGAAGTGTCCCGATGTAAATATAATATTAAAAAATGGGGGTACACTAATGACAACGATCTATGTGAATGTGGTGAGCTTCAGAACCCACAAGATCTTCTGATATGCAGGAATCTCCCTGAAACCTGCAATATCGACGACCTTTACAGGGCAAACGAGAAGGCCATCAAGATTGCAGAATTCTGGTCACATTCTATTTAATTGTGTTTATAGTGTAATATTAATTAATTAATGTTATTTGTTTTTTCAACTTGTTATGTCCTGGACACGAGAAATAAATAAATAAATTGTGAAATGAATAATTTTACGATTTCTGGAAGGCTCTATAGCTGAGAAAAGTTGAATTTAACCAAATTCGAAGGTGCTTACAATTTCCTGTTAGTTTGAAGAAGTTATAAGTATTTTTACATCAAATTTAGGAAAACAATATGTGGATACGAAAAATAACTTTGTGAAAGCATGGTAAGAAATGATTTAGTTTTGGAGGAGGAGGAGAGTGATTGGCTAATTGAAGTCATGAGGGGTGGTTGAAACAGTGTTTTGATTGGTTATTTAAAACCAGTTGTCTGACTGTAGTTTGCTCTCAAAATTCTTGAGGAACAGTCCAAGTCAAGTCATATCGTAAACTCAGCATTCATCTTTGGATCACAGTGTTAAGATCATAGTATTGCCACTGTAAATTGTTCTAATGTGAAGGGAACCTTTAATCTACATTTGTCTTGATTTTGCTACTGACCAAACCATTATTTCTGAGGGTGAAAGAATCTGATTAAGGTTGCATTGTTAGTGTGTGTTACCATTGTTTGAACTTCTAGGTAGTGATTGCAAACTAAAGATTTGATCTGAAGTCCCAATTTAAAAATATTTAACAATGTTTGACTACAAGGCTTATCCTATAGTTAGATAGAACCATTCTATTACTAGCTTTATTCAATAACTTACTAACAAGTTATTAGTTTATTTTCTCAGTGCTTATTCATTGGGTGGCAGCCATCCATTGAACTGTGAAACTTCTTAAGTAATAAACTATCTACCCAACTTTGTCCGACAACTCCATTTATAGATAGTGGATGAAGTTTGTATGTTTAAAACTGTCAGGGAGGCCGGATGACTTTGGTGCGTGGGGATGGGTGCACCAACCTGCAGCGAATCGTTACCATGACATCCTCTGCCGTTCCGGAATTCTTCTGCCGCTCCTTACCGCGTTCGGCTGTTGTTACTATAAATTTCCTGACACCACTGCGATTTAATCTACCAGTCGCAGAACTGGTTGGAATGCGGGGAAGTCTTGCAGAAAAGAATTTGCGCCACGAACATTTAACTTATTTATTGGCCACAAAGTTACACAAAATATTGCCGAGGAGTGGGTCCACTTCGCTTCAAGTTAATAGCAATTTTCCCAGGCAGACGACAAAGTTAGTTAGGCAGCAGGGAGACCGTGTGAGAGCTGATGTGAATACTATGATGTTTCCGGGAAAAGAGAGCTTGCGAAGCGTGCCGACCGGCCTCGTAACCTCAGATTCGCGTGAGCGAAGTTCGGAAATTGCCGATTTGCGTCAGCGAATTCCGCGGCCGCAAACAACCGGCGAGCAGTCTACAGCTCGACCTGCACCTCGCTTAACAAATTCAATTTTAAATAAAGTTAATAATTTTGAGCTCTCACAAAATCCTAACAAATAGTTTACCCTGCACTATGCCCACTAAACTACTCTAACCTTATCATATTCACAGTTTATATTTATGTGATAAGGGACTACCTAATATATTCTTCTTTTTGTGCGCATTTGGTTTTTTCCTCCCTTTTTTTCCATAGCATTCCTCTCTTCAAGTTTTTGTATCTAATGGGTTTACTTTCTCTCTCCTTTCCATATGTCATTCCTTCTTACTTACATATTTGTTTGAGATGGTCTGTATAATTGAAACTGAGAATGATACTACCAGCAAAATCGACTATATGCTGTATACATAGAGCTGTCTGCACTGTACTGGTAATAGTTACCTAATTTTTAAATAAAAAACTATGACTTTGATGTTATTATATTACAAATATCTTCATGCAGATTATATAAAAAAGTATTAAATATGTTTTAGTTGATAATATATGTTTCTACAAAAGAATTGGAGTGATTAATCTGTATTTTGATTATTATTTTTTTTTTATTTTTTTTTTTAGTATGGCATACGGCAATGAAACTGGAATTGTAATAATTGACATTGTTCAGAAAACTTGCCTTTTGAATATGTCTACTCCTGACCTATATGGATCTGCGGATCCATATCAGAGAGTGCCTAGGTCACCAAAAAGAAATCCTGGTGAGAATAATTCGAGAGACGCAGATGACCGGTGTCGCTCTCCTAGCACAGACCAGGTATGCTGTAATGAGTGGTACCTTTTTCATAATTGTTTGCTTGTTTATGGAGACCATAATATCAAAAACTTGTGTTTTAATTTTGTTAATAAAAATATAGGCAATAAATTATTTCACTTGAGAAATGCAAGTAATAACTGGAGACATAGTAAATTGCCCATTGGAATTACAGTATTGCAGAAGTATCTACTGATCAAAAATAATTTAAAACTGTTGTAATCAAAATAGCATAGTAAGATTCTCTTCTTTCCTCTAAACTTTTCAGTAGAGGCGAGATGAACCATATATTTAAAATCTGTCATGTTAAATGTTTACTTGAGTGCTGTATGATTTCGATTACTGGGGAGGAATATCATCAATAAATTGACCCAGTAAAGGCTAAGCTGTTAATTGAACTATAAGGTATAGGTCATACAGTACAATGTGCTAAGAGTTGTTTGTAACATTTTTAGAACCTTTTATTTTCCCTTCTGACATAATTATTGATATTATGGTCAATTAGATAAGTGATATATATGTTTAGTTAGTTCATGTGTTCTAAAAATACATTTGCAGTTATAATATACTGTTTCATCTGAACATATTTTAGAGTCCATTAGTAACATAATAAGTCAGATTCATGTTAAGTGTGACAGTGCATTATACTCATTATTTTTATGATGATAATCCAATATGTTAAATTCCTTTCCATTCAGACTTTACATATCAGAGTGCATAAATGTTTGTAGACAAATGCAGTTCTGCAGTACTGTCAGGAATATTCAGAATTTTTTTTAGGTTGATAGATGTAAAAGCTGTATCTCGGTGAATTTGATAGTCTCCTGTTTTTACTCTCAAATTTATTTTTTGCTTTTATTCATTAATTATTAACTTCTTTTGTTTTATGATAGTTTTTTATATAAAAAATGCATGTGACCACACACAACTTTTACATTTCTTGTGGCAAATTTACATGACCCTCCCCCCCTCCACCCCACCCTTTTCTCTCTCTTCCTCTCACATTTACATAAAAAATTTAAAAATACTGTTATTCTTTGCTTTCACCTTAGCAGCACCATGTGGTCTTGTTCCCCCAAATGCTGAAGTGTACCCATTTTTTACCCAGATTAATGAACCTTTCTTTATACACAAAGAACTATTTTCAAAGTTATTGTCATCAAGTCGGTGTCATATTGTACAAATAGTACTAGTGTGAATTAAAATCCTGCAGCTTGTGTACCAGCTTTCATGACTGTGGTTTTTAGGTGGCATTTCATAATTATCTAAGTAAATTCTAGGACAGTCTCTCACTTTGCTCTTCCAAAATTTCCCATTTCATAAACAAATTAACAGAAAATGGCAATGGTCCCAGAATAATGCACACATAGGTCATAGATTTAAACTCTCACTTTCCCTGTAGCAAAGAGACAACCATTAGATTGGTCGATAACAGGATTATCACATTAAAATTATAATACCGAACATTTTGAATAATGGGGAAAATTCTCAGATGATGATAAATTTATGTTCTCTGCATAATTGTGAACTGCAAAGATGTTCTCTTGCTTAAAGTTTAAACTGCTTGGAAGTGTTGAAAAGGTACATTCCAGTTTAATGTCCTTTTTTTTTTTAGATGATAAGGTAAAACAAAAAACAAAAATATTATTTTGTTCTGCTAGCTTTCAGATTTGCCTTCTTCTTGTCATACAAACATTAAACCTGTTGACCTGTTATGGTTTTGTCTGAAATTATTGTCATATCTTATCTCTCTATGCTTCTTTTACCCATTTCCAAATATTTGCTTACTGTTTTCAGGAGTTGCACACCACATTTCTGTATAGGGTGTCTAACAGTTTGTTCTTATGCTCCTCTATTTTGTTTTTTTGTATATAATTTTTAGTTCCTTTATTGCTGCCCCATTTCTTTTTAGATTTAGTTTCATACATTCATTCACGAATCTTAGAAACTTCATCACTACTACTTGTATGTGGCTTTTTTCATATCACTTCATTATCAATGATTCAATTCCATAGAGAAGAATGGGATCTGCCATGACCTTGTAAAATTTTAAATTATTATCTCTGTATGTCTTTTACTTTGTATGTGATATCACAGCCAAGGTATTTATATTGGAAAACTTGTTCTGCCAATTTGTAATTATTTTTGCTCTAAAAAAGTCTTGTACAGAGAAAGCTGTTATTTTTGTTTTGTTTCTGGATAAAACATTTCAGTATTTTATGGAGAGGGCTTTCTAACCTGTTTTCAGTATCCTCTATTATTAGTAGGTTGTCAGCAAATGAAATAACAATAACACACCTGTGTTTTGCTATAGTGGCAGTCACAAAATTAGTCCTGTGAAGGTCACGGAGTATCTGAACAGTGTTGCAAATCAGCAAAAAAATCAACTTTCAGTAATGAGCGCGAAAAAATTTCTAAAACATAATACTTAACATGCAGAACAAGGTGATGTGCTTTATAATTCCAAACATTTGTGTGACTGCTTTTTAAAAAATAGTAATTTGTTTCCATGAAAATTATAAATCAAAATACTTTTTCACTTCAACCGACAGAAAAAGCATTAAAAACAATAAGAAAATAACTCAAAAAAATTATGCACCTTCCTGAAAGTTAACAGACTTATACCGAATACATTCTATTCATTAAATAGGGAAGCATGTCAATAAAAAAAAAATGTTACATGAAACACTTAGTTGTTTCGGCTGTGTAATGTAAAATGTTGTCGCTGCCTAACTTCCGTTTTATTTGTTTACGTAAAAACTTCCAGCGAGAAAGTTTCTAAGAAAATACTGAAATTAATTCTGGTAGCAGGCAATGCCTCTTCAGACAACCCCTTTTGGATTGTTTCACAGTTTATATTTGTGCGAATGATTGCGCGCAGCGCATGCTCCAGTGCCGGCTGGTTGGTCGGTTCGTTTACGACTGAGAAACATATTTCCTGTCCTCCACAGAAAACCTATTTTCAGCTTCTGTAAGAATTATTATTGTCATTGTACACAATGGACCATACATGACAAATTTCACGAGAAATTTTCAAAAGCAAAGACAAAACGAAAATTAATTTATCAAATATAAGGGACCGATTATACATAGAAATGACTGCCAAAAATACCTCCATGTCAGTGTTTGTAATTTATGGAAGTATTTTTTTCTTTTTTTTGAATTTTAGTTATTGGTAATATTCCTTAATAATACTTTAAAATATCTGCTACAATGATTTTAATTAAGTTTCCAATGCCCAGGCGGCCTACAGGTTCGCGAACATTATTTCTGTCTGTTAATACACTAATTGCATGATTATGTTCCTGAACATCACCACCATTAACATTACTCGAATAGGCCTTAAACTAAGGAAATAAAGCGACCGCATGTAAAGATACACATGGACGACCGGCAAAAGCTAATGTGGCAATGTCGCCGGCCCAACCAAGGGACTGAGGGTTGGTGCGGGCAGACAGAGGCAGTGGAGACTATGTGACCTTGGCAGGCCTAATTTCATGATGCCAACTATAGCTCTGTATATTTCATTCTAACACATACAGATAGCATTGTTGAAATACACATTAAAGCAGTGGTTCTCAACTTTTATTGGTACATGACCAACTTTTAAGTAAATAAAAATTTCCCGACCTACCTAATATGAAAGTCTATCTAATACCAGAATGGGAAATGTTGTATGACCTCTATATACTGTTGACTATCCTATCCTACGAAAAGGCAAATTTTTGTACAAGGGATATACTATCCACAAAAACAAGAATTGATGATACATAAAACAACAAACATATTATAGACCGGGATGCAGCTGCACAGACCATCACCTCATCAAGTTGACTGATGAAATTCCATGATTAGAGGTAACTTAATCAGCATATTAAAATGCAACTGGTCCGCCAAGTTGCTTTTTGGTCAAAATCTCCTCCATACCTGAATTTAGTGGTTGATTGGTATGTTTATTATTGTGTTTTACTACATCCAAATGTATGAAAATATGGGAGACTGGGAGCAGGAAAACACAGTGGTAAACCACTAAATTGGGATTTGTAGGTATTTTCAATCAAGATATGACTTGGCACATCAGTGGAATTTTAATTTGCAAATTAAGTTTTAACTACTGCTGGAATTTCAGCCATCAGCTTGATGAGGTGATGCTTTGTGCAGCCACCTCCCATTTTATTTCAAAGATAATGAAAAATACATGTAATTATTATAAAAACACAACTTTACAATCGGTGAGATTTCTGGCACTGATGTTTACTGATAAGAGCATAGATTGATATCAGGATTAACAATGGTTAATTTTAACCTTAAGTCACATTCTACACATAGTTTATTTCTGTATTTGTTTTTCAAAAACAATAAAGTGGATAAAGCTCTTTCACACAAGTATGTTATGTTGAATGACATCAAGAACTTCACAGCTAATTTGGAGATTTCTGGATACTCTGCTCGCACATTCATTCAGAAGGAAATTAAGGATTTTGCTTTGAAAATTGTCTTTAAAGAAGAAATGCAAGATAGCTCTATTAGTGTTTTCTTCAGCTTTTGAAAGTTTTTGGCCTTCCAAATGTTCCTTTTCAAAAGGATTTCCTATCCAAAAGTAATCATCATCAATTTTTTGAAAGTAGCTCCAAAAAAAATAATTACTAAATGAATAGACCACATTTCACTTAACACAAAACAAAATTTAAAATCCTTATGGGTACTTGAAATAAAAAAGAAATACTATTTGAAAATAAATGAAGCCTACAACTTACTTATAAATTACTTAAAAAATTACATGAGGGCAGATGCCAAGGCTTCAAGTTGATCTTTGATGACATTTGCAGTTTCATTGTTGACTTTTATTTCGTTTGATTCAAGGATGTCATGAAAGACAAGAAATGCATCAAACTATTTTCTTCTACTTTGCGGGTCCATCGGTCAAGTTTTTTTAATCATTGCACCAACTTTGTCTAGGACACAAAACCTGTGGATATCCTTTCCTTACATTGTCAGGTTCATTACGTTGAGTGCATTGAAAATATCAACCAAATAAGCAATAAGTTTTAGCCAGTTCTCATCACATACAAATTTAATAAAGTATCTTATGGATTTATGGTCACTTTCATGCTCCAATAAAAACATTCATAATTCGTCACAAAGTTCAAATAATCTTGACATTACTTTACCTCTTGACAACCTTCAAACTTCACAGTGAAGGAGAAGTTTTTTGTGTTCACTGTCCATTTTGTCACACGATACTCCAACCAATCTTGAATTTTAGGGCCGTGCTTTGAAAAAGTTAACATTTTTCACAGGATCGCCCAGTATTTTTGTTAGGTACTCATCCAAACCTTTTACTGCCAGAGCCCCTCAATGAAAGCAGTAATGGCTCCATTGCACCAAAGGGGCCACTCACTTAATCTTGGCAACTAAACCTGAATAAATGCCAAACATAGCACAGGCACCATCAGTTGTCAAACCTAAATATTTTGACCAAACAATTTCATTTTCTTTTAAAAAAAGTGTCAACGCATTTAAAAATTTCTTCTTCCATAGTTCTTGTAGGCAGGGTCTTGCAAAACAATATTTCTTCTTCCACAGAATTGTTGAACTGAAAATGAACAAAAGCTTATAAATTTGCCTGACCTGACTTTTCTGTTGTAGATTTGATCGAAAGATAATGTGGTTTTTTATTTTGAAAGAATTCATGAGGCTTACTTGTGTGCAAAGGATGCTTGGTTGACAAATGCCTTGCAAGTTTTGATGACTTCATGCTTTCATTGGACAAATTTTCAAAACAAATCATGCACTGAGGTATTGGCTCCTCTTTAGTACCAGAAAACACAAACCTGTATTACAAATAATCCCAGTTACACTTTAGCAAATACATCTTTTGCTTTTTCGTGCTGCCTGAATTCTAATTACAAATACTTGGTTGTAGTTCACTAACATTTTCAAACTTATTATTACTAGCTGTGGAGGTTGAAGTTTCCTCACCATTTGGATACTCTCTTTTATGGCATGATCCAGTCCTCAACCAACTTTCCATAATCACATTAAATCTACTCTCAATAAAAACAAAATGCAAATAATAACTCACTCTCACAAGCAGAGAAAGATTGTTTAGATCAAAGACTTTGGTTTCGATTCAAGAATAAATAAGAAAATGACAATGAGAGAAGTAAAATTACAGGTGGTATGCACGCACATCTCCGCTCTAGAGTGGGACGGGAGAGGGAGTGTTCACGGTGGCCATAACAATTGCACGGTTGCTGTCGCTGCTGTATCTCACAACAAGGTTATTGCATAATACCAGCAGACTGTTTAAGGAAAAAAAAATTCTCACAAAGTTTTAATTTAAGCTAATAGCTTTCATAATTATTGCACTTGTAAGATACCATTTTATATTTTTTAAGTAGATCAAATAAAAGATATATTTTTTTGGCAAAAAACTTCAATCATTCCTCGACCCACCAAAACGCACACTGCGACCAACCAGTGGGTCGCAAACCATAGATTGGGAACCGCTGCATTAAAGGGTGTTGATGGAGAAATCACAAACTTGCTCATGCCTTGAATAACTATTAGTATGTGTTGTTCATTACATCTTTGGAGGAGTATCTGCATATTAAAATATATGATATGTTTAGGATATCCATCTCTTTGAAGAATTTCTCAAAATGTATAGTTAATTGCTTTTCCAAAATTTAAATATAAACAAATGCAATAAATGTACCAGCTTGCGTTCCCTTCTCTATGTTCTATCTGAAATTCTGATATTTGGGCTTGTGCCATTGACTGCAGTCTGGTGTTGATTATTCAGTCAGAGATTTTGTACTTGGCAACCTAGATATTTATTCCTTTGAACTGTTTGTGTTGATTCTGTCTACTGTCTTAAAAAGAGAGACTGTTGTTGCTATTTGCAACTGTTATGTGTTTTACCTTCAAGCTAACACTTATAACTAAGAAGTAAAAGCTTATGTTTCAGTAGCATTCCTCAATATTTCATCAAAACAGCATACAGATATTTCCTGTGATCTGACCACTTTTCCATTTTTTGTTCTCCTTCATTTAACTTATTTATGGTTACATGATTGATTTATTCTGTTTTTGTAACTAGGATATCCTGTATCATAAATCTGCTATTAAATATAAGGCTTCTGTTCAGAGTTTTGTATTTCTGTAATCCTTTTAAGTAACTCTGTGCCGTGTATCATTCTGTCCTGTTCAAGCTTTTTAGTATCTTGAAGGTAAAGCCCATGTCTCCATTTACAAGTTTTATGTCTCAGTGGCTGATTTATTCCACTGTTTCAGTGTGCTTTGTTCACTAAGAATATCACTTTATTTCTTTTTTGTTTGTGATATAGCACTGCTTTAGTCACTCTGTATAAATGTCAGGTATCAATTTGTGTTTCTTTGAGGAGTCTTTTTAATATCTTCATCTTGTTGCTGAAGACCCTTCCTGTTTCTCCTTACTCTCATTTTTCCTTGGGCTGCCAGGATATTAGACATATTCCTTTATGTTATTCCATTCTCTATCCACTTCATCTTCTGTTTGATTTTTTAAAATGGAAGTAATTGGTCTTCTTTGGTAGAGATCATTAATATAATTTTTCTGATTTAACTGATGTTTGATCATTTTTAGAAATTTCACTTCTTTCTTTGTTGCATACCTTTTACTAATTTTGTTTGCCTATTACAAGAAACTTTCCTGTGTGTATATATATATATATATATATATATATATATATATATAATCCTTGTGACCTTTCCCATTGTCTTTTTTCTTTCAGTTTCTTTTACCCTAAAAATTCTTAAAGCTGTGTCAGTATTTCATCTAAATCACCGAAAAGATGTTCAGGTTGCCCATATCTATAATAAATCCTTAATGCAATGTGTATTTCTAAGACCTTCTTGCAGACAACTCTTTAAAAAGCTCAGTATTCATACAGTGACTTCTCAGATTATATCTTATCTCAGTTGCTTTGTCATAGAACATTTTAACTGGTTTATATAAAATTCACCAATTTCAATACTAGATAATTAGCACAAAACACAAACATCACTGTCATTAGTTCAAACAAGAGTTAACTATTCTGGAATGCATGTATTTAGTAAACTTCCTAAAAATATAAAACAGTTTGCAGATGTATTTAAAGAAAAATTGAGGGATTATTTTACTGACAACTCCTTCTACCCCATTAGAGAATTTAATTTAATTGAAATGGAGCTCACACTCTGGTGGCAATTTCCTACACACCTATTCCCCCCCCCCCACCCTTTTCCTGCACCAACCTACATTTTCCCTCTACAAATTTCAACTTTAAATTCTTTCAACGTTTTTGATAAATTATTCCTAATTTCTCTTGGTAACTCATTTGAATCTCTGACCTCCTTACCTAAAAATGAAAATCTTCCTACACTCTAGGGTCTGAAATTGAGTGCCAGCTTGTGGTTGTGGTCATCTTTTCCATTCCATGCATTACTTTTAATTCCTACACCAAATCTTTCCATGCCTCATCACCAATACACACCTTGTACACTCCCATGACCCTCTTCACCCTCTTCCTGTCTCACAATGAATCCCATTCCAGCTCTTTTCTCATATCTGTTACTAATTGCATAATGCAGTAATTTCCAGAAACAAATCTAGCAGCCCTTTATTGCACTATCTCCAACTCCTGTATTTTATACTTAAAATGTGGGTCCCAAACTACACCATTATATTCAAGCAATGGTCTGACCAAAGTTTCGTAACCCAATTCCTTTACTTCTCTCATGCATTCCCTCCTCACTCTCTACAACAAGTGTAGAATTTTGAAACCTTTTCCTACTACCTGTCAACTGTGTCCTGCCCAGTTAAGCTTGTTATAAAATGCAATGCCAAGATATTTACCCTTTAAGTCTTCAACAAGCAATTCTTTCCCCACTTTACAATCATAATCAGTCTTTAGTTATTTATCTGTGTACCTAAACTTCATCCCATGCTGAAATACCCAGCTAGATATCTGGTCAAGATAACACTGCAGCTGTTCACAGTCCTCTACCGTTTTGATCCTTTTATGTAGCATTATGTCAAAAAACCTAACTTATAATAATAAACCTTCAACACAATTATTAATTAGAATAATGAATATTAATGGTCCCAATATGCAACCATATGGCACTCCCATTTTTATTTCCACTTCTTTTGATACTGCATTTCCTACCCTAACTTTGTTTCCCCTACCTTTTAAAAATTCTTCTACCTAGCAAAAACTTTCTCATCTGCTCCAATAGTTTTTGCCTTATTTACTACCATTACATGTCTCACTCTGCCAAAAGCCTAGTGCTATACTATCAGTTTGGCCTCGTTTGTCCATTTCATCCAAAATGTCTTGCATATATCCCATCCACTGAGATTTGCATGATTATCCTTGCCTAAAGCCATATTGCCTACTTGAAAACCACTTTCGCTCCTCACTTATTTTTCTGATTTGATTGCATATCAATCTCTCCATTAATGTACCTACCACTGATTTCAAACTGATTGACCTATAATATTAGACTCTTTCTCACCAATCCTTTATGTACCAGCACTACTATCACACTTTTCCAGTCCTCTGGAAAGCAGCAATTATCCAGACTCAATTTAAATAATATTTCAAGATATGATACAATGTCACATCCTGCTATCTTTAAGACATCTATAGTAATATTATCTATACAAGCCCCTTTCAGCTTTCTTAGTTCCTTCATGATATCCTCAGGATGTATTTCAAATTTTTTAGTCTGCTTATTTCTAATTGTGTTGTTAAGCTTGTTCTCCAATTTAGACCCTCCGATTATTAATTCATTCTTCCTAATGGTCTCACTACACTAGTTATTTAAATTTCTACTTTTTTAAAATCCCCAGTAACTTTTCCATCCTTATCTATAAGGGTCTCAACATTCTCCCTTCGCCTCAGTTTTCTAAAATAGCCATCAATATTTCTAGATGCATCAGTCACTGGTCCCCCTGCACTGACAGTACTCTTTATCAACCCATCATTAGCCACCTTCTTAACTATTATTAAGTTCTTGTTTAGTTGTTTTAAATATTTCCAACTATCCTGCTGTCTCTTAACTCTGTTATGTTCTCTTCTTATCAACTTCTTTAACCTCCTCACCTCCCTATTGCAGTACACAGTATCTCTACTTCTCTTTATTTTTTATTTTGGATTAAATATTTTTCCCACCTTTCTTATGATCTCCTTGAACTCTATCCACCTTGACTGTACTGTACTTGATCCTTCCTTCCATTTGCTCAAACATTCTCTGAATTATCTCTTCAAGTTCGAAATCTGTGCCTCTTTATAATTGTACCTATTTCCCCCTTCAATTTTGGCTGCTGATTCATTGAATCATCTAATATCCATCAAAATTGATTCATGATAACTTATTCTTACAGTTACTGGAACCCTACAAGGTTTTCATTGGACTTTATTAGGAATATATCCAGAATATTTTGTCCCCTAGTGTTTTGCTCTGCCACTTCTGTAATTCCTCCTTCCCTTAGAGCAAATCTCTGTTCCCTTGTGTTGTTAATCTTATTTCCTACCCGTTTACACCTGGTAATTTTAAATCCCCACTAATAATGACCATTCTATTCTCGCCTATGAAATCTGAGTATGAATTTAATTTTTACCCAAGAGCCTCACCTTCATCAGTCATTGTTCACCTGCAATAAGCAGCCATCTCCCAGATTTTTTCATTTTTACTACTCCAGAAATCTACCACAAATAACTCATGGTTGTGATCTATAAATATTAGTGAACTGTGGTAGTTTTTGCTAACTAGTATTAAAACTCCTCCACTAAATTGCTTCTCTATCCCTGCAGTACACTCTATAACCATCAGGAAAAATCTCATTGTCTAGTACTTCTTCTTTAAACTAAGACTCTACCCCTATAATTATTTATGGTTTCATTATACTTTTACGGTTCACCAGTAACACCCTTATTACAAGCTTTATATTTTCAGCATTCACCTCCCTCCCAGTTTTAATCCAGACAGTTATTGTTCCAAAAACTTCATAATTTCTTTAACATCTGTGATTTTTCCCATCAGTACCACTTTGATCATTTACTTCCATCCCTTCACAAGCACCCCGTAACCTAAAAAAGGTACAGTCCTGACACCATCATCACTGGAAATGGGCTCCGTTACCGCTTTAGCCAACAACTCAGAAAATAACCCCTTGCCCTTTCTATTCAAGTGTAGGTCATGCCTAGTGAAACCTCACCTACCAGTGGTTTTCACAGGCACAATGCCTTTCCCTAGTAGCACTTCTGTTTCCACATCTACCCGCATCGCAGCGTAGTTCAATTGTAGCCAGTCATGGTGACTTAGGACCTGCATGCATCTCCTTCACCACCTTCCTTGGGTCACTCTCTTTACTATAACTGATGTTTCTATCAATACTATTCCCCACACCTCCCACTGTCACTACTCTATTGTCCTTAATGAAACACCTACAAAGTGAACCTATATCCTCTATTACCTGTACAAAAGGGTTAATTGTTCCTAATATGCCTTATGAAAAATTAATGTTTATTGTTTATATTTTTGTTTGTTTGTAATATATAATAATTTATTCACTGTGATTATTCATCTTGCATGTTTCACATCACAGAGGTACTTCTTCAGCAGGGATTTATGGAACAAGAATAGTAAATTAATTAATTAAATGTTACTATTACACAATCAATCAAGGATCTCATTACTATTACACTCCAAATATATTTATGTTTTAATTTCTTCTGAAAGTTTCATAGACTAATGCTTATTATTAATTCTTTAATCCAATTATTGCCAAGGCAGTCCTCCCCATTTATACCAACCACAATTTTGATTATTCTGGAATTCTGTCTCCATACAGACAAGATAGTCTAATCTATTAATCCAGTATTTTTCATCCTGCATCGTATAATAGAATTCATCTGTCTCTCCATTTACTCGTTCATCATATGCACAAAAACCAGTCAATGTAACATATCCTTGTTGGATCTTAACTTGTGCACTAACTACACTCTCATTCAAATAGTGAAGAAATGCAAAAACTGTTTTACACTTTTGGTCTAGTAGTATTTGCACATCGGCAGTTTCCCTATTTTCATATACAACCTAACTGTAAATTAGCAAGTATTTATTCAAAGTCTTTGGTGTTCAGAAAGTTTCTAATTGGTCCTACTGCTGTTTCTCTGACACAAACTGCTCCATGCTATAGCCTCTCACACTTCATGCGATAGTATTCACTGTATCATATACATTTGTTTTATCATTTTTCATAACCCAGTCATTATTGACATTCATCAAGCCTTTCCCTTAATAGCTTATGAGCAGGCTGTTTTTATTTAGATGGGTTAATAGCCCTCTATAAAACCCTCAACCTGGAAGTCCAGGGTTTTATTTTAAGATTCACATTTCCTTAGCTATAGTATCTCCATTATAAGATGCCAGAGGTGTTTCTAGTATCAGTGAAAAGAAAATTTCTTGTTCTTGTTATGGCTGTATTTCATGTTACTTCTGCTTGAAAGGTCTGTTGTTGTGCATTTTACCATGCCAGTTAAATGTGTTCAACATATTGGTTTGTGTCAATACATTGTGTTGTTATACTGAGTAAGACATCAGTGTCATTCATTTTGGTAATGTCTGTTAACAAAGTATAACTGCTTTACTAATAAAAATCAAATAAAAACTATGGAATACACTGGCAAGTAAGGCTATATCACACATTCATTTATCTGAATTAGTTATTATCTTATGAACAGTCTGATGTTCCTTGCTGGTTAGTGGCTATTATCATTACGTACACCCAAATGCCTTCCTGTATTTGACAGCTGATGACATGAAATGACATTACTTTACAACCGATTTACTTGATCCATTCATTTCCTTAGTATTCTGTTTTAAAAATATATTAGAACTTACACATTCCAACAATATCAGAAAAAAGTTTTCTTAGACAGCTATAGTTACTTACAAAGTATAGGGATAGAGAGCAACAGTGTTGCTGTTCAAACTTATGCAGTATTCAATTATGACTGGACTAACACTCTACCATTACATGAAAGTGTACTTTCCTTAGTTTCCATTACAGCATGGAATGTCTGTAAATAGTTCTATCTGCCAGTGAAAAATAAGTAGCCACATAGTTATATCTTTTTTTGCAGATGATTTGTAGTCATGTGAATTTGTAATTTTCTAATCAGTGGAAGAGATTTTGGAAAGCCAGTTGAATTCCAGTGATTTTTTACAATGATACTATCTCATGATGATAAATGTTGGAGTTCATGAAATAGAACTAGCCTACATATTATTAGTGAGTGGAGAATAAAATTGTCATTATATTTTTATCATTTAGGAAGTGGTTGTTAGAATAAATACTTAGTGGAACATTTAGGTTATTACGCTTAAGAAAATCTTTTGAAGTTCAAGTCATCTATACCTGATTTATAGTTATTGGATAAAGGAAACAAAGAAACTGCCGTGAGGCACTGAAAATAAGATAGGATAGGGAAAATAAACAGTTACCCGTCACTTACCACAGATGAAGGCAGGAGGGCGAGACACGTAAAAACACAAAAACACACGAATTGCACAATATTTCGACCTTAGTCTTACTCATGTGGGAGGCGAGACATATGGCAGGGAGAAAGATGTGGTCACATCCCAACCCGCCACATGAATGAAGCACAGGCGGAAAACTCGTGGTAGTTGTAGAATTGCCGGGAAGGGGGGGGGAATAGGCTTGACCAGCGATAAAAGTGAAACAAAACAATATAATCTTCGTGTAGCTTAATTCAAAAAGTTGAAAATAAATAATAAAGTTGTAAATAAATAATAATAAAAAAATAGTAAAAAATAATATAATAATATATATAAAAATAAAAAATAATAAAAAATAAATAACCGACTGTAAAATGAAATGAGAGATGGCAAGTGACAGGTTTAACATAGGTTTAGGCCAGGGGTGTGTCTGGTGTCAAGGATATGTTGATAGGCTAGTTCCCATCTGCGGAGTTCTGAAGGGGTGGTGGTATTCGGAAAAACTCTAATTGCTCTGACTGTGAAACAGGTGTTGAGGTTGTTTGAATTATGGAAGTTCGCATGAATTGCCACGGGATTGTCTGGGTTGGAAGTATAAACTATTTGCCTGTGGCCATTCATTCTGTAGGAAAGTTGTTGAGTGGTGAGACCAATGTAAGGGCAGTGCAGTGGATGCAGGTGAGTTGGTAAATAAGGTGAGTGGTAGCACATGAGGTATGTCCAATTACAGGGAAAGATTCGCCTGTGACAGGATTAGAGTAAGTAGTGGTGGCAGGGTGCATGCTGCAAGTTTTACAGCGGGGTCTGTAACATGGGAAAGATCCCTGTGGAGGTCTAGGGGAGTCGGCAGGTAAATACTTGTGGACCAAGATGTTGTACAGATTGGGCGGTCTGCTGAAGCAAGTGCGTGGAGCAGTGGGTAGGATTTTGTGAAGGAGGAGACACATTTCAGGGAAGGAACGTAAGAAATCATGCCCACGGCGGAGTATCTGATTGACAGATTCCAGGCCAGGAAAGAACTGGATGACAAGTGTTGGTCCACAGTCAGCTTTAAGAGGTGCAGAACGAGGGTTGTGGGTGATGGCACGGGAAATTTGTTTTTCCACAAGATCATGGGGGTATCGGCGGGAAACAAGGGCTTGGGATAGTTTTTGAGAGTAACTGGAGATTGATTCATGATCAGAACAGATGCGTCTGCCACAGATTGCTAGGCTGTATGGAAGGGAACGTTTAATGTGGAAGGGGTGACAACTGTCAAAGTGTAGGTATTGTTGTAAATTGGTCGGTTTAATGTGTACTGAGGTATGGAGGGTCCCCTGTAGTAGGGTGATATCTACGTCGAGGAAGGAGATACAGGTGTGGGAATATGACCATGTGAAATTGATGGAGTGATTATCATTTAATGAGTTGAGGAAGTCTAGGAGGTGGTCCTCCCCGTGGGTCCAGATCATAAATATATCATCTATGTATCTGAACCAAACGAGGGGACTGAGGGGGGAATTCTTCAGAAAAATATTTTCCAGACGGCCCAGGAAAAGTTCCCTTCAGCACTTCTTGGATATGCGTCCTCCAAACAGTCTTCCCAGAACATCCTTTCTCATATCCCTTGCCAACTTTATCCTCTCCAAAAACTATTTCTCCTTCAACTCCCAGATTTACCACCAGATACGCGGCACTGCCATGGATACCCGCATGGCCCCGTCCTATGCTAACCTTTTCCTGGGCCGTCTGGAAAATATTTTTCTGAAGAATTCCCCCCTCAGTCCCCTCGTGTGGTTCAGATACATAGATGATATATTTATGATCTGGACCCACGGGGAGGACCACCTCCTAGACTTCCTCAACTCATTAAATGATAATCACTCCATCAATTTCACATGGTCATATTCCCACACCTGTATCACCTTCCTCGACGTAGATATCACCCTACTACAGGGGACCCTCCATACCTCAGTACACATTAAACCGACCAATTTACAACAATACCTACACTTTGACAGTTGTCACCCCTTCCACATTAAACGTTCCCTTCCATACAGCCTTGCAATTCATGGCAGACGCATCTGTTCTGATCATGAATCAATCTCCAGTTACTCTCAAAAACTATCCCAAGCCCTTGTTTCCCACCGATACCCCCATAATCTTGTGGAAAAACAAATTTCCCGTGCCATCACCCACAACCCTCGTTCTGCACCTCTTAAAGCTGACCGTGGACCAACACTTGTCACCCAGTTCTTTCCTGGGCTGGAATCTGTCAATCAGATACTCCGCCGTGGGCATGATTTCTTACGTTCCTTCCCTGAAATGTGTCTCCTCCTTCACAAAATCCTACCCACTGCTCCCCGCACTTGCTTCAGCAGACCGCCCAATCTGTACAACATCTTGGTCCACAAGTATTTACCTGCCGACTCCCCTAGACCTCCACAGGGATCTTTCCCATGTTACAGACCCCGCTGTAAAACTTGCAGCATGCACCCTGCCACCACTACTTACTCGAATCCTGTCACAGGCGAATCTTTCCCTGTAATTGGACATGCCTCATGTGCTACCACTCACCTTATTTACCAACTCACCTGCATCCACTGCACTGCCTCTTACATTGGTCTCACCACTCAACAACTTTCCTACAGAATGAATGGCCACAGGCAAATAGTTTATACTTCCATAATTCAAACAACCACAACACCTGTTTCACAGTCAGAGCAATTAGAGTTTTTCCGAATACCACCACCCCTTCAGAACTCCGCAGATGGGAACTAGCCTATCAACATATCCTTGACACCAGACACACCCCTGGCCTAAACCTACGTTAAACCTGTCACTTGCCATCTCTCATTTCATTTTACAGTCGGTTATTTATTTTTTATTATTTTTTATTTTTATATATATTATTATATTATTTTTTACTATTTTTTTATTATTATTTATTTACAACTTTATTATTTATTTTCAACTTTTTGAATTAAGCTACACGAAGATTATATTGTTTTGTTTCACTTTTATCGCTGGTCAAGCCTATTCCCCCCCCCCCTTCCCGGCAATTCTACAACTACCACGAGTTTTCCGCCTGTGCTTCATTCATGTGGCGGGTTGGGATGTGACCACATCTTTCTCCCTGATTTATAGTTATGTTTTTTATGTGGTAACAATGTGTGCCATATAAGTAATTAATTAGTTTTAGATAAAAAATTGTTCTGGTGAAGTATTAGTTCTCAGTTTTAGGTAGGCCAGTTGATAGAATGTGATTACTTAGATTGTTTTGAAAGTAGATAAGCAATTTCATTCTTGACATTCAGATCGGAAAGATATTTTGGGTACATTATTCTTTTTGAACTGAAGACTGATACGAATTTACAGTTATTCAATATAACTAATGAAAATGTTTTATTTCATCATAAGCTAGAACACATGTTACTAAATACAAAAGAAATATATACCTTGCATCCTTATTTAAGCTTTCAAATTATATAGGAGTTCTCAGGATTAACCATCACTTTCTGTATTTGCCTATGTTTATATACCAATAGCTCTGAAATGTTCAAGTTTTGTATATTCTAGCTTTAATTGTGCTACACCTCTTTTTAAGCATAATGTGTTAAATGCTTTTCCCTCACTGAATACTTATAATAGTTGTATTGATATTGTGGTCTAAGAATATTCATAAGCAGTGAAAAGGTGGGATTTACTTAGCCAGTAAAAAAACATAAACTCATTACAAAAGAGATAATGGCACATTGTAAATAATACGTGATTTTTTAGTTATTTCCGAGGTTAGAAAAGGGAAATGAGAGTAAGTTTTTCAAATCAGAAGTCATAAATTGTGTTATTTTGATAGTAGCTTCATTATTTGAATGTTATATGAGAGCTGAGAGATGTTTTAGTATGGGCTGGGAGCAAGAGAAGTAGCCACTTATTGGGGAAAAAATCAAGAATATCAACCAAAAAATTGGGAGAGTTTTATTGGATATGTGGATTATATGGGCTTAAATTTTTATATAAGATTAAATATTTGAAAATGTAGTCAATTTGAGTTGAATAGCACTGTGGAGAGTAAAGATTTGAATAGGAATTAACTTTGGCCGGTGAGATGGGGTAACCAAGGGGTTCTATGAAACTGTCTGCCTGTGTTCAAGAATACATTTGCTGTGTGGATCTTATAGCATGAGATCTATGTTAGTTTTGTGTGTGAAATGTTACCATGATAGTCAGATCCAGTGGGGTGAAGGTGTTGGGCAGCCACTTTGATACAGTGAGATAACCTGAGACAAATTTCAGAACTGGTTCCAAGGAGTTAAATTTCTTTGAAACTTTGAACTGACTGAATTAACAGGGGGACAATAATTCAGGTTAGTAATCTTCAGGGCGTTATTCCTTAATCAGTGATTGTTAAGCAACAGTGCTTTTTCGTATTGATACAACCCTTCTGTTTTCAATGGAAATGAAGTTTCATTTGGTCAAACTAAACTGTAATGGTAGTTTTTAAAGGTAATATGAAAGAAAAAGAAAGAAATATTGAAGAAAGTGACTTTCAGAATTTATTGCCTAATTATTTCATTGCGAAGCATGTATGTTATCTGTAAGAGAACCTTATAGTTTCACACTATTCTGAACCTTCATTGGCAACCATTTTCAGTTGATCTGAATCTACAATCTTGTAACATATTTTATTACAGCATTTATTACATAACCACCAGCATAGCAAGAGTGTAATTATGTTTATCTTATATCACAATTCATTCAATATTTCCCCTCAAAATTATTGTGACACAGTCTCTTAATTTTGATGTTTAAATTATGACAGCCTGGGGTTTTACACTTTTATGAACATGTTCTTATTTGTATAAAATGTTTTTGGACCTCCCAAGGGGAAAGGCTGTCAATTTGATGTGAGGTTTTAAAGTTGCTCATCAACTACCTGTTCTGGTGAAGAAGTCACTTCATTGCCAGAAGATGAATTCTAAGAGTACCTTCAAAACATCACATTAAATTGATGTGCTTCCAGGGTGAGAGGACCAAGAATATTTTATGGTACTGATATGCTAGGAAAGCTTCCATTCATTCATGCTCTTATTTTTTTTTTTTTTTTTGAAAGAATCTCTCAAACTTTTTTTAATAGAACTGTTTATTATCTGTACCATGTTATTAATTTAAATGCCATACCCTTGAACTGCATTAAAGAGTTAAAAATTTCTGCCATCTGTAATGCGACATATTCATATCTCTCTTCAGCAGTATTCTTAATATGAAGTTTTGAGTGGTCATGTTGTATATAGATTTTCTCTTATAAACAGGAAGCTATCAAATATAATTTCATGTTGCTATTAAGTATAAATGTATATGTACACATTTAATGTTCATTTTTTGGTAGAGAGCTATTAAAAATGCAGCATTATATTCCACCACACCTGAGTTTGTATTTTAAAATACTTCATACACATCAGACTTGCCAGTATTTAATTTCCTTTAGAAACAAAATTTTTTTTTGCAACACAATTACTTTATTTCATTAACTGTGCAGTTATTTTTTCTTTTTTGTCCCCTCCCCTTTTTTTTAACATTTCTAATATTATTCTCACATCTAGTGAGCCATATTACATAGTTTTGTTTTTTGCTCTTTTTTTTTTACCCTTTCCCCTTATCCATGCATGTCCATGTAGGTGACTTCATCTAGAGAGACTGGAAAATCTATTGAACTTCCTGTGCTCCCAGTAGATGCAGCAATTTCCTTGTCCAGTCCTATCTGCAAAGCTGGAGATGACTGTGAAGAGGTAGATAATGGAGGCACAGATAGTTCTGAGAAAGACAAGAAAGCATTAACTCCAGGTGGGTGTTCTGGAGATTTACAGAGCAGTATACCCACACCTGATATTGAACAGGCTACTGAAGCAGGAGAAAATTTAGGTTGTTGGACAAAGGACAGTGGCTCTCTAAATGAAAATTTATTAGAAGATTCAAATGTACATGTATGTAGTGATCAAGGAAGGCGAAAAAGCCACTCGTGGAAGGGATTCAGCTTGAAGAAGCAGCTTAGTAGGGTGGATCAGAAATTTAAACATACTTTTTCAACAATTCCTGCCACTGGTTCAGACTCAAACACAGGTAGTACTAAAGAGAAAAGATCTTCAGTATTTTATTATTCAACTTCTCCAGAAACATTGCAGACACCACCTGAGGAAGAAAGTTTTCCTTCTGAATTAATTGAAGATTTTCCAATTTGCATAAATAGTGCCGAAAAACAATTTTATGAATTTGTGCCCTCCAAAAGCCAGAATCAGAGTCCTGATGGAAACGTGGCACCTGTTGATCAAGAGTTGTGTACCCAGATAATTATTAAAACTCCAGAAGATAAGCCATCACTTAATGAAGAAACAACAAATCTCTTTAATAATGCCTTGGATGGAGATATATCTGAAAATTCAGAAAGGCATAATAACAATAGTATTCCAGTTGTGGAAGAGAAAGTAATATCTACCATCAGTGGGACTCTTAGCAGACCTGCAGATCTTCCACTGTTTGATGCAGATGGCAAACCTTTAAGGCCCCCACGAAAAGATAGTAAGAAAAAATCTGTTGACAAGCAAGATGGTCACTTCTTATCAGTTCCTAGCATCAGACTTCAGAAAGCTGATAGCTCTATTCATGACCTCAGGCACAGAGAAGATGCTGGTTCAAATCAACCATCACTGGGGAATCTGATGCGCCGTTTCAGTAAGTTTGAATCATCAAAGTTTCGATGATAACTCATGTCAAAATTAAAACAAACGATCTAAAATCAAGCACAATTAGAAGGGTTGTAGTAATTGGAATGAATGACTGAATGGCTGAATGTAAATATGTTTGGGTAATTTTAGACTTGTAGTTTAATAGTATGGTGCAGTAGATGGGAATGGTTGTTGGAATTGCTTATTTACAACTATTATAACCATTTTTCATATAATAAATGCAAGGGAATGGTTAATAGTTTCTTACCTTATGTTTCCCTATGGCATAATTTGTAAACTTTACGTTTTAATTTTTGTTTCACTGATTGGTTGATTGATCTCCTATTTCTTTTTGTTGTGTGTAGTGTTGTTGTCTATATAGTTAGATGGGACACTGTTCTGAATCAGTCCTTTACTAAACTTTACTGAGTAACAAATGAATATGATGTTAAGAGTTAATGATAGTTTTCTTTCAGCACTAATTTATAAATAGACACTGAATAATAAGAATAATCTGTCTTTCCATGCTTGTTAATCTAGAATTAATGTACATTTAATGTATTATGTTTAAATTTACATAAATGTCTAGCATTCCATTGCACTAAAACTTGGTGGTCTGTGATTTTTATATTTCTTGTTTCCTTTTTAAAGGATTCAGATGGAGACCATAGCTGCCTTAAATACCTTTTTGGTACACATGTGTTTGGTAAATACTAGATAGAGGTTGTAGAATGATAGTTGGCATATATTGTATAATAGTATGAGAAAATGACAGTTCTGTTTCAACTTTATTGCAGATGGAGTGTATTTTTTTAAAATGTAATTGAGCTGTTATTTTCTCAGATGGAATGCATATTACATTGGGGTTTATCATCATGTATCTTCACTAAATATCTCACTTGTAACAAACTGATGTTCATATATTGTTTGGATACTTGTAATAATTTTTTTTCTGACTTCAAATGTCCATAATTTTTTCCATGGCTGTTTTATAAATCTTGTTTGTTTTTATTATAATCAAGTATTTATTGAATTGTATCTAACAACAAATTTATGCTCTGGATTTCAAAAGTTTAGTGAAGAATATATTTCTGCTTTTAATTGATTGTAGAAAAATGTGTTATGCAAGTGAATTTCTTATTCCATTGACTTGCTGATTTTGTTATATATGGGATATATTGAAGATAGATGATGAAGCTGCTTGATGTACTAACAGAACTCAGCGCTCTCTAACATTTGTGCGCCCCCCGATTTGTAGATAAACGGTGTGTGCGTGTCTCCGACTGCGGGCAAACAGAATGTAGGTGCTGGCAGCACTTGTTCCCCGCGCGCCAGGCCACCCGAGCCAGTCAGGCGCTCAAAGTCCCAAGGTACCCGAAAACTGCACAAGTGTATGAGTACGACTACATACTCAGAGGCTGAGGGGTCGATGGGTTCGGGGTCCTCAGCTTGGTCATTGGCACCAGGAGTTGGTGGTAGTGGTGTTGGTGGTGGTGTTGGTGGTGGTGGCTTATTTACCCGCACAGTGTTGCCGGCTGAATCACGTGCCACTGCCGGCTTGCACAATCTCCTCATTACTCGGCAATATTGCAGTTTTGGTAGTACTGTCACCTGTCTCTTTTTTAGTTTCTTAAGTGTATATTTGAGCCTTGATCACCATGCCATGAGTAATCTGTCAGTTAGCTGTAGCTATTAGAACATATGTAAGTATAAACTGTCTTTTAGGAAAGCAGTTTAGTTACAGTGACTGATATGTAGTTTGTCAGATGGTCAGGTAGTAGAACATATTAATTATGGAATACTTATTTTCTTTTTTCTAAAAAAAAAAAAAAAAAAAAAACTATGGTACTTTGTTAATTTTATAATAAATACTAGCTTATTCTGTGTTTCTATTCTATCCCTAAGCAGTGTACTTACAAATTAATAAAATTACATATGCATTGCAGGGGCAATACATTCAGTTTGTTAAAAGCTGCTAAGAGTTCACTTTACAATGTTGACTAAATGTCCTGGTTAAGATAACAATTGGGGGGAGGGATTCTTTTCTTCTTTGGGGACTTTTTTTTGTTAAACACTAAAACCATGGTTAATATTAGATGCTAAAATTTTTCACTGTGAAGATGTTGTATTGATAAAAAAATAGCACTGTTTTTATTTGATTTTATCTTATGTTTCAGCATGAGGTATACATAGATAGACACTGTAGCAAAATGGTGACGTACTATCCAAAACTTCAACTTGATTCTTTCAATCTTTATTGCCTATTCTGAGTATTCTCTTAATGATGAAACTTCCACTCCTTTCTGATTAGAAAGCTGTCTTCTTGTGTGTAATACTACTTTTTACTACATTTCTTGTTTGGCAATAATCTTTATCTATCCATTGTTTGAGTTTACTCATTCTAGATGAAATTGTTGGGTTATCATTTTAAAAAAGGATAGAAAAATACTTTATTAATGTTATTAAATTTTATATGAATTCAATCCAGAAAATACTGGTATTTTTCACAGTATTTTAAACTGTAAAATAATAGAGCTTTGTGGAAGATGCTGGAAAGTTGATTTCAATTAACTGATTAATGAAGGAGGGTGTAACTTTATTCCTTAATTCAACAAAAAAAAATTTCTTGAGGTATAGAAAGCCACATCACCTGCTTTAGCAAAATTAATAAATTATTATATATGACCTAACTGGTTTTGCCATTAGATTTTCACCATGTTTTATCAGACATTCCTTCACTAAATTTTATTGATGAATGGTTCCATGACCCATCTAAATTACTGTGACTTTTTCATTCTTCTTTCTTCTTCACTATAATCTTATTCTTTAGTATTCTGAAGCATGAATCATCTCAGTTTTCTTGCCCTCTGCATGCTTAAGATTTTAATGTACTATATGCTTTGAAATTACATAGCAACTTTGATGCTTATTTTGCCACTTCAGAGGTGGCATCCTTTGTTCACTTAATTCCAATTACTACTTGTTGCTCTTAAAGCTATTTAATTTTATTTGTATATCTTTATTTAAATTTTTGCAGTTAATGGTAAATATATCCTTTAACACTAAAATTAACTGTTAAATCCTTGGAGGTACATGAAGTATATAAAAATTTCTCAGATATTGTGAATTCCTTGAGTTTTAATATGAATAATTCTGCATTGTCTGCTTCATTTATGAAATGAAGATAAATAATGAATGTATTCTCAAATTAGGAAAAAGTACCAACACATATCGTTTCATAACAAAGATTCGGAAACTTGTTATTAATATAAGAATTGATAATTTTATAGAAGTGAATATCCTTGATAACATAATAGAGACTTGACTGCTGAGTTATAGCAAATGCTTCACTGTTTGCTTTTTTTTTTTTTTTTTTTTTTTTTTTTTTTTTTTTTTTTTTTTCAACCACTTGAAATATCCATTCCCTTTGTGGGTAAACTGTGTCACTTAAAAAAAACTAATGATATGTGTGATTGCAATATTTACCGCAGCTCTATTTCAGTAATTTCTTTAGTGGTTCAAGACATAAATAATGATTGTATTCAGAATTTATAAACACAAATCAAACCAGTCATTAAATGTGTTTTTTCCCTATAATAGCCTTCATTGCCATAGCATGTTAGATAGTGATGCCTTGGCATTGTTTGTGGTGTCATAAATATGCATGTGTTCAAACAATGGTGATACTAATGCAAAATGCATTATTTCATTTCATATCATTGTTTACCAAATTCAGTTCAATTACCTTAATATAGCTTATGAAAATTTTAGTTTTTAAAGTATTAAAATGGAATTGCTACATTTGATTGCTGCATGAAGAGAAAACTGTTTGTCAGATCATGAAATAATTAGTTACAGAAATGTGGAGTTCACATAAAAGTTTTGCTCTTTCACTTGAATGAAAATATTTATGTACCTTACAACCATGAGAATGCATTTCCTGTTTTGGCTGCTCTGGTTTTTTTTTATTATTATTATCATTGTTATTATTATTTATTTGCATGATTTAAAATTGTTATCTTCTTGTTATACATGTTAGAAATATCGATATGATGTGAGCAGAAAACCTCAGTGCAAGCAAACAGTAAGATGATGAAATGCAATAGATGCTGCAATTAGACCTTTGAATTTGAGTATTTAACGCAACTCATTGATCTTGTTACCTTTGACTTAAATTTTTCATGGTACGTATTTATCAATATGTTCCATATTTTTACAACAACTTCTACTCCATGTTATTTAACATGTTCTGTCATTTACTTTCTTTCAATAAAGACACATCAATTTAGCAGTATACTGCATATAGGCTCAAACAATTTTAGGTGTTGAGATTTCACGTTACTTGCCAGAAAACAAATATTTTAATAGTTCTTGGTTGCTGCAATTTTAGCTCAGAACACCACTCTAAGATTAATGTCTGTATTATAAAGCTAAAATTTGAAAAGCTGCGGATAAAGAGACAAAAGTTTCAGTAGAATGGAAAACTTTGAAACAAGTAAGTCTTAGAGTATAAATTATATACTTATACAGACAAAACAAGAAATCGGTTTCAAAAAAGAAAAATGAAAAGAAAAAATGAGAAATGAAGATACATTAAAATAGAATCTAGTTGTTAAGAGGCAATTATGGAATCGGTCTATAAGATACTCTTTCTGTAACCCAAAACTGTTAACATAGAATATGACAGTCTGTAGAGAGTTTCATTAATGTCTGGTGAAGGTTTACCATCATACTGGTTCATAAAAGTGTTGAGGGTGTTCTATCGACTGTTGTCACCATGAATAAACTGCTATGTTTCAGCAACTGAATCTCAGCCACTAACCATGTTGTAAAGAAATTTGATTGGCAACATTTGCATATCAGATTTTGCAAAATGTTTAATTTATACAACAATACCTAGTGAAACACCCAGATTGCATTTTATGAGTTCATGTTTGTTATAGATAAAAAGGAAGAACATTTAGAGGCTATTTTTAAAAGCAATGAATTCAGAAACCCAATATTTGAAACAGAATGTGAGCTAGTGGAATGTAGTATAATGTGACTGTTAAATTGTAATACTTGTCTTCACATTTTCACAAATGTGTAGAAGAGAAGTAATTTTCATGAATTTATTTCAGGATTGCTTGCATTAAAATTCGAAGGAACATATTTAGTGAGAGAGCTGACAAATTATATGCAAATGGATAGGGCTTTTAAAAAATGGTAACGATTCAGGATTCTTTATCTCTTTCATTGGAAATAGAATAATATTGATCAAAACATTAAAATATTATGTCTGAGTATGAATTGTCAGCTTGTAAAATGAATATATCAACTTGTAAATTATTGTAATTACAATAACAAAATTATAATATTTCAAGAGTATCATTAACAACTGGTTCCCAAAAATAAGAGATCATATTTTGGAAGTCAGTGACATGTTGTAGAATTATGACTCAGTGAGGGTACAATTAACTGAAATAAAAAACATTATTTCAGTCACACATGAAAGCTGGCAATATCAATCCTTATACAAGAATGCAGCTAATTTATAGTTCATGAGGCACTATTTACCGTTATGGTAAAACTGTCATTGAGGATATTACAAGCTCAATCATGAACTGTTACTGTGAATGTATGCTTCCCAGGTACCTGTCATAAATCTGTCTCGGCAAGCTTCTATTTTATATCGGTCACCAATCTTCTTGTATTCACACCACAAGAGATCTAGGCGAAAGGGTAAATCACAGAAATCAAAGATTCCTAGTATATCCTCATAAGTAGGGGTCGGATCTTTATGACCAAAAAAGTAGAGAAATATGCTGGCAAATATGACCGTAAAAATGGGTAAATATGACCTGATGAAAATTCAATCAGACTTCAAAAATTCTATGGTAAGGATGCAGTTTATCACAACTTAATGTACTTTCACATGCTTTTGTTCAGTTGTCATTTCCAAAGTCCACAAATTTGTTTAATTTTAAATAAAGTTTTGAAGGAACTGAAAATAATGAAGTTTATTTCCTTAAGGGATTTAGAAGTTTCATTATGTAAATTCATAAGAGTTTTCACTTCGTGTCTCCACTAAATGTTTTCTAAGCCCAGAATTCTCCTAATTCTCCTAAATCTCCTAAAATTTTGCCGATCTGAATTTTTCTATATGTTTGTAAAAATTTTGTATGTATTGATACTTCCTTATCACAGACAAAAGTGTTGCCAATTAGATCCTCTTAACAGACTGGTATTGAGCTAGAAAATTGACGGCTATTTATGCCATCGAATGTGGAAACATGAATTCTCGGAATCCTCAATCATTTTTTTTATTCCTATCACCCTAAAACTGTTTATCTTATCAAAGAAGTTATTCTAAACACTTTTCTCTATGATATATTTTGTTGTATTCCTATTTGCTTAGACATGATTAAGCTTCAAAACTGGAAGACTGAAAATTTTGCTTATTTGTTTATAACTTTAAAAATGTTTGTTCCCTCATAGAACTACTTATACCAAATGGTAATATTTTCATTCCCTTTCCATTTGGAGTATAAGTTAGCTCTGAGGCTATTTTTATTTAGTTATGGTGAAAGGTTTCATAAAGACATAGACACATTATCTAGAAGCAGTATAAAGGAAATTGGATGCCATTTATGCTAGTATATTACTAGTTGGATCATTATTACAGAGGAGAATTATAGTTAGTTGAAGAGAAAGTAATAGTAAATATAAGTTTCTAACATAATAAACTATATATCCTGTTAGAATTATTTCACTAGTTATCAATCTTAAAATTATAGGAATAAATCTTGAAAACATCCAATAATTTGTAAATTAAGGCTGACTGTGAAAATATAAATTAGGGTTGTAAATGCAGTAAGAATCGAAACCTAGTTCTCCAGAAAAAAGAAGAAATACTGATGTTTATTATTATTATTATTCTGTCCTTCCTTAAGGAAACATACTAGCTGAATAGAAGACAACTATTGCAAGTCCAGTGTTCAAGAGCAGGAATGTTAAAGATCCTCAAAATTATAAGCTTATCTTCTTAACTTCAATATTGTGCTGAGGTTTAGAACATTTCATCTGTTCAAATGTAATGCATTTTTGGATTAAGGAAAGCTACTAAACTCAATCTTCATGAATTCAGAAAAGGCTGGTGCGGCAAAATGCAACTTGCACTTTTAATTCATTACTTGTGCTATAATGACAGTTGGGCAATCTCAGATTGATTTAGGTTTATTAAATTTAAAAAAAAAACTTTTTACACTGCACATCATATTAGGATACTTCATAGCTGTGGCAGAGCCAGACAAATATGTAACTGCATTGCTGACTTCCTGAATCATAGAACATACTGTTTAGTTCCCAATGGTGAATGTTCACCACCAACCGAAGTGAGGTCCAGTTTACCCCAGGTAAATGCGACAGGGCCCCTGTTGTTTCACATATACATCAATTATTTGTGTGACATTGGGATGGGAAGGGATAATAAGACCTTTTGCTGATGATGCCATTATTTATTTTGAAATAAAAATGTAGCGTGACTGCTCTCTGTTAAAAGCCAGTGTTGTGAAAATAATAGCTCGGTGCGATGACTGGCAGTTGGAGCTAAATTTTAAATGTGCAAAATTGTTAATACAAGTAAAAACCTGACTTAATTTAACTCTGAGTATGCAGTTAATGACACAGTGCTTCATCTGGTAGATTCTGCTAAATACAATTCATAATAGTTGTTGTGAAATGAGTATACTGAGAAGGTATTTGGGAAAGCAGACCATTTTCTTTATTTCTTAGGTCTTAATTGAAAACAGTGTTTGCTGGAAGTTAAATAAATTTCATACATATTACTTGTTTCTCTATTTAACTCTCATCAAAAAGGCTACCACAGGCATAGAGAAGGTCTAAAGAAGAGTCGTCTGATTTGTTACAGGTTTAAATAGCTAAAAGAAAGTGTAATTGTAATGTTGAAGGGGACAGGTTAGGAAGATATAGAAAGCAAAGGTGTTGATCTCATCAAAAACAAATAGGAAAGTTCGTGACAGATTTTTTTCAGGATGACAGGACCCATATTTTCCTAGCAGCAACATCTATGTCCAGGAATCACCAAGAAAATAAGAGAAATTAGGGCCAGAACTGATTATTTCTTATAATTATTTTTTCCATAAGTGATTTGGGATCTTGAGATCATAATCATTTCTTCCCTTCCATCTACCACTTTTTATTCTGGGTTTTCCATGGTTTCCCTAGATCGCTCCAGGCGAATGCTGGGATGGTTCCTCACAATAGCCCATGGGCGCCACCTGCCATATCCCGTATATCCCTTCCAAACCATTACCTTTCCTGATAGGTGCAATGCACCCTCCGCCAAACACTTTTAGTGAATCGCGGAGTAATAGTAATAGTAATAGTAATATCTTTCCATGCCTCATCACCAATGTAAGCCTTACTCACTCTTAGCACTCCCTTCACACTCATCCTGTCTTCCAAAGAATCGCATTCATGTCCCTGTATCATATCAGTTACTGATTGTATTCTGCATTATTTCCAGAGAAAAATCTATCATCCCTACTTTGCACCTCCTCCAACTCCTGTATTACATACCCAAAATGTGTGTCTCATACTACACCACCATATTCAAGTATGGTCTGACCACAGTTTTGTAACCCAATTCCCTCACTTCTCTGGACATCCTCTCATCATATTCTCAGATAAATGAATGATTTTCAAACCTTTTCCTACCACCTGCATAATGTGTCATGCATAGTTGATTTTGTTATCAAATATTACGCCAAGTGATTTACAACATTCAAAAAAGCACTCCCTTCCTCATTTTATAATCTGCTTTCAGTTTTTTATCTGTGTACCTAATAATCTGACTCCTCTTTGCACTTATCTTCCTCCCATGAAGATCTCCCATGTAGACATCCTGTGCAGATAGGTCACATCATGTCCTACTACATGACAAAATTTTATTTTAGTAAGAGTCTCACCATTTTTGACGTATTGATTTTTTTTTTCAAGACCTGTGACTTTCAGTTTATTCCATGCCATTTCAACAAATTACGACTTTTTGAACCCTGTTATTGTTTTTTAAATTTACTCAAGGATGTTTGAGTCATCTAAAACAATGTTATTTCTTAAAACGTTAAAAAAAATTAAAAAATCTTATGTAAAAAGTGTATACAAATTTATTCAAACACCTGACTTTGACAGCCTGTGGAGTAAAAAAAATACTAAGCAGATTGTGCCAATTACATTAAAAATTGCTTCATTATGCCAATTTTAAAATGGTATAATTGTTTATCATTCCTTTTAAAATTATGTTTTTATGATAGTTCTAAAGCACAAAGGTTGGTATTTTGGACTTTATTAAAATATAGTTTACACAACAGAGGTAACTTTGATTACACAGCTGTGTGAGAAAATAAAAACAGCTGTTAACACATTAACTGCAAAGATTATGCTCACCGAATAAAAAGATCATGTATCTAAACATTTAGAGTGCGCATAAGAGCAAATGGTTGCCATTTTGGACAATTTTTATAATCAACAAAATAAGAAAACTTACCTGCATTTATTCTGTGCCTTATTTGTAGGCACACCATTGTAAAAATCCATTTAAAATAATTATAATCATTTTTTACTACATGCTTATAATGCATAATATTCTCTTTAGCAGATTAAACTGCCATAAAACAATCATTTTAAATGAAGTGTAAAATAATTATACCATTTAAGATTTTTTATAAGGTGTTTGTAATGTTTTAAGATGACTGAGTAAGTTAGCAAAATACAGAGTTCAAAAAGTCCTAATTTTTAGAAATGGTATGGAATAAAATGAACGAAGTTACATGTTTAGAAAAAAGTATTTAAAAAATCAATATCTCAAAAATGGTGAGACTTACTAAATTAAATTTTTTCATATAGTGGGAACTGATGTGACCTATCTGCGGCTGCAAGATTATGTTTTTATTCTTGGACACCCTGTGTACATCCAGCTTCTTTTATTTCCTTGTAATCCCGACTACATATAATTTTACATTGTAATCTTCATGAGTGTCCAGCTGACCATAATTTTCCACACTAGGCCTCAGACCACTCAGGAGAATATTATCACCAGGGCTGGCATTTTGTGTTAGGCCCGGGTGGGTAGTCGGGCATGAAAAAGTGGGGAGGGGAAATTTCCTGAGATATCTCACTTAAAATTATGATAGTGATAACTATGGAATCAAATTCTTAAAGTAAAAACTAGAAAATGAAATCAACAAATCATCATATAATTTATTTACTAATATATTTATTAAGTATATTTTAGCTATGTACAAAACATTATTATTTTTTTAATTTACTGTTAATCAGTATTAATTGCGCAATGCAAAAACTGAAATGCGCTTTGCTTCTTTGGAAATGAAACGATTCAATAATTTTTCCAAATTAAATTTTTTAGTAAGGTTGCTATATACATGTAAAATAACAATGTTATTTAATCGATCTTGCAACATTGTCAATCTTATGTAACTCTTGAGTCAGCGTAAGTCCGAAAAACATCGTTCATTTGAACAGAACGATCCAAGAACTGTGATGAGTAGTCGAACTAAGCGTACAAACTCTGGTGTGAGTCCTTTAGTCCATTTGTACTTCTGTAAAAAATCTACAACCCCTCTTAAATTTTTTCTCTCCTCATCTTGCCTCTTCAAAAGTTGCAAAAACTTGTCTCTATCACTGAGCAATCATTCTTGGTCTAAACCCAGTTTGTATAAATTTATAATTTTTTCTACATTTGTGGGCTGTCCCAGAGCAAATCGTTCTAACGATTTGAATAAGTGGGTGGAATCGTTGTCGAATAGACTCTTTAACGACATTAATACTTGGTCATCAAAATAGGATTTGTGAAAAAAATCTTGAGGTGTTTCGATTCGGAAATTTTCACTCTTACCTTGAACAAAATTTTGCATTGCTGTGGGATTTGAGGTTTGCCGATTTCAAAGTTAGTACCTGACTGCACACTTTTCTGCCAAATTTCTTCGAATTTTTTCTCTCGAGCACAGTAAAAAACATCGAAGATTGCTTCTATCTTCTAATAAGATTCAAAAACACATCAATGAGATTTCTTTAGATCTGCATTCAAAATTTTGACGCGATCAAAAATTTCTATCATCATTGTTAAATAGAAAATACACGCAAATGATTCCATGTAGGAGTAAATTCCAGAAGCACTGTCTACTTCTCTGGCTACAGAATGATCGTACAAAAATTGCATCAGCTACTGATAATTATCTCTTACTGATTTAAAGATTTTATTCTCATTAACCATTTGAATCAAAAAGAAATATGTTTTTCAGAAACAAAACCAAAAACATTGATTTAAACTTATAATATTTATAAATACCTTGTCAGACAATAGGCTGTAAGAGAAGGCAAATCATCAGTAGTTTCTTTTTGTATTCCAATTTGCAGTTTCTTAAACTGTCCAAGGCGTTTCGGCGAGTCTCGCACGAAATTTATCAAATTTTTTATTATTTCTATAAATTTTCTCGCTATTATAATTCTCTCAATTCCATTTTGTGCTACAATATTGAGATTATGAACATTATAGTGCACAAATAATGCTCGAGGCTCTTCCTTCTGCATTCGTGAGTGTAATCCCGTTATTTTTCGAGAAACGTTAGAAACTCCATTGTAGAACTGACCTCTGAGTTTTGAGTTTTCTAACTTGTGCTTGGCGAAAATGTCAGTGTCCAAATCAAATAAGGTTTCTGCCTTGGTTGTTCGCAGTTGAAAACAATCCAATAAAATATTTACTTGCAACCAAATCATCAAAACGATTCTCAGCCAAACGGAAACTTGTGAGGAACGTTCCTTTGAGACCAGCACAATGCACCTCATCTTCACACAACTTTCTTAAAACCAAAAACTGCAATGCTCAGTCACTCATTTCTCACAAACTACGCTCTATTATAGCCAAAATATTTAAAACCGCCATACAAAATAATAGAAAGTGGCAAGAGAAACATCCAGCAAATAAACCTGATGGAACGTACTCGGACCTCGGACTTGATGTTTATATGTACAACTTGGTTGCCAATTAGGTTATCTACAAAGTTGGCAATCAAGTTGGTCATCTGTGGGAACCTTATGTATATGTTTTATTGTATGATAGTAGCATGTCTCAAAATGAAACCAAAACTAAGTCCTATTTAGATATTTGTGTACAAAAAAACTGAATCTGTGGCAAAAAGTACATTAGGTAAATAAGAATATTCTCTGAAAGAACATACCACCATTGATTTAAAAAAGTAAGCTCTGGTTGTGTGTGTGAACTGCTGTGCACTAAACCTGAAATAACTTCGACATCAGCTAAGTTTTACCATCTAAATTAGTTTAAAGCTTTCAATTCTAAAGTAAATAGTTAGGATTATTGGTAGTGAGGCGAAATACGAGATTTTTACTCGGTAATAGAGCTTCGAATATCGCGTATTATTAGTGGCTAATACTCATTTCTTTTTCGCTAGTTTTTTGATTTAGAAAACAGCTGAAAGCTTCATAGTTAAATTAAATATAGCAACGTGTAATTGAGTTCTTAGGTATATTTAATTTAACATCTCAAATTTCTTGTATAACTAAAAAATAAGTGTTATTGATTCAGATTGTTGTCGATAGTTGCTAAGACATAATTAGACTTTTGTTTTGTTTGTTATTTTCATTAGTATTAAAACATAAAAACAACAATAATCATTTAGAAATACAGCAAATAAATATAATAAATATATAATAGTAAATATCTAACTTCTAGTTCGATAGTTCAAAAAATCGTTTGTAAATGTAACTTCGTAAATCTTAAGATATATTTGTTAATTATCTCTGTCTTAAAAATAATAGTTTCTTAATCACTTATATCAGTCTTCAATATAATAGTTTCGTATTTACTTATTTCCAAAAATATTAAAATAGTAACTTCTTACTAAAAAAAAAAAAAAATTTATCTACTTATTAAATACAATAACTTGGTTGAGGGGTAAATCTCTTATCCAATTAAATAAAAACGTTAAAAAACGTAGTATTAACTTTATTAGACTACTTTATCAAATAAATTTAATGTTCATTTACAAGATGCTAGAAGTATTTGGGAAAAATCATGACTGGAAAGTATAAAGCCTGTCACAGGTACATTACGAAGGGTTTGGGTTGTAGTTGGCGTAAGATGTTTAATTGGGCATATAGGGAAGAGGAAAAGTGGGAAATAAATGAGGCTCTTCCATGGTTTTGTCCACATTCTCTTAGGGATGAAAGGATGAGGGAGATGGGAGAAACGATCAGGGAGTTGCGTGAAAGGATCAAGGATCATCTTATGGAGGCTCAGCATGTGGAGGCGTAGCCTGTGGAGGCTGAGCCTACAGAGGCTCAACCTGCTGATGTTCAGCCTGTGGAGGCTCATGCTATAAAAGCTGAAAGTACAGATAGTGGGTTGGAGGAAGTTGAGAAGGATGGGGGGGAGCTCGTAACAGGTCATTGGAGAAATATGGTTAGTAGGATGAAGAATCCAGACACTTCTAATTTTGTGGGGAAAAATAGGTTTGACCTGTTACCAGAGTGAGGAGGAGAAGAGCCTCATGTAGATGTAGGAGTAGGTAAGATGCAGCAGGCCTTTAGGAATAAGCGCGTGGAAGGCAAGAATAAGAAAAAAAGGGTTCTGCTGCTAGGTAGTAGCCATGGGAGAGGTGTAGGCCCTCTTCTGCAGGATCAGTTAGGCACAAGTTACCAGCTTACAAGTTTTTCAAACCTAGTGCAACATTAGGTCAGGTAATATAGTACGTAGGTTCACTTTGTAGGAGTTTCTCTAAAGACGATAGAGTAGTGATAGTGGGAGGTGCGGGAAATAGTATTGATAGAAACGCGAGTTATAGTATAGAGTGTGAACTAAGGAAGGTGGTGTAGGAGGCACAGCATACCAGATTGGAACTCGTGCAGGTCCCAAGTCGCCATGACCTGTCACGATTGAACTATGCTGTAAGGCGAGTTAATGTGGAAACGGAAGTGCTGCTTTGGAAAGGCATCAGTTCTGTTTTGGGGGTTGTGCCTGTGAACACCATTGGTAGGTGGGGTTTCACTAGACATGGCCTAAACCTCAATAGGAGGGGCAAGGGTGTACTTTCTGAGTTGTTAGCTGAAGCAGTAAGGGAGCCCATTTCCAGTGATGATGGGTCAGGACTGTGCCTATTTTATGTTAGGGGCTGCTGGTGAAGGGATGGAGATAGATAATCAAAGTGATACTAACTGTAGATCCACAATGAGAAAAATCACAGATGTTAAAGAAACAGATGAAATTGCTGAAACACTAATAAACTGGGTTACAACTGGGAAGGAGGAGGTAAATGCTAAAAATATACAGCCAGTAATAAGGGTGTTATTGGTGAACTGTGGAAGTATAATGAACAAAGTAATTGAATTTGCAAACTTAAATGAATTATATGAGCCACAAGTAATAATAGGGGTAGAGAGTTTGTTAAAAGAAGAAGTACCAGACAGTGAGGTTTTTCCCGATAGTTACACAGTGTATCGCAGAGGTACGGGAGCAATTGGTGGAGGAGTTTTCATACTAGTTAACAGAAACTACCACAGTTCACTGGTGTTTCATATATCATGGCCATGAGTTACTTGGGGTAGATTTCAGGAGTAATAAAAAAGAAAAAATCACGGTGTTGGCTGCTTATTGCAGTGGAAGAATGGCAGATGAAGATGAGGATCTTGCGGGGAAATTAAATTCTTACTCAGTTTTCAGAGGTGATAATAGAATGGTCATTATTGGTGGAGATTTAAATTTGCCAGGTGTATTGGGTAGGAAATAAGATTAATAACACAAGGGAACAAAGATTTGCAAATACTCTAATAAAGGAAGGAGGATTTACACAAGTGGTAGAGCAGAACACTAAGGGACAAATTATTTTGGATATATTCCAAATAAAGCCTGATGATAACCTTGTAGGGTGTCAAGTAACCGAAGAAATATGTGATCATGAAGCAATCTGGTGGGTATTAGAGGATTCAGTGAACCAGAAGCCAGAATTGAAGGGGGAAATAGGTACAATTATAGAAAGGCACAGATTTCGAATTTGAAAAGATATTTCAGAGAACGTTTGAGCAATTGGAAGGAAGGCACAAGTACAGTAAAGTCAAGGTGGGAAGAGTTCAAGGAAATAAAAAGGAAGGGGAAAGAAAAATTTATTCCAAAACAGAAAATAAAAAGAAGCAGAGAACCTGTGTACAATAACAGGGTGGTGAGGCGATTAAAGAGGTTGGTAAGAAGAGAAAATAACAGAGTTAAGAGACAGCAGGGTAGTTCGGAATATTTAAAACAATTAAACAAGGATCTAATAATAGCTAAGAAGGTGGCTAAAGATGGATTTATGAAGAGGGTGACCATTGACTGATTCATCTAGAAATTTCTATAACTGTGTTAGAAAACTGAGAGAAAGAGAGGGTGTTGAGACACTTTTAGATAAAGATGGACAAGAAGTTATGGACGATTTGAAAAAGGCAGAGATTTTAAGTTATTTGTTTAGTGAGAGCATTAGGGACAATTAATCAGAAACTGGTGGTTCTGAATCATATAACGAGCTTAAAAAAACAATTAGAAATGAGCAGACCATAAATTTGAAATTTATCCTGAGGATATCATGAAGGACCTAAGAAAGCTGAAAAAACATAAAGGTGCTGGTTTAGATAATATTACTACAGATGTCTTAAAAATAACAGGATGTGACATTGTACCTTATCTTGAAATATTATTTAAATTGAGTCTTGATACTTGCTGCTTACCAAAGGATTGGAAAAGTGCGATAGTAGTGTCGGTAGATAAAGGAGGGGTGAGAAATATAGTCGAAAACTATAGGTCAAGTAGCTGGACGACAGTGGTAGGTAAATTAATGGAGAGATTGATATGCAACCACATCAGAAATATATGTAAGGGGCGTAATTGTTTTTCAAGTAGGCAACATGGCTTTAGGCCAGGATATTCATGTAAATCTAAGTTGGTGGGATATATGCAAGATATTTCAGATGAAATGGACAAGGGAGGGTCAAATTGATAGTGTAGCACTAGATATTTCAAAGGCTTTTGACAGAATGAGCCATAAAATGGTAGTAAGTAAGGTAAAATGTATTTGGAGTGGATCAGAAAATGATTTGCTAGATAGAAGAATTTTTGAAAGGTAGAAAACAGAAAGTTAGGGTAGGAAATGTGGTATCAAAAGAAGTGGAAGTAAAAATGGTAGTGCCACAGGGAAGTGTATTGGGACCATTGCCATTTATTATTCTAATGAATAATTGTCTTGATTGTTTACTATAAGAAATTAGAATGTTTGCAGATGACATAATGCTATATAAAAGGATCATAACGGTTGAGGATTGTAAATAGTTGCAGGGTGATCTGGACAAGATATCTAGTTGGTTTGGTAAACATGGGATAAATGCAAAGAAGAGTCGGCTTATTAGATACACAAATAAATAACTTAAGGTTTATTATGATTACTAGGTGGGGAATGAATTGCTTATTGAAGACTTGGAACGTAAATATTTTGGCACTACATTTGACAACAAGCTTAACTGGGCAGATTACATTGGAGATGTAGTAGGAAAAGGTTTCAAAATCCTGCATTTGTTGGAGAGGGTGATTAGGAGATGTACGAGAGAAGTAAATCAATTCGGTTACAAAATTTTGGTCAGACCATTGCTAGAATATGGTAGTGTAGTATGGGACCCACATTTTGAGTATCAAATACAGGAGTTGGAGAAGGTGCAAAGAAGGGCTGCTAGATTTGTTTCTGGAAATTATTGCAGAATACAATCAGTAACAGATATGATAAAAGAGCTGGAATGGGACTCATTGGAAGACAGAAGGCGGGTGAAGAGGGTAATGGGAGTGTACAAGGTGTATATTGGTGATGAGGCATGGAAGGATATTGGTGTAAGAATTGAAAGGGAATAGATGACCATGACCAGAAGCTGGCACTCGATTTGAGGCAGAAGGGTGTAGGAAGATTCTGTGTTTTAGGTTAGGGTGTCTGGGATTGGAATAAGTTACCAAGAGAAATGCTGAATAATTTACCAAAAACATTGAAAGAATTTAAAATTAAAATTTGTAAAGGGTAGATGTAGGTGGATGCAGAAAAGGGGGAAGAATGGTGTTTAGGGAAATTGCCACTGGAGCATGCGCTCCATTGCAATTTAATTTAATTTAATTAAAAAGCATTTTAAAATCCATCCATCCTGAAGAATTGAAAATGTCTGAAAAAATTAAATGTAGATCTTAAGTTACACGAAGGAAAAAAAATAAAAGAATACCAATATCACTCTAGTCAAGAAGTAAAAACAAAAAGGACTTTCGTTAAAAGGACATCCTCTTTAGTGATGGCAAATGAACGATCGCTAATATTCTATGTTATCTCCATTAGTCCATGGTTTTTGTCAGCCCTGCCTAGCAGTGTCAATAGCGAAAAATTGTTCAGCAAAAGAAGGTTTAATTTGTGAGTGTGTGTTTGTGTGTGTGTGTGTGTGGGGGGGGGGGGGGGAGAAAAAAATTAAAATTTGAAGAGGCTGCTAAGCATTGGTTTTTAAAATATAACTTGCCACTTTTAACTATCAAATATTAATTATAGTAATTAGAAAACTATTACTTCAAAGTCAGTTACTGTGACTGTTTGATTTGATTATTAAAATAAACACTATTTCACTTGTCATTTTTATTAAATACAAGTAACTAGACATAAAATCACAGTTTCATACAACTTCGGCTTCTGTTTCCGCTTCCATAATTTTGCTTCTGTTATATCTCTAGTACATCATGTGAATATTCATTACACGCGCACGTATTTATGTGTAGAGTGAAGAAAAGGATTAAGAATTTACTTTTACTTACTTTCACAATTTTTACTGTCAGCTGACTGAACAAGGCAATTTTTTAAGGTTCCATTGGATCCTTCGTCTAAGGGCGATGCAAATTTACCCTCCACTTTCTGCTGTCTTGGCATTATCTACACTCAATTCGTTTCACCTTTTCAGCTTCACTACAAATGTATCTATTTGAATTTTTTTCATAAGTAGCCAAAATGTCTTCGAAATATACTGATGTATGAAATGAAGTCTTCACGGGTGTACCGCCGGTTGTACACCCGTGAAAACTTCATTTTAAGTATACGACTGGAAAGTCTCCGTTGTAACTACACTAATGCAGCTTTTACACACGACTCCTTTGGACGTACACTATTTTCTTGCATTCACTCACAACGATTGTTTGCTCAGTAGGTGACAGCTGGGATGGAAGTCTCTATTGTAACATCAAAGGGATTCAGTGCGTCACTAATGGTGTTGTTGTGGGTACACAGGCTATTATACACTTATTTTGATGGATGAAACTAACCTGCTTAGCTGCTCTGCCCTCTTTCTTTCTTTCTCTCAATTCTTTCCTCTATAGACTCTCAAATTCCAGGTGGGTGAAATACCCACCCGGAATTTCTCAGGTGGGTACTGCTACCCACCGTAATCACATTATCCGCCGGCCCTGATTATCACACTCTTCCATCATATGTTTGAAGTCCATTTTAGTTTCCAGAATTTCCTGACTTGTTTTCTGCAGCAACCGTTTCAAATAGTAGACATTATAAATACATGTTCTCTCACCGTGAAAGTCACTCTTTCTCTTCATCTCTAATAATATGTTCTTTATAATGTTTAATCATTTTCCCACATAACCTAAAAATGTAGTTAAATATGGTCACATCTAAATAATTTAGACATTTTTCCTATTAAACATCTAAACTATTTTCCATTCAGGAGTCAATTCTTCATTTCCTAAGCAAACAATTGGAAACATATGGCATTAGCTCTAACAGGAGATCCACTGTGTTTTTTTAAAACCTCTATACAGATGCCATTTGGTCCAAGACCTTATCCATTTTTAGTTTGCAGAGTTCCTTTGATCTCTTCCTGTGTAGTAATATCATCTTCTATATAACATATTTTAGGGTTGAAGCTCTCTTCATCATTGCCTATTGAAAACTTCAGTATTCAGTAAGTAGCTTTTGATAGTAATATTTCCTGCATTTAGTGTAATAAAAGTAATATGTATCCTTTTCAAGCAGTTTCAGAGTTCTTGATAGATCAGGCACTGTAGAGTGTCGTAAACTCTGATCTGTTTGCCTACATCTAGTGTCCCATTGTTCATCTTCGATCTTGGATACAACTTTTCTTTTACTTATTTATAGTAACCCATTTAGTAATCTTCTATATATATTGGCTCATGTCAGCACCAATGATGCTTGCCAACTATGGTCGGAGGTTATCCTCTCTTCTTTCGGGCGACTTGCGGAAACGGTGAACTCTGTGCCCATTGGCCGCAAGATTTCGGCTCAGCTAACTGTCTGCAGCATTGTCGACAGAACTGACCGTGGACCTCTCGTTTAGAACCATATTGGGGGCTGAATCAGAGACTATGATAGTCTGTGATAGTCATGGCTGCAGGTTCCTCGATCTTCACCCTAGCGTTGAGTCATATAGGGATCCCTTGGATAGATCAGGTGTGCAATACACATGTGAATTGGCTACATGGGTGGCAGGGGCTGTGTGGAGTGCATTGAGTTTTTTTTTTTTTTAGGTTGAGGGAGGATGACCCTGAACAGGAAATTCACTGAGGGGCAGCCCAAATAAATTTATCTGTATGCTTTAGGAGTAGCTTAAAAGAATCTTGAACATTTAAAGTTCTAGTAGTTAACTGCAGAAGTGTTTGTAATAAACAGCCTGAACTTGAAAACGTTGTATGTACAGATGCTGATATTGTAATAGGCACAGAAAGTTGGTTAAAACTGGATATAAGTTCTGTGGAAATCTTTAATAGCAGCATGAACATTTTCCGTAAGGATATGTTGCGATCCCATGGTGTCGGTGTATTTATAGCTGTTAGTAAGTACCTCCCATGTAACGAAATAGTTGTTGATACTGTCTGCAAAATCTTATAGATTAAGCTAAATGTAGCTAGGACAAAACTTGTGATCGGCTCCTTCTATCTTCCACCAGATGCAGGCATAACTGTTGCCAAAGCCTTAAGGAATAATGTAAATAATGTAGCTCGTTAATTTCCAGACCATGAAATAATGCTCAGTGGTGACTTCAACTTGCGATATATCGACTGGACTTCATATTCACATTACTGGTGGCAGGGATAAAGAAGCTTGCAAAATAATGCTACACCTTTTCTCAGATCACAATCTTGAGTATCTCGTAACTGACCCAACGCGATGCCTCAACAGTAACGAAAATATTTTAGATATTCTATTTACAAATAGGCCTGAATTATTCATGGACATTTCTACTACCACAGGAATAAGTGATCACAAAGCTGTAATTGCTACATTAAAATTAACAACTGTATGCAAAGAGAAAGGATTGTTTACAGATTCGAAAAGGTTTCACAACAGTATTTATGAACATTTTAAGGCATAATTAACATACCTTCATGGTAGCAAGAGGCACCGTTGAAGAGATGTGACATCAATTCATATGTATAGTCAGGGAAGGTATGGACTTGCATATACTGAAACAGACAATCGGGGAAGGGAATGATCCACCATGGTATACACGTGACATTAAACAGTTACTTAAAAAGCAACAGAAGATACATGCATGATCAAGAAGGATAATGAAGCAGACCGCTTTAGATAAGTTAGATAAGATAAGGGGACATGTCAAGAATGCGATGTGTGAGGCCTTTAATGACTTTCGTTGCAATTTCCTCTCTAAGACCCTCACCAAAAACCCTAAGAAATTTTGGTCGTATGTAAAAAAGAAGTTAAATAACTATAAACAAAAAACAATAAACCAATTCTAATACAAGATGGTCGGGAAGTTGATGACAGCCACAACAAGGCTACCGTATTTAACACCGAATTTAAAAATTCATTCACGTGCAAAAATGTGGAAAACATTCCCACTTTACCACATCGTGTAGAATTAGAGGTGGATGCGTTAGAAATTGGTAAAGCAATCAAAGGTCTTGAAGTGGGGTGAAGCACCAGGTTCTGATAGTATACAGGTAAGAGTATTTTCAGAATATGCGGAGGAAATTGAACCATTTGTGGCAGAGACATTCTGTACATCTTTAGAAGAGAAAAAAAGTACATTCTGTTTGGAAAATAGCCAACGTAATTCCTCTTTTCAAGAAAGGAGATCAGAGTGATCCTAGGAATTATCGACCCATATCTCTAACATCTGTATGCAGTAGAATTCTGGAGCATGTCATATGCTTTAATATTATGAAGTTTCTAGATGAGAACGAGCTACTTACACCGGGTCAATAGGGATTTCGGAAGAAGAGATCGTGTGAAACTCAATTGGCCCTATTTTCTCATTAGGTAATTAAAGCTATCAATGCAGATTCACAAGTTGATGCAATATTCTTGAATTTTCAGAAAGCTTTTGATTCTGTACCACACAACCCACTTTTAGCGAAGATTCGAGCATACAGTATATCGGATCAGATTGGTAAATGGATATGTGATTTTCTAACTGGTCGATCACAGTATGTTGTTGTTGATGAGGAAGCCTCTTCGAAGCTAGATTGTTGCGTCAGGTGTTCTTCAAGGAACTGTAATAGGACCAATTTTTTCTTTAATTTTTATAAACAATCTAGGTGACAACATTAAATGCTTATTGTGATTGTTTGCTGATGATGCTGTTATCTATAGGGAAATAAGGTGCTCGGACGATTGCTTAGAAATTCAGTGTGATTTGGATGCCATTTGTGAATGGTGCCATAAATGCCAGCTTACACTTAATTGCAAAATGTGCAAGGCAATGCGAATAAGTAACAAAAAAAAAAACTATTTTCTCATGTGTACAAAGTAAACAATTCAGTTTTTGACACGGTTGATCCCTGAAGTATCTGGGGATAATGGAACAAAGCAACATGAAATGGGACTTGTACATAACTTCTGTCGTAGGCAAAGCTAATTCTAACTTATGATTCATAGGTCGTATTCTGGGGAATTGTAGTGCTCATACAAAGGAAATAGCATATAAAACACTAGTGCGTCTGCAACTGGCTTACTGTTGTGGAGTTTGGGATCTGTATCGCTTGGCCTGATTGACTCAGTGGAGAGGGTACAGAGGAGAGCCGCTCGATTCGTGACTGGTTGCTACAGCCTGTATGAAAGCATCACAGAATTGATACAGTGATTGGGCTGGGATAGTTTGGAAGACAGATGACGTCATTTGCATTTGAATTCATTGGAGAATATGCAAAATTCTATGACCTACGAGTACAGTGAGATACTTCTTCCGCCAACATATTTGGGTCGCAATGACAGGAGCGATAAGATTCAAGAAATAAGATGCTGTACTGATGCTTTCATATAGTCTTTCTTTCATCATGCTATTTGGGATTGGAATGAGCTTAAGATTGGTGCTTACCACCCTCTGCCACCCACAATGTTTGTGAAATGCACAGTATGGATGTAGATGTAGATGAATCATGAACCGATGGTTTCATGTCATTTTGTAGTAATTTCTCTATATTCTCATCCCACCACTCATTTCCACCTCATGTGGTGTTGCTGTTTCTTCTATGCAAACTTTCTAAAGTTTAAAAATTTGTTTATATAAGACAGTTAATAATAAATTGATGTTTGTTAATATCTGATGAGTTTTTTACATTAACCCTTTCCTACCGGCTATTGGAAAAAAAGGGGAAATTTATAATTTCAATTATATATTTGTATAAAGGTACTTGAAATTAAACACACGTTTTTTTTCAAATTTTTTTTGGAACTCTAAGTGCTAATTACTAAGCCGGTACTTATAAGAACCGTCAGGGACTTTGTGTATCACATGATGTACAGAAATAGCAATTGAAATCAATTATGTTCATATTGGTATGAAATATTTGCCTCACGATATTAAAAAAAAAAAAAATATTTTTGCTCATTCAGACACAAAAGACATTGTAGTGCAACATTTGGAATGATGTTTTTACTGTATTTTTTTCGTTCTACATACTTCACATCTTCATCAGATTTTTACAATTTAGGGACAGTTTCCAAATCTTACATTGTATTCATAGCAATGTACCACTTGTTTTTTTGGTCTGTATGCTGAAAACTTAGAAAATTAATTTTTCGGCAATTTCACGCAGAAATTTAAAAATAAATGTTCTCATTGTCTGATTTAATCATACAGCAATACATCAACAGGCTTAAAAATGCAGTGGACACTGGTATTGTCGAATTATATGGTGGTAAATACAGTGGTACTTATAAGTACCGTCAGGGAGGAAAGGGTTAATGAATTTTAAATTTAGTCTTGATGTACATAGTCACCTTATTTTTAAAGCCACCATGGTTAAATCATACTTCAGGCACTACCTGATTATCTCTTCTAATTTCTTGGTGTAATATGCTATCTATTAAAAGAAGAAATGATCAATACGATCTTATGCACCTCTGTATACTCTAACATGTAATCTTAGTTTTGTTTCATTATTTCATAATCAGTTATTTTCTTTTATCAAAGAGGTAACTGAGTCCATTCTATTTGTACATATTTTCACATGTGTCTTAGTTTCTTTTTATTTAATTTTGAATTTATGGAGAATATTTGTGATACAGTTCCACATTTTTAATAAATTGTTTTTCTCCAAATTCTGCTATAACATCATACTTATTTCTTTTCCCTGTATGCACTTTTAAATCTCCTAACAGCATTATCTCTTCCCTGTTACTAATCATATCAAGTACATGGTTCAGTGCTGAGTTGTGTTCATCTTTAACAGCATTAACACTGGATCACCATTACCGTCAACCCATACCTAACATTTCAACCTTGCTGATGTGTTCATTTACTATAATTCAGTCCTTGATATTTTTGAGATATATTTCACAGATCAATAATGATAACCTGGTTTACTCTGCAACATAGAAATAGCAAAAAATTTATATATAAAAATTTCAGCACACACTGAGTGCCACCATGTCCACTTAAAGTTCCATTGTTGAATACAATTTCTATATGTTCTGTGTTTTGGTATTTACTGTTTCTTCGTTGGTAAGAGATGGTTTCTCCCTATTTCCATTCTTATCGGCTCCTTTTTTTTTGCCATATCGAATACAGTATATATAAATATGCTTGTGCAAGTGTTCATTTCCCTTATCTTGTCATGGAATTCGGTGAAAGCAACTACATTTATTTGAAACCAAACTCTACCTTGTTTTGTTTCCTTCTGCAGTCATACACATATTAGGGATGATTAAACTAAGGAAAAAGGAAACTGCTTTAGACAATATAATTGCAAGGAAAGGGAAAATGACTCATTACTTACCAAAGTTGAAGGTAGCGACGAGAGAAGAACATATATCACGAACACACAAATAAACTTAATATTTTGGTTATTAAACCTTATTCGTGTGCACACGCCGAGAGTTGCTACACCAGCCATGTAGCAACCCTCGGCGTGTGCACACGTCCCAAGCCTCACAACTCATTTTCTCCATCATGAATAAGGTTTAATAACCGAAATATTGAGTTTATTTGTGTGTTCATGACATATGTTCTTCTCTCATCACTGCATTCAACTTTGGAGAGTGATGAGTCATTTTCCCTTTCCTTGCAAACATATTAGGGATGAATAGTTATAAACCATTTCCTTTTGGTGAATCACTGTCTATTTTCTTCACACACCCCCTCCCACCCCCCAATATATTTTGGCTGTGGACTAGGAGCCTCAGTATTAAAAAAAATTATCTGGCAGTATTTAAGGCACTTTCTAGGGAAGTACAGTGGTGAGGCTTCGATCCTGACTGCTTCTGAAATGTTGGGCCACAGCTTTGAGGTGCCATTACCAAAGTCCATTGCCTATACCAGTGGTTCCTCGACTTTTTAGGCTTCGGAACCATCAACAAATCATTTTTATTTTATGGAACCCCATATCAAATGATCTAAGACCCTGCAATTTAAAATGAAAATAAAAAACCTTTAGTTCAATCAAAGTTAATGTGAAGCGTGAAACTACCCATTGTTTTATTAATAATTGTTTTAAAAGATCAGTTTTTTTTTGCCTGATAGTTGTTTGTGCATAGCTGGGGCAGCATTGACCTAGAGTGTAGTTATACGCTAAATAACCATTTTCATGATGATACATTGTGACAAAAGCGAGCGATGTTAAGCTAGATTTTTATGGCGACTTTGGGGCATTCACTCGTAACACTCGTTTAGTGACACAGGTGTTTTATTGCTGATGATTTTGGGAGATTTGTAAATTCTTTGTATTCCAGGATGGTTAGCATTGCAGTTTGGCTTCTAATGATAAATGGATTTTGTATCCACTAGATGCATCGTGAATGTAATCTGACAACTAATTTTCATTCATGTTATTTAGAATTTTATTTGCAATTCCAACAAGGTTCCTTGCTGAAAACTTTCAATATTGTCCTTTTCTATGCCAGTAACTCATTTTTTTTTCTCCTCCATGGGCTGGTAATTTGTCTCTCATGATAAATATGGCTGTTGATTTTTCCTGCAAAAGTGTAATTGAGCTTTCCAAAAATTTTGGCAAGGTAAGCTAATGCAATATGTCGAAATGTTTTGCAGATGCAGAAATATTTTGTTTCATTTGGAAATTCTTCTTCTCATCTCAAAGTTCATATAACCTTACTATAGCTTTGCCCCTGGAAAGCCATAGGATTTCAGTATGAAGGAGTAGTGATTCATAATGACAACCCATTTCTTTGAACAGTTTTTTGAAAATCTTGACTGGTGGGGACGAGTTTTTACAGCTTCATTAACTATTTTCAAATCATATGGCACTTTCTTTGCTACACTGACATAATGATGCTAAATACAATGAGTGCTGTTACATCCTGATGTAATATTTTTAATATTTGATACAGTGCCTTTTATTTTTCCTACCATTGCTGCAGCCCCCTCTTTGCACTTGTCGTCATGTTTTCTAATATTATTTCCTGGTTGTTTGGGTTTCCAAAGGTGTGCAGAGCAGCAAATCTTGTTCGACAGATGTATCAGAGGTACACCTCAGGTATACCAGTAATATCGATAGGCCAGCAACATTTGTACTTTCATCAAGTTGCATAGTAAACATATCGTAAGCATTCGATCTGTTCATGAGTTCATCTTCCATGTGGTCAGATGTTTTGTGAATCGGAGCAGTCACAGTGTTGTGTGACCGAACGTGGTGGGTGAATGGTTAACGTACCGGCCTCGCATTCGGTAGGACACCGGTTTCGAATCCCCATCCGAGCATCCAGATTTGGGTTTTCCATAGTTTCCCCAAATCCCTCTAGGCTTCCTTCAAAAAGGCCATGGCTGAATTCCTTCCCATTCCTTGTCCCAAGTCCCATCCTACCTCTAATTACCTTAGCTGTTGACGAGGCATAAAGCAATAAGTAAAAAAAAAAAAAGAGTTGTGTGATCAGTGATTGCACCGCTGCAAGTTTCTTTGCCACATCTTCTCCAAGGCTTTGGCCTCACATTCGGGAGGACAGCGGTTTGAATCCACATCCGGGCATCCAGATTTGGGTTATCCATGATTTCCCCAAATCACTCCAGGGTAATGCCGAGATGCTTCCCTCAAAAAGACTATGGCAAAATTCCTTCCCATTCCTTGTCCCTAGTCACATCCCGCCTCTAATGACCTTGATGTTGATGAGGCGTAAAGCCATAATTAAAATTAAAAAAAAACTTCTCCAAGTATGCAGCCAACTGTTTCTAACATACAACATTCAATTAAATTCTCTACAATTGTATGCAGTTTTTCAGATCGAGCAATCCTGTAACTTTGGAGGAAAGATAATTCTGTGGCATTTTTACTATCAGTTAATGCAAATTTATGTATATTTTAGTGCAACTTGGTACATTTGCAGGAGAACAGTGATTTATAATAAGCAAAACATTTGTTAAACTGTAACATAGATGACATTCATTCCAATCGCAATCCATTAGTTGGTGTCTTCAAAATTAGGATGAAGAAACTTACAAAAAATACACTCATGAATACTTTTATTTGGAAATTAAGAGAGCCCTCCATAGGAAGACAGGTTGCAGAAAGTCTCATTAATGAACTGAAAAACATGTCTTGTGCTTTTTGCACACTGAAGAAAAAAATTGAAAAACTAAATTTGATAGTATTATCTGTTAAAAATCAATGCCTGAAATCAGATTTTACCAAAAAGAAGACATGGATAGCTTTTTTTTTTTTTTTTTTTTTTTTTTTTTTTTTACTTATGGCTTTACGCCTCATCGACATCGAGGTCATTATAGGCAGGACGGGTGACAAGGAACAGGTAGGAATTTAACCATGGCCTTTTGAAGGAAGCATCCCAGCAATCACCTGAGCGGAGATACCATGGAAAACCCAAATCTAAATGCCCGAATGGTGATTTGAACCGCCGTCCTCCTGAATGAGAGGCCAGAGCACTTACCGGTCACCCACCACGTTCGGTGTGGATAACTGATCAGATTTTTGACATGATGGAGAGAAGGACTGTAAAAAGTAATTCTGATGAATATAAAATCATCAATAAGAAGGTCGGAAATAAGATAAGAGAAGCCAAAGAAATGAAATGCAGGTAAATTGTGATGAAATAGAAGCTCCACAAGCGAAATATAACAATGTCAACATTCATAGGAAAGTTAGAGATGTAACAAGCAGATGTTGATTTAATACAGTGGATAAGCTAGTGGGAAACGTCATTGTTGACTCTCAAGATATCGGAGATGCATGGAAGTGCAAATAGAATAACTGTTCTCAGTAGCCATCTGCAACCTCTACAGTTTGAATATGAAACAGGTCCAAGCATTTTTCTTGCTGAAGTACAAGCTGCAATAAAAGGAATGAAGAATGATAAAGCTCCAGGCCTTGACAAAATAAATGCAGTTATTTTTAAAACTCCTAGATGAAGATAGTACGAAGTGGTTGACCTCGGTGTTCAATGACATCTACAACTCTGACAGTATTTCTTGAGATTGGCTCAAATCAAAATTTATTACGTTATTCAAGAAACCCGGAGCTAAGTCACATGGTGACAGCAGGACGATAAGCCTTATGAGGCACACACTGAAACTCTTTCTGATGGTTATCCACCAAAGGATATATAAGCTCTGTGAAAAATATGTATCACCTACACAGTTTGGATTCAGAAATGCAGTTGGAACATGAGTAGCTCTTGGCATCCAAGCACTATTTCAACCCTACGGAGACATAAATTTTGGCACCTATGCTTGTTTTGTAGATTATTAGAAGGCCTTTGATGAGGTAAAGCATCAAAAAATGATATAAAATTTAAAAAGCATTTGCTTGGATGACAAAGACCTGAGAATTATTGTTAATCTGTATTGCTACCAGTCTGCTTATGTGAGACTGAAGGGAGAAAATATGGTTGAAATAAAATTTCTTCATGGTGTAAGAGAAGGTTTGTACACTGTCCAATTTATTATTTAAGATCTATTTAGAGTATATATTTAGGGAGACATTGGTTGATGTGGAGATGGGAGTTCTGTTGAATGGAAACTAGATAAACATCATTTATAACATGGATGACACAGTCATTTTTGCACACAGTCATGAAAATTTACTATATCTTAGAGTGTTGAAAAGCAACCATGAATATGGACTTGCTGTTAATATAAATACACCAAAAGTAATGGTCACTGGCAAAAACAACAATTCCCAATGCCAGAAAGTAATCAACCAGAAGACCATTAAATGTGTATCAAGGTATTCGTACCTTGGCACACATCAGTGGGATCCATCTGATGAAGTAATTCCCATATTGGTAAAGCCAGGGCTGTTTCCAATAAAATGAAAAATCTTTATAAATGTTGTAATTTATCAATTACCATGAAGATTAGACTCCTGTGCTAATACTTTTGTCCTGTATGGCATTGTAATGTGGACATTAACGGAAACAATTGGTAAAATGTTATAAGCTTTTAAAATGTGGCTTTATCGGTTGAGGATACCATGGACTAACTACACCACAAATGCTGAAGTGCTCCGCAAAATGGGGGAAAAAAAATGTAAATATTGATAACCATAACAACTCGGAAGCTGCAGTACCTTGGCCACATCATGAGGAACAATAGCCATTTCAAACTCCTGCAGTCTGTTCTCCAAGGGAAAATATTGTTAAAAAGAAATGCAAGTAGGAGAAGAACTTCCTGGCTAAAAAGTCTGAGAACCTGGTCCTCCAAGATAAATACAGAGCTTATCCAATCATCAATAGGCAGAGATAACATTTTTTTTTTTTACGAATAATGCATAACCCATCTGATTTCTCAGTATTCCCAACACGCATAAATCTGAAAGACAAATAAGACTCTGTAAAACAGCTTGCTTGCTCGGGGTTGTTGCTTACAGCAGCTTGTCTTAACTATGATCGTGTCTGGTACCCTTAAGTGATTCTATTTACGATCGCCAATCCCCCGTAATTACCCCAAGGGGTAAAGGTATGTTCTTAAAATACAACTTCAGACCTCCTAATTAATTCCAAATTATATATTTTGCAAAAGTTCTTACATTAACTCAGTACCAGTGTAGGCCTAAAAGAAAAGCATCAGACCTCTATCCGAAATAAATGATTACAGGTTAAACCATCCTCTCACAGTAAGCATCTTCCTCCTAACCCCTAGATGTGAACATTAAAAGTTCATCTTGAAGGAAGATTGAACCCGTCCATTATAACGTCACTACTAAAATTTTCTACATCTCCGCGACCGACCAATTTCTGCCGAATTACTGCTGCCTGCCTAGGCTAGCAGAGGCTCCTTATATTCATATTGGGCCAGCTGACTCAGCAGACACTTGATTTGACAAAGGGAAACCAAATTTTTATTCTGATAATTCTGAAATTTTGATATGTTATGAAGCATATTTTGAATGTCAGTTTTAGTTATGACAAGTTTTCTCCTAGGATTTGTGGATTTTGAGTTAAGGTTGTAAAACTTTGACTCTGTCATCATTCCAACAATTCGTTGCTCTGTGAAATGATTTTGTTATCAAAATATTCCATAAAAATTTCCTCAATTTTTGACATATAACACTTCTAGATCCCAAATGTATTTGATGGTGAAAATCAACTTTGACTATAAGAGCAAAGTCAGCTAAAAAAAAGTTGTATGTTCATTATCCCCAAATATTTGAGTGATACCGATCTGTAATATATCTCAAACTTTACTAAATTCAATTCTCTATCTGATGGTAATATTATTTACTCATTATCTATTTCCCTTAATGCCAATCCTTCGTTTCCAAAATGATGCTTTGTAGCAGCAATTATGTTCAAACCTTAATTTCCCTTTCACGGGTTATACATTGTCGTAATCTTTACAAAAATCACTCCATGTGTTCAGTGAAAGCTTCTCTTTAATCTAAATGTCATTTTTATGCCCTCAGATCTGTATGTCCGCCAAAATGGTGAATTGCAAAGTCAGCAGAATCTTCTATATTGTTTAAAAAACATATTTTCCTTATTGTTATTGACTCCATCTTTTCATATGTTGCGTATTATCATATGCTGAACATTTTGAGGTCTGAATCTTAGCTATACCTTGAACATTGGGTGAAAAAACTTACTTGTGCAATAATTTCCATGAGCTTGCAATACCACCAATTTCACGATATCTCCTTAATATAATTTTCAAAAATGCAAGTGTTAGATTTAATTTGAATTGTCATCTCATTTTACACCTCTGATAAAGAATGTGGCCAAAATGCTTCTAAAATGGTCAAATTTCTTTATAGTATTTTCGAAAACTTATAAAATACCTCAAACTCTCCTTACTAACATGTTTTCTGACTCTCGAACTACTGCAAAATGCTTCTAAAACAATCTGCTATTGGCTTTAATTGTGTTAAGGACCCTTTAAACTGTTTTTGAAGGTTTACTGACATAAGTAAGGTTATGTGACATGCTCCCCCAAAATTGAACTTATTCTGCGCAGCAGTAATGAGTTGAATTTTCTAAAATGAAAATGGAAAAAACCTAATATTCCCTCCTTTTGGATCTGTTATGGAAGTTTGCTTACTTTCACTCATCAATCACTCTACAAAATTCTGTCTCTGTTTTCACTCAAACATTATAAAAATTAGAGAAATATAAAATGGAAACATATTAAAATATTAAAGACTCTAACCTCTGGTACCGTCCCTATCAAACGATTACAACAGAAAAATGTTACTTACCATAACATGAACATTAAAATATATCATTGTGGAGAAATGTAAAACATTACATTAATTATTTCTTAAAAATCAAAACATGTGTGCACATTCATTTGTGTATATGCTGAAATGTGACAAAAAAATTAATACACAGAATTGCAGTTTAAATTGTTACTAAAATAAACAAATTTTCTCATCCAAAGATGCTTTAACTCAAAAAAATGGGTGAAATCTCCAGTCCTGTCATGGTCGCCATGTAAAAAAGCTTGCTTGCTTGGGGTTGTTGCTTACAGCAGCTTGTCTTAACTATGATCGTGTCTGGTAGGCCGGTTACACACTGGGTGGTTTCATCCGTGCTTGAAATTTCTCCGTCGCCGCCCTTCAGGTAGTGGCGCAAGGGATCAAATGGGAGATTACACACTGGGCAGAGGGGAAAACCCACGGCAGCGCTGCCGTCAACGGCAGGTATGCTGCCGCGTGCTGCCACTACATTCAACGGTTGTTTGACTGCCCCAGTCCAGACAGTGGCCCATGTGGCCAGATGGATGCTCGCACACTCGGCGGATTTTCAACCGCTTGTGCGTTTTCAGTCTGTGTAAAGTTATCATTTTTTGAATTTAAAAATCGTAATAGGAGTTAAGTGGTGATAGATAATGATCTTCTCATTTCGTTAGTGGAAGCTAGAGCAGTTTTAAGAGGCAAAACAGTGGTTTCTTTTAAAGATCGGGACGCTTCCAGGAACGCTTGGAAAGAAGTGTGCCTTGAAAGTGGAATGATTTTGACGAAATGGAAAATTAGGAAAAATGCCTTTGGATAGTAAACTATTGATCACGTATTTACATAAATTTTTACCGCTTGAACTAGAACTTGAATAATATTGAATCACATTTTATAGAAATATTTTGGTTTGTAAATAGTATATAACTGTGTCCTTATATCTTAGACATTTGCCAAGGAACACTTTCAACATTCAAAATTCTGTCGCTCAACATTTTGAGACTTTTTCTTCTTATTTTTTTAACACAGCATTTAAGATTACAGTGAGACAAGTTGTTTAGTAAATTCGGCATCATCTTCACCATTTATTATCGATTTTTATTTGTATAGTAATAATTTTTAAAACACTCAACATATTACAAGTTAAGCAAAAATGTTTAACTAGTCGATTGTGATTGTAAGAATAAAAGCAATGTAGAGTAAACTCAACAGTGATGAGTCGATTACACAGTGAAGTATATGTATTAGTTACAAATAAATGTAAGTATTAGCCAATATATGGCATAGTGTATTTTTCAAACTTTTCTTGTACACCTATTCGTATTCACCTAAAGGAGTTTTCACCCTAATTAACATAAAACCAATATTGGGGATTGGAATTGTATACAATTTTAATGTTTATCTATAGCAGTTCCATGAGAAATCTGCTGACTTCAAGGTGATTGCCAGCATTTCCACACGTGAAATACCATTCATCAACTGGGTATTTCTCCTTTGAATGCCGTACTTTAGTTTCACAAGCAGTTGTCGAAATAAACATCCCAAAATAACTGAAAAACTAGGTGTCGTCGTTCCTCAAATATTCTGTTCTCCTTTGGTTTTACCTTTTACTATTTCTATGGCAACTGAACTGTCAAAATAACAATTTCAATACCTAACTATGAAGTAATAAACGCTAAATTAACTAAATTAAATTTTAATTTTATAAAATGAAACTCGAATTATCAAGTAACGACGCTCGACCACATCATCTTTTACCTGCTCTTCGTAGCAGCGGAGGTCTTACCGCTGAAATAGCAGCGGACGTTCTACCGCTGAATGTGTAAACACCTCAAATTCTATAGGTGGCAACGGTTGAGTTTCCGCTACAGGAAAAACTGCCCAGTGTGTAACCGGCCGTACCATTAAGTGATTCTATTTATGGTCACCAATCCCCTGTAATTACCCCAAGGGATAAAGGTATGTTCTTAAAATACATCTTTAGACTTCCTAATTAATTCCAAATTATATATTTTGCAATAGTTCTTACATATGTCAGTATACTAAAAAAAAAAAAAAAAAGTTCAAAGGATGCTTAAAACACTTAAAACCAATTGCAGATCATTTTATAAGCATTTTCCAGTAGTTTGAGAGTCAGAAAATATGTTAGTAAGGAGAGTTTGAGTTATTTTGTAAGTTTTCGAAAATACTATAAAGAAATTTGAACATTTTAGAAGCATTTTGGCCACATTCATTTTCAGAGGTGTAAAATGAGATGACAATTCAAATTAAATCTAACACTTGCATTTTAGAAAATTATACTAAGGAGATATTGTGAAATTGGTGGTATAGCAAGCTCATGGAAATTATTGCACAAGTAATTTTTTTCACCTAATTTTCAAGGTACAGCTAAGATTCAGACCTCAAAATGTTCGGCATATGATAATATGCAGCATATGAAAATATGGAGTCAATAACTATAAGGAAGCTATGTTTTTTAGACAAAATAAGATATTTTGCTGACTTTGCAATTCAACATTTCTGCGGACATACAGATCTGAGGGCATAGAAATGACATTTAGATTGAAGAGAAGCTTTCACTGAACACATGGAGGGATTTTCGTAAGGATTCCAAGCCGTAAACGGGAAATTGATGTTTGAACGTAATTGCTGCTACAAAGCATCATTTTGGAAACAAAGGATTGGCATTAAGGGAAAAAGATAATGAGGAAATAATATTACCATCAGATAGAGAATTGAATTTAGTAAAGTTTGAGATATATTATAAATCGGTAGCACTCATATATTTGGAGATAATGAACATACAACTTTTTTAGCTCACTTACAGTCAAAGTCGATTTTCACCATCAAATACATTTGTGATCTAGACGTGTTATATGTCAAAAGTTGAGGAAAGACAACATAGAACAAAATATAAATGTATTATGCTGAAGAATTTGCAGCATAAAAATAACTATGAATATATAAATATGAATCAGAATCGGGCATTATCTAGGAATTCTAAAGACTAGTCTTTTAATTAATTAGTGAAAAGTAATCCTCAATTGTCTCAGAATAAGAAACTAAATCATTAACTAAAATTAGATGTTACAGAAAATTTGGATCTATAACAAAATACATATTATTGGTATTTCAATATCCTTTCCACATTTTTTGATGTGACTCTCCTTAATAAGCAACCATTTTGTCGTATCTTGAATAAATAGTGCTATTGTTTGAAGACAAGCTAAAATCAGTTATGATATATTACCTCCAGCTTTTAATAATAAAAATAATGAAAAAAAGATTTTCAATTTCATTCATTGTAGTTTTGCACTATTTATTCATTATATTAGATGTTACAAGAGATATATATATATATATATATATATATATAGAAAAAAAATGAGGCAAATGTGAGGACTAATGTGTATATCACAAGCTTGTACAATTTTAAACCTTGAAATCTAATGCTTATCAAGTGAATTGCACTGACCGATGCATCATGTATTTCTGCTATTGTTCCCTTTGTAGGCTCGAAGAGGACAGTCAGACGTGAAGTGACTGCTCCCATTGAGTTATGCGCAGTACTCCGGAAGGTTGATTTCTGTGCATCTCGCTTCTTCAGAATGTTTTTCTAGAACTCAAGGAGAGCTTCTGATCTCCTTTGTGCTGATGTTACATAGCACTGGAAGCCATACAGTGTTCGTACTCGACGTACCCAGTAATTATCCACAATGCCTGATTGAGTTGCGCATCTTATCTTTTTTGTGTGGGCACTATTGATCCAGGTTTGGCATCAGTATTCAGCAACAGAGTAGGACAGAGCATATTTGTGGGCATTAGAACATGAGCACTGGCTCCCCATGATAAACCTGCAAGCTTTAGAATAATAATATTTCTAGCTTTGACTTTATCATTCACATTTGATAGGTGCTGCTTGAAAGTCAGAATTCTGTGCAGTTTTATACCCAGATATTTAGGTGTGCTGCAATATGGCAAGAGATGTTTCAGATTTGTTTTTTCTGTGGTTATTCTTTATTAGGACTGAGTGATCAGTTACAAAGTTATAATCTTATAATAAAAATTGAAAGTTGAGGTTTATGTTCCACAGTATTTTTCAGATAGTGTGGGGAATACACTTAAACATGCACTTACACTAAGAAAACATCCTTTTCAGTGTAGTCATAATAGTAATTTTCACTCTTCTTCTTGATATGATATGAATATGAAAGCTGCAATAATATCTGTCATGATTGCAAGGAATAGTGGGAAAAGGGAAGCCTACAGCCATCTCTAAACTTTCAAATGCGTGTTTCAGCTAAAAATGCACAGATAATGGAATAAAATAGTAACATGGACTTGTTTCTATTACTTAACGTTATTATGTGATACTGCTTTTTCCCCTCTTGGTCCCTTCAGTAGACCACATTTCATATTTTTCCACGGTTTGCTGATTCCTACACATTATATCCATACAAATTTGTTTCACTATCAGACTTCACACTCCCACAACTCTTACTCTCCACTGCCGCTATTCCCTTTATCATTGTAGGAATTTTCTCCTGCTGCTCCTCTTATCTCCAAAAAAAATATCATCTGTGCAGAATGAGAAGAATTAAAAGTTTCATTCTTATATGTGTATCCAATCAGTATGGGGTCACAAGTAATTATTCCACTTTGAATCTGGCATAAAATCCTTTTTTAAGTCTTGGATAATTTTTGTGACATGGCAGCAATATTTTTCTTTAAATTATGAATTATGATACTTGTTTCTAGAAGTGTGTTCATTCTGTTGAAATTTACAACATTATATAAATATACATAAAATTTACAATAGAATTTAGAATATTTAACTATATAGTAGTTCGTTCTGAAAATAAAATTGATTTTAAGAATTTGCAGCTAGCTATTTTGTATCTGAATTGATTAGTACAGGATTGCTATTATTGATGACATCAAATATTGTCAAAGTTAATTTATGTGTAAGTTGCTTAAGTTACATCACATTCATAATTGTTACTCGAAGAGAACGTTCATTCCTCTGTCATGAGCAGTTATGCAAACTCTAATAACATTTTTTTTTAAATTTTGCTGTTTGCCCGTGGTCACCAATGCTTACCCTTGCTTCTGTGCTTGATTTTTGCTTAAATGGCAGTAACATGTAACAGTTTAAATTTGGTATTATGAAATATTAGTTATAGTTTTCTACTAGACAGTAACAGAGTGCAGTAGACTGTGTACTGACAGACTGGTAAAGAGTTTTGTGCATGAATGGTACAGTGTCTAGGTATACACCTATTAGTCCTTGCTTGAAACAAATATGTGTTTCAAATATACTTTGAGTCAATAGGGTAGTTTTAAACATTACTCTATGCTTAGGTATTACTATTTTGCCTTTGATTAAATAAAATTCATTATTGTACTGAAATTCAGAAATGTAGCTGTCATTCAGCATCAGATGCTGCGTTACAGATAATGAAAATAAAACTAAAGGGTGAGGAAGAAATCACTGCATACAAAAATGGATAGCATCAACACATGGTAAATGCATACAAAATGTCAAAATTTTAAGGTGAAAAGCTTTCATCGGCTGAAGAAAATATAATTCACAAGTTGGGAGTCTGGGACTAACTGCCAATATTTGTGATGGGTGAGAAGGTGAACAAGCTTGGCAATGGGTTTAAAATTGGAGAAACAAAGGAAAGAAAGTGGGTTTGAGAAATTAATAGAATGGATACAAAGAAATTGCTTGTTCACCTTTCTTCCACATTTGCTTCTTAAACATTTGTCCTAACTTGACTTATGAATTCCAAACAAGACTTTTAACAACTGTTTTATAAATTATTTACTCTCTGACACATTTGGCCCTTGTAGGGCATCATCAGTGACTGAAAACATATGTAGAGGTGTTGCAAAAAATAATTATATGCAATATACCTAAGAATACTCTACTTATGAACTTAAGGGAATCAGTTGCAGTCAGAATTAGCTGTATTTACACTTCTGTAGAACCTACTTTGCTGTTGTAGTTCAAAATGGCAAAAGTCACTATTTCACTAGTTTCATTTGAAATTTTAAACTTGTTGTACTTATTTGGTTGCACACAGCTACTACCTTCGCATTTTTTATTTATGTGTAGGAAGGTGCCAACTTAATGTTGTTTATATTATTGTATCTGTGTTCATGTTTAAGATATCTTTCTGTTTATGTGACCAAGTATGGTGGGTAAACGGTTAATATTCTGGCCTCGCATTTGGGAGGACATGGGTTCGAATCCCTGTCCAGGCATCCAAATTTGGGGTTTCCCAAAAATCACTCCAGGTGAATGTCGCGGTGCTTCCTTCAAAAAGGCCATGGCCGAATTCCTTCCCGTTCCTTGTATCCAGTCGCATCCCGCCTCTAATAACCTTAGCCGTAGAGCCGTAAAAGAGGCGTAAAGCAATAAGAAAAAAAAAAAAACTCTTTTTGCAGGTGGTCTGGCAAATCCTCTTTCTGAGGCTGTGCAGGTTACATCTACTGCCTGCTGTAGTTTTGATGGAGGGAGATAGGTTTGTTAAATGTGTAACTTGTGTTCTATGTGATAAGCGTATTTTTGTTTATGAAATGTGTAGTTTATGGTATGGAGATTGGAAACAATCCAAGCATTTACCTAGCTGATTGCAGAAAACTGCCTAGAATCAGCAATCAGGATGGCTGGTATATGTAGTACAGAATTTGAACGTAGGCCCAGATCCAGTGTAGAAACATTTTACGGTGCACAGCTACACTGTTGGTTGTTTATTATCTTCAGGTTTCATACTTAAATTTATTGAGCACTGTATTTTTGTTAAATTAGTGAATTAATTAAGTACACTGTGACATATGAGGGGGTACAAAAAAAAAACAGAATTATTTTTTAAAAGCTATATTTTCAAGTTTTTTACAAAACAACCTTATCCCCTTCAAACTACTCTCCATTATAACTAATGCATTTGTCCCATCGATGCTTCCACTGTTCAAACATTTTCTGTAGTTGTGTTCAGGTGAATTGTCATGGTGGAAGCATCAGTCTCCTGTCAGCCACAAACTGGGTCTATTTTGACAAACACTGTTGTGTAATCTTCTGAAAACTTCCAAATAAAAGGTTTGATTGACGGTATTATGTGGGGGAACAAACTCTGACTTAACCTACGCCCTTGGCTTCAAAAAAGCAAAAGAGCATTGTTTTGATATTTGATTTGACTTGATGTAATTTTTTTGGACGGGTGATGTCTGCCACTGGCTTGACTGTTGCTTTGTTTCCTGTTCATAACCATAGCACTCTGACTCACCTTTGACAGAAAGTCTGGATCACTTTCAAGCTGTTGTTTCAAAGCACAACTCGATGTTCTTTTTGATTGTCAGTCAGAGCCTGAGGAACAAACTTGGCAGCAACCCTTTTCATTCAGTTAAAATTTGCTGAACCAAGCTCCATGATAACCCACTAATCTCTAACAGTTGATCAATTGTCTGTTGACGGTCTGAGAACACAAGCTCTCGAATTTTTTTCAACATTTTCATCGATTCGGGCAGTTGATGGATGTCCAGAACAAGATTTGTCATCGTTTGACATGTCTCCATTTTTAAACTGAGTGAACCACTCACTCACTTGAGTTTTTCCCATAGCTGTTCACTTAAACTTGCCATCATCAAAAAAGAAACAATAACAAAACAGCGCTAGCAGAAACAGTCACTGCAGATTAACAGAACAAGCCAGGTCGACAACACAGGTGGCACTGAACTGACAATGAGTTGCCCTTTAAACTCCTAGTGGCAGAGATTCATACTACACAAGCTCCGCCCACAGCAATGCTATTCCGGTTTTTTTTTGTTACCCTTCGTACATCAACAAGTAAACGTGCAGAATAAGCAACATACTCAGAAAACAAATCTCATGCCATACTAGCAACACAATTCAGAATTGGGTATACCAGTGTCAGGAGTAAGTGAACTTACATACCAACAACGCTAAGCACAAAACATAGGGCGGACAACACATAGTTTCATTAGAAGATACGTAGAACACTTCAGAGCTATTACATATAAAAATCATTCTACATTTGCCAAACACTTACTGGATCACAACTGTCAACCCATCACAGTAAACAGGTACATGAAACTATTGAAAATAAACAATCACAAGAAACGCCTACTTACATGCCAGGAAAGTTATCATATTCACAAAGCCATACCAATGAGGAAAATAGTGGTTAAATGAATTCACTAATTTAATAAATAAAACCCTGATCAAAACATTAAAGAATAATGATGAAGATAAAATGCGCAAAGTAGTGAATCACAATATCTAACTTAGTAACACAAAAACAGACATAATTTAACAAACATGAACACAGATATTATAACAAAGCAACAACATTAAGTTGGCACTATCATACATGTAGAAGAAAGAACACTGACCATACTAGCTATGTATAACCAAGCAAGTGCAAACAATTTGACCAATTAATACAAAACCAGTTAAATAGCAAGGAAACCAAGGAAAAATTAAATGGCTTTAGGCAATTTAAATGTCAACGAAAGGGAAAATGACTCATCAGTCACCAAAGTTGAAGGCTGTGACTAGTGAAAAACGTATATGAGGAACACTACATACACAATATTTCGGTTTTAGACGTTATTAATGTTAAGGAAATGAGCTATGTGGTTCAGGAGGTGTGCACACGCCCAAGTATATCACATGACTCTATATGTTTTTCTTTCATCAGAGCCTTCAACTGTGGTGAGTGATCAGTCATTTTCCCTATCCTTGACCAGTTAAATAGTAACATTTGCAAAAATACAGCAGCACCAAATCAGGTTCTATACAAAAGCAAATATAGTTGTTCTCAGCCAATATTTTACTGTTCCTACTAAGTTGATAAGTTGATTGTACTTGGATAATAGATAGCTATGTATATAAATAATGAAATGTTTGTCAACACCACCTTGTAAATTTACATTCATCGACAATGACCCACACCACAAGGGTGAAATGCATTTGATATTAAATAATTTAAAAAAGCAGTTGTTAAAATACAGAGATTCACTTACAACCAAAAATGTATACAAATTATTCTCAATGGAGCTGCTAGTAAAAATAATCAACAAACTTTAACATGGGTATTTGTGAATTTTAATGTCACCTCTGGTAAGCAGTTTTTCTCATTGTAGCATAAGTGGCAAATAAGTAATAAGTAAGAAGGAAAAGGGGGTAGGGGAAGGTTTCTTATTTTGGAGGGGATAAGAACTGAGGAGGAATTACTGTGACTGAAAACCTGCTGCTGGCCAAGGATTCTGATCTCATGAAGACTGTAACAGAAATTCAGTATTGCCGAGCGTAGTGGGTGAGTGGTAACAGTCTGACCTTGCATTTGGGAGGACATAGGTTCAAATCCTCATCCGGCCATACAGATTTAGGTTTTCCATGGTTTCCCCAAATCACTCCTGCTAATGGCTACACTCCAAACCTAGCCACATGTGTTGTGATGTTAACAGCTGTCTATGTATGGGATGATAATTCCCTAGTCTTAACTGCTGCTAGTTTCTCACCAGTGGTGCAGGATGACACAGAATGGTTTAGGGAGTTCATTACTTGTTCTCAGATGGCAGGAGCAGATGTGAAGGGGTTACGATGTGCTTGGTTCACAATATGGTGACAGTCCCTTGTGATGGTCAGATGCGCGCAACCAGAACCTTGTTGATGAGTGTGCCTGCTGTAATTTAGTCCAACCATTGTCTCATCTGAATATTATCACATCTGGATATTGCATGATTCAACTAGCTGACCAAATGGAGATCTACAATGAGCCTCCTTTCAAACTCTGCCAGGTGCTGATAATGCTGTTTCATGTGGCATTTCTGTGTCCTCAGTGATCAATCGTCATATGGTGCTGTTCACACCCCTTATGTACACTACCAGGCCTGGCAACAACACTAAACACAAACATCACTAATACTTTCTGGTGGTCATTCTCCTTGTCTCAGAGAATTGCACCCATAATTATTTACATACCTGCTGATATTGTATATGTGTGCGAAGTTATGCTGACATCTGACCATGTCTTCTCAGTGCTTCATTTTTTTTGAAGTATGTATTTATTGTTTTGACTATCTACCTCATTTTTCCCCTCTCACCATCACTGCTGCCCCCACTTTTTTATACAGCCATATATACACTGATGTGCCAACATTCAGATGACAATAGAGTCTCAAAAGAAATGTGTAAATGTGCCACACAATTTTGAGTCTTTCATTTGTACTCCTGTGAGTCATGTGAAAGGTTTTCTGTTGCGATTATGGCCACACCACATGAATAAACAGGCTTTGAATGCAGAATGGTAGTTGACAATAGGCACATGGGCATTCCACTTCAGAAATTGTTCATGAAGTCCTAGTTCCTCAATCCACAATATCAAAAGTGTCCCATAACATATCATTTCAGGCATTAACTCCTGCCATGAACAATGCAGTGGCTGATCTCATCTGCTTAATGACCGAGACCTGCAACATCTACATTGATGCGTCAGCGTCGACATACGGACAAACCTGCATCAAATAACAGCAAACTCAATGTGGGATGAATGATGGAAGGGACTGTGTGGACAGTGCAGTGAAATTTGGGATTGGTGGGATATGGAAACAGAAGAGTGAAGTGAGTGCATCTGCTAACAAAATATCATTGGTTGCAGCACCTCGCCTGGGCTTGAGAACACTCTGGTTGTACCCTAGATGACTGAAAAAAGGTTGCAGGCCAGAAAAGTCATTATTCCAATAAAAATTGATCGTAAGATTCAAGTACAGAGCAGATCCCATGAGGCCATGGACCCCAGTTGTCAGGAAGCCATTGTGAAAGCTGGTAGTGGTTACATCCTGGTATGGGCAGCATAGATGGAACCTCTGGTCAAACTGAACTGACCATTGACTGGAAATTGTTATATTCAGCTATTTGGAAACAATTTGTAGCCTTTCATGTCCTTTATGTTACCAAACTACACTGCACTTTTCCAGAACAACAATGTTGTATGTCACTGGGTCTAAATTGTTAACAATTTGGTTTGAGAAACATTCTGAACAATTCCAGCAAATGATATGGTCACCTAAACCATCAAATGTGAATCCGTTCGAACATATCCAGGACATGCATGATCAAAAGGTTAGGTCATTCACAATGTTCTGCATTGGCAACACTTTCTCAATAATGGACCGCTTTAGAGGAAGCATGGTTGAATATTTCTTTGGGGGCTTCTGATGAGTTGTTGAATCGGTGCCACAGTTGTTTGCTGAACCTTGCCAGCCATATGAGATACCTCACATTATTAGAAGGTATCCCAAGACTTTTGGCTCTTCAGAGAGAAATAAAAGGTGCTATGTAGTGAAAATGATTTACAAATTAGAATCTTGAAATGAGCCACCACTTACATTTAGAGCAAGGCTGCCCAACCGATTTTTGAGATGGGCCACAATTTCAATTTTAAGTTAGTCTGCAGGCCACACAGTACTTGCTTATGGTTACAGTAGATATTTAAATAAAACAAAGATAGAAGTAACTCAGTTTAATTATAATCAAAAAATAAAAACCATCAATGAGACCTTTGTAGAGTTGTTTTTTAAAAAAAGAAATCATTATCAAAATGTAGAAAACATTAATTGGACCTTTCAGAGGTTTTTGAGGTGCTGTTGGTGGACAAATTTAAATGTGCTGGTGGGCCCCTTTGTGGCCCACAGACCTGAGGTTGGACAGCCTTTGCTTTAGATGATGGATATGGAGCATGAACACACAGAAAAGATGAAAACACACATGATATAGTAATTTTTGGGTATAGAACTTTATCAACAGGAGAACATTATAGGGGATAGGTGTTGTGAGAGACTGCCTCACAGAAAGACTGTTGAACGGGAACATGGTGGGGGTAAATTCAAACTGATGACAGGTAGAGGAACAGTAATTCACAGCTAATACCCGAGCATTCATACATATCAAAACTGGCCTGTAGTGGGTGGAAAGAGCAAAATAATATAATAAAATCTAAATATAAATAAGGAAAAAATAAATATTTTAAAAAATCAAACCAAAGATACTATGAAGTTAAAGATCACCTCAGGTTATCAGTGGTTCAACTTAGGTAGTGGGGAGATGGAGGCAAGGAAAGGATAAGAAAAAAGTAAATGTAAACAAAAATAAATAATAATAACAATCACCGGGTATTATCTTAAGCAGAGACCAGGTGGTTGGCTTGTCCCCAGTTTTTACTAGTAGGTGTCATAATAAGCATGGGCGGGCACAGTTAATCCAGTTAATCAAAAAGTTAACTTCATTAATCATTAATCCACTACTTAAAAATTTAACTTCGATAATCGTTAAAGTTTATATTTTTGTAAATTTAATGCAAGTTAAAGTTAGCCATAAAAAGTTAACCATCAGAAACTGGAACTGATGTTTGCAAGCAATACCAATGTGATGTGAATCAATAATAAATCTGCCCAATGACCCTCTGGAAATTGAGTTTTTACCGGTGTTCAATGTTTTAACCAGTTTTGCAAACATTTCGGATTCTTCAACATGTAGTGGAATCATGTTGGCAATGAAAAGGCTTACAATACATCAGTCCACACCAGCTTGGAATACGACAGTACCAGTAACTATGATGCTAAATGTTTTATTGACGTAAAGTTTTATTAGCAGTTGGAGATGAAAACAAATCAATTATGCTGCTATCTACATCAGAAGAAGGTACAGCACTTGAAGAAGGCTTTGAATGATTTTTCTTTTTTCCCACGATTTGGCCCTGCTTTTACTTATCTTCAAACTGTTCATATTTGGTTATATGCATCCTCTTCATATGTAGTTTAAGATTATTAAGGCTAGACATATAAGCCTTGATTATAGAAAGTTTAGACAAAAACAGTTTGCATTCATAAATCACCTGTTCTCCCAGTCTTTATTTAAGTGCAATGTAATCGCATAAATGTGGCAGTAAAAAAAGTTAGATTATAAAAATATCAAAATCAAGTGATCGAGTTAGAAATGAGTAATGAGTGCTGGTTTGCAGACATAAAATAGAAATACTTCAAAACTCTAGCTTTCCTGCTCACACCAATGCCATGCCTGGCATAACAGTTGTATATGTATCACACTTGCACTTCATATTACCTAATTCGTTTGCTATCTGACTCGCTGAACAGTCGAGCGTGGCATCATATGCAATTCAAACAAACCAACTATGTCAACTACCAATGAAATGGACTAAAGTTAACATTAGTTCAGTTTAACAGAAGTGAAGTAAACTGTTAACGATATTTTAGGTTAACTTAAAAGTTAAATTTTTCCAGTTTCCTTAACTTTGTTAATTAACAATTAGAGGATTAATGGTTTTTTTCCCATATTTAATAATAAGCATGTTGGTGGGGGATATCAGACATTTAACTTCTTTTCCAAAATGATGAAATTGCAGGTTAAGCACATTCACCTGAAGTGAACTTCCTTCGAACCCCCTGTATTAGTAAAGTTTTCATAAGTTCATCTTTAATAAAGCTGTTACTAGCACCGGCCTCAATATGCTCATTTTTCCTTGCCACTGGCCCTCCTTATATTCATTCTGAGTGTCATGACATCACAGTGGACTTTGGACTGACAAAAGGGACCCTTAGTTTTACTCTGATTGCTTTGAAATTTTAATAAGTTGTAGATTTAAATGTTATTTCACCTTATGAAGACTTTCCTCTAAGTGTGATTTTTTTTGGAGATAAAAATTCCTAAAGTTAAGAATCCTTACATTTTACTCTTACTGTAAAATTGTTAATCTTCTGGGAAACTTTTGATAATAAAACAAACTTTTGGTGTATGTTACAAAACTGTCCTTACTGTATTTCATACTGAAAATCAAACTTTCATGATATTGCATCACATTTGCCAAAGTTTGATATTTAATTTTTCAAGAACTTCAATTCCGATCGAGCTGAAATAAACTTTATTCTTATTCACAAAAATTCTACTTTCTAGTAGTATTTTAATTTTGTGTCTAAAGTATTGTCTTCCTCAACTCCCCTTTATGCTATTTGAATCTTTTTTCATCAGATTGTTTAAAAGTCATCACTCCACCTTTTTTACCATATTTGGAAAACTTTAATTTTTACTTTTACTGTCTAAATATTGCTGGAATCGATAAACAAATTGAATATTCTTAATCAATGTAACTTTCTCTTTTTATGTGGAAATATTTTCCACACTCTCGGTAGCATAATCCCACAAATTTTCTAAATTTTGCAATCCATGAGTTTCTATTTTCTTGTCTAAAACATCTACTTCTCTACCTTTTCATATGTACTCTGATACCAAAGACCATGAAACAAGAGTGGCTTAAGCTGATCATCAAAAGAAAAAAAAAGAAGCTGATTATGATTAAATGTCTCCATGTGCGATTTTTACACTTAAATTCATCATAACTCTTTTAACTAAATTTTCTAGACTTCATTTTGATCATAATTTTATTTTACACCTCTGAAAATAAACGTGTCCAAAAGGCTTATAAATAAGGTTATATGATGTAGGCAAGTTCCTACCTTCTGATTTCATGGAGCTGCTGCTGTTAGGGAGGACCATGATAGCATGGAATGTGACACAATAGTTGAGAGGAGCTGTTGCTATCAGAGAAGACTCTGATAGCACAGACTGTAAAACAAGAGTGGCTTAAGCTCTTCCTCAGTTATCAGTCCCCAGTACTTGACCAAAGATCCTCAACAAAAAAGTACAGGAATATGTACAGTTTAGTGAGCCCCTGCAAAGTCTTATGAGCCATTTCACTTCTTACTGCTCAAAATCCACTCATGCCTACCCTTCACCTCCTTCCCAAAATTTATAAGCATGGCAATCCAGGAAACCCTATTGTTACAGCTTATGAATCACCAACTGAACACATCTCCACCTTGGTTGACCAGTACCTACAACTAATAGTCTGTCAGCTCCCCTCACATATCAAGGTGTCAGGTATCTAGTAAATTTTGTAACTGGGTGACAGAATTTTATCCTTTAGAACCGTGAGTTAGATTGGATAATATTGTATTTCATTTCTATAGTTAGTTTCTATGTTAATTCAAGCTAGAAAGCAGATTTTTACAGGTTTCAAGATGGTATTTTCAATTTCAACATTCTCAAGCATTCGCCTGGAGTGGTATTGCAAAAGTTCATATTCAAATTAATTATTTTTGGCTAAACTATTAAAGTTACAAAATTTCTTATAATAACCAAAGTTAACGTTTGCTATAACATCTAGCGATTTGTAAAATTTCAGAATGATATGATTATTTTTGTTGTCAAGTTCAAAATTTTATGATGAATCCTTTCTGACATGTGATTTGGTATATGATCAGCCTTCCAGAAACTACCCATGTGAAGCGATCGCTTTGCCGTTTTCCGTGGTTCGTGAGAGAGCAGGTAGACGTCTAGAATTTTCCTTGTTTGCAGCAGCAGCGCAGTCAGTCAGCCTCAGTCATTCAGAAACTTTGAGTGAATCAAGATGTAAGCTCAGACTGTCTGGAACCATGCACGCGACAAGATGTAGGCTTAGTAGACCAGCGATTTTCATATTTAGCCCTACTGTGCAAGAGTTTATTGTTGGCACAATGTAGGTTCACGTATTTAAATTTATTACAATGCAGTTTTGAAATAGTATTACAACATGAGGGGCCTCGGGATTACTTAAGTGTCGGTCAGTTTCAAACCAAGTGTAACAGTGGAAGCGTGTGACTCACTTTTATTAGATTTCTCCAACTAGAAAGTTTTACTGTGAGCTATGGGGTGTGGTCTGGCTCGAACGGTTAATCAAACTTGCAAACTTTACTTCTGTCTGATTGCCTATTCAGCTATTGACTGTGCAAGATTTTCAGAATATAGTGAGTTTCAACAACAACCGACTCTTAAACATTATTTACCAATACCTTTTCCTTAACTTGAGGTAGAAAAGAAGCTGATTGGCGACCTGTATATTGCAGCATAGTCATAACTGGACTCCAAGGCTACACACGGTCAGAGTTAAGACAAAGCCTTTTTTGCCTCCACCCCAAGGCAAAGCTAGGTTCTTACAAAGGACACAAAACACTTTCTCTTCCAGCTTTCTACTATACCCACACCTCTTCCTTCCAACTTCATCCTGGTAACAGTTGGTGTCACATCTTTGTACACAAACATTCCTCACTGGCATGACCAGAGGGCCATGGAACATTTTCTGCCTGTCTATGACATCTTTCCTCATAAATTTGGCCCATCTGATTCTCAACAATAACTATTTGTCCTTCAAAGGCAACATCTATCATGGGCCATCTGGAACAGACATTTTTGGAGGAAGTCCCTCTCAAACCCCACGCTTGGCTTAGACTCATAAATGATGTTTTTATGATCTGTAAGCATGGTGATGACAGTCTTCTCACTTCTCTGAACCGTCTTAATACCTTCAACATGTTGAAATTCACACCGACCTTCTCTCTCACCCAGGTCACATTCTTGTATGTGGATTTTTCTCTCTCCAATGGCTACCTCAACTCCTCAGTCCACATCAAACCCACCAACATTGAATAGTATCTCCATTTTGACAGTTGCCACCCATACCATAACAAAGTTCCCTCCCCTACAGTCTTGGCATTCGGGGTAGTCATATATGCCCAAACCAACAGTCCCTCATGCATTATTCCAACAACATTTCACAACCATATATATCTCGCAACTACCCTCCAGCTTTGGTTAAGAAGCAGCTATCACAGGAAGATTACAACCTGCTCAGCCCATTAATCATCCCATGCCCACAAAAACATACAACAACCCAGTCCTGCTCTCACAATACTACTCAGACCTCGAATCCACTAACAGAATCCTTTGGCAGGATTATGGTATCCTGCAAGCCCGTCCAGATCTGAATATTCTTACAATGACTTCTCAGTATATATATTCTCTCTTGTGCTTTGCCATAGAACATTTTAACCTGTTTACATCTAATTCACAGGTACACAATTTCAATACAAGAAACAGAAATAACTTGCACAAAACGCAAACATCTCTGTCATTAGTGCAAAGAGGAGTTAATTATTCTGGTATACATCTATTTAGTAAACTTCCCAAGAGTATAAGAAAGTTTGCAGATAATAAAGATATATTTAAAGAAAAACTTAGATATTATCTTATTGGAAACTATTGCTACTCCATTCAAGAATTTGAACAAAATATTAATTGTATTCAATAAGACCTTTTACAAAACTCACTTGTAAAAATTAATGTTTATTTTTATTTTCTTTATTTGTCCTTGTAACATATGATTGTTTTAACTATGATTATGACTCATATTGTATGTATGTGTATTAACCATGACATGTTTCACATCCCCCATCAGGGATCCATGAAACAAGATAGATAAATAAATAAAAATAAATAAATATGAAATGAGGTTCCATTCTTCCCAAAGTCCTCCCTGCCCCTCCAATAGCTAGTTTCAGCAGTATGGCAGGGAGGCAGGAGCACACTGCTAACCTCAGTGTGCTCCTAGTCCACAAGGATAGGCTTCCTCATTTCAACAGTCAGCCCCAAGGCTCTTTCGAATGCAGTAGACCCCACTGCAAGATATGCAACATACACCATCCCTCTACCACATTCACCAACTCTGTCTTTGGGGAAAGCTTTCCGATCATACGACATGCCGCCTGCGAAACCTCCTGTGTAATATACCAGTTAACATGCAACCACTTCCTGGTTTCATATACAGGTTTGACCACAAATCCACTTTCCATAAGAATAAATTACCACCAATAGACTGTATTCACATGGAACCCAAAGCACTCAGTAGCTGTCCATGCCATATCCCATGAGATGAATAATTTAAGCTCTTGTTTCATGGTCTGGACTATCAGAGTCCTCCCTAATAGCAGCAGCTCCTCTGAATTCAGAGAGTGGGAACTTGCCTACCAGAACAAACTAGACACCAGGCAACACCTGTTCAAACTAGGCACCAGGCAACACCTGTTATTGACTTAAGAAAATGCCCAGTTATCATCATCATCATCATCATCATCATCATCTTTATTATTATTTACATTTACTTTTTTCTTATCATCTCCTTGTCTTCATACCTGCTACCTAAATTGTACCACTTTGGTTTAATTTTTTAAATTTTTATTTAGGTATTTTTTCTTATTTATATTTAATTTTATTATAATATTTTGCCCTTCCCATCCACCAGAGATCAGTGTTGATATTTATCAGTGCTCGTGTATTAGCCTGGAATCACTGCCCCTCTACCTGTCCTCAGTTTGAATTTACCCTCATCATTCCCACAGCACCCAACCCCCATAATGTTGTCCTGTTGATAAAAGGCTATTACTCTATCATGTGTGTTTTTGAGTTTTCGGTGTGTTCATGTGCCACTAAGGGTAAGTGGTGGCACATTTCTGTATCCTAATTCCTATATATATGTATATATACTGTATAATTTACAATTATTTTGATAAAACCTTTGAATGGCAAAAATAAAGGAGACCCATCCATCACTTACTAAAGTAGAAGTAATGGGGCTATTAGTAAAAAAAAAAAAAAAAACACTAGACAAACAAAAAAGATATAATATTTCAGGCACAACCCTAGCTCTTGGTTCTAGAGTATGAAGCACATGGGTAGGTTTTCATCAGCACCTGTGGTTAACTCCTACAAATGAATGGTTGCTTACAACAGTTAGACCCATGAATAGGTGATGGGGGCTGACAAAAACAATAACTTTTGAAATTTTTAACTCCCTAAATAAATGGTTATTTGGTACAGTTAGATTTGAGCAGAGGTGTTGGTGAATACAGTTCCAATCGAAATTTTAAAGACAGAAATGGAATTATACATACAAAAACGAAAGGAAATATGAACCTACAGAAAACTACCATAAAAATATTTATGCTATTAAAGTAATAAATGCATAAACTACATTTTTAAGTGATCATTTTACCAGGTGAAGATAATGAAGAGCATGGTAATAATTATCTGTGTTTGGGGCCCAGTGATATCTTGCATTTAGAATGGGATGTTAGGTCAATTACACCTATGGCATTTGGATTGGTATATGGTTTCAGGGAGCACTCTGATGGCTCTGACTGTGAAGCAGTTACTGAGGTGACATAAGTTTTGGGAGCTGGTATGGGCAGCAACTGTGTGGTATAACTTATGGAAGTAAATTGTTTGTCTGTGACCATTAATACTGATAGACAACTAATGTGTGTTAGTCCAATGTAAGAACTTTGGTAAAGAAGGTAGGTGAGCTGGTATGTGAGGTGGATTGTAGCACAGTTAGCATAGTATATGATGGGGTAAGTTTCACATGTTGTGGTGTTGCACTAGGTGGTGTTGTGTGGACACATGTTAAATGTTTAGAAACCTATTATAAATGAAGGAGCTGTGGTGTGGTTTAGGAAGATTAAAGGGTCGATATTTGTTTATAATTATGTTATTCTGTTTGGGTGTTCTGCCGAAGGTGTTGAGAGATGCAGTGGGAAGGATGGTGGGGGGAATGTGACCATTTTCTGGAAAGGAGAAAGTCATAGCTATGGAAAGGATTTGGATCAGGGATTCCAGTACTGGAAATTACTGGGTGAAGAAGACCAGATTATGGTTGGTTTTGGGTTATGTGTGGTGGGTGTTTTGATGTGCTCGGTGGGTTATGGTCTGTTATGTTTGTTTATTGACTGATTCCTTGGGATAACTGAGTGATATAAGGACTTTCATCAGTTTGTTGGCAGTTATTAGGGTGTAGCTATGGGTGTAAGGTTGGTGGGTTTGATATGGGCAGAGGTTTGCAAGTGGCTGTTATGCACAGAGAGGTCTGTGTGAAGGAGATGATGTGGGTATGAGAGTAGGACCATGTGGGTTTTATGAAATGGCTATTATTGAGGGACTGAGCGTGGTGGTGTAACGGATAGCGTTCTGGCCTTGCATTTGGGAGGACGGCGGTTCGAATCCCCGTCCGGGCATCCAGATTTGGGTTTTCCATGGTTTCCCAAATCACTCCAGGCAAATGCCGGGATGCTTCATTAAAAAGGCCATGGCCGAATTCCTTCCCATTTCCTTGCCACCATCCTTTCCCATCTCTAAAGACCTCACTGTTGAGAGACATAAAGCAGTTAAAAAATATATATATATATTATTGAGGGAGTTTATGAAGTCAAGGAGGCTGTTTTCACAAGGACTCCAGATCATGATGTTGTCATCTATACTAGATACTTTTGTGAAGAGTCCTACCTTTATTCATAACAAATACTTGTATTCAGATACAATAATCCTGAACTTACTTCCTTCAAAGTATTCATCTTGGTCTGCCATACACTTCTTCTGATGGTTCTGCCACTTTTGAAATCATTGCTGGAACACCTGCTTAGTGATAGTGGAATGCTATTCCATTGTATTCTGTGTGATGTCTTCTCAGGACTGAATCTGGTCCATTTCAGGGACATGCCCATAAACCCAGAACCCATCACCAGTGATCTCTGTGTTGAGGAAGTTGGGATCACTGTTTATAGTCTGAAGCATGTCTTATGTGATCTCTAAATAGAGCTTCTTCCACTTGAACATTATCAGGTTTGGTGCAAAAGTTGCTGAGATTCTGCTGGGGCCCAAATCCTCAGTGAAAATTGATTGACTGAAACCAATGCAGATAATTGCCTTGTCTGAAAGTTCTCTGATTATGATTTCCTGATCCTGTATCAAAATAAATAAATAAATAAATGAATAAAGGTCTAATTTCTGGATGTTGATGGCGTACCAGAATGTGCTATACTCTCCACTGAGTATCCTTCTTTGAAGTTGTTGTGCCATTACTTTTTCTCTCTTGTCCTCAATTGCTTCTTTGAAGGACTGCTTAATTTTCAGATCGCTTCCTCTTAGGAATTGCTGAGCTTTTTTTAAAAAATTAATGCAATATTGTTGTTCAAGTTTTTATATCATTTTGTCAAATACAAAAATTTGTCTGCATTCACTTACACTGCCTCACTCATTGGCCATCTGCTGGCAACTGAGAGCTTCGGTAGGCTTGAATAAAAAAATCATGCTTGCACATTATGGTCCTCTGTATAATTGTACCAAATCACACCTCCCTTGCTTTATATGTTTATGCATGTATAATTAAGATCATATAATTTTTGAACACACCTCATGCTTCCAAACTATAGAATTGGTTATATTGAATTATTTCAAAGAAAGGCTTCTTCCAACCTGCCCAAGAAATGGTTGTCATATTGCCCCGGCCAGTGCCTCTTACCTAATGGTATAGTTGGGACTGGAAAGAGAAGTAATTTTTTGATTGAATAAACTGGGCCAGTGATATGAGGAAGGCAGCACTTGGGAGTGTGTGGGAAGCGTGCATGCCTTGGTGGTATTCATAAGGAAAACGAAAAGAAGAATCACTTACCATAGGTAACGGCATGAAGTCATAGAAATGGAAAACACAGAATTTATTGAAATTTTTTAGGTTAGACCCTTCTTAAACAGTCAGATGGAGTGGATAGGGTGGGAGTCAAGGAGCAACTGAATAGCTATTGCAAATTGACCATTAACAATGAAGGGAGAGAAAGTTAATGGAGGGATTCAAATAGGAACAACTGTAGGGAAGAGGTGAGGTATAAAATATATGCAGAGATAAAATCTGTTTATGTTAAGTTAAATACAGGGCTTCCTGAAAAAAAAAAGAAATATCTGATTTCAAATTTTTATATTTTATAAGAAAAAACATGTTAAAAAAACTCTTCTTTCTTTCATAAATTGTATACGGAATGAAGATTTGTTACACTATAAAAAAAATTGTGAATCCTTCATGGGCTGTATGAACAATGTCAATATTATAACAAAATTCATCCCAGACCATGTACAGCATATACATATCCACAGTGATTGTTTACCTCTTTTTAATTTCTTCAATGCCCTTGGGTAAAGATGAAACAAAAACTGAACCTTTTATCTAAATGAGAAGAAAAAAATCACATGGTGTGAAATCTGGGGAAAAGTGTATGTGTGTGTGTGTGTGGGGGGGGGGGGGGGGGGGTTGGAGCAAGTATGAAGTGTCAGTCAGGTCTGAAGGTCCAGTGCAACCAATCCAGTGTTAAGTGATTAACTCAATGAGGAAATGTCTGAACTCCAAATGCCAGTATTTTGAAACTGTGCCCTGTTGGAAGATGAAATCTGAATTTTCTATGAATTGTGGGAAAAGCTATTGTGTTACATATCCAGGTAGGATTGTCCAGTTTTGATTCCTTCAAAGAAGACAGGCCCTTACTCTTTCAATTGAGAGATGGCACAAAACACATTGATTTTGGTAGTCTCTCTCTCTCTTGTTTTCAACAACTGGATATAGATTTCTGAGCCCCTATGTCAGGTATGGCAAACCAATGGCACGTGTGCCGATGATGGCACGCTACCAAATAATTTGTGCACAATGTTACTTAAGCAGGTATCTAATCCATATAAGTAATTTATATTTTCATTTAAATTATTTAAGACCATAGTAACAAATATCATCGTAAATGAAACTACTGGTTCACGAAGGACTACATATTGCGCGAAAGATATACATTTCGAGCAAATTTCTGACCGAACGAACTGACTGAGTGAGATAGCGTAGACGGCGCGGCGTCGGGGGAGCTAAGACAGTTAATTCACTCATTTGGTTTTGCTGGCGTCATTACTACTTTTAACAATTATACATAGTTCTTGCAGTTTTTAAACTAATTTCGTTAACACAACAGCTTCTTTAAGTTTTGTTTGAGGTATATGTACAACTATTCAACATGGCTAATTTGTTAAAAAATAAAGTAATAAAAGTGTAATAGAGAATTTTAACCTTGACGGACTGAGAAATATGACGTCATTATTAAATCTGATAAAGCGGTGTATGCTTAATGTTCTGGAACAGTGTGTAGAACATCGTCTGTAAAACGATAACAAATCACAAATACATTTGTCTTAAAAAGGGATAATATTAAAAACTCGCTTCGAAACCGTTTGTCAGTTGACTCTATTTCAGCTTGCATGCTGCTGAAAGTAGCAAAGTATGAACCTAATATATGTTATTTAGCATCTAAATGCAACAACAGAAATTGTACTAGTTACTCTTTATTTCTTTTCCCATTAATTACTAAGTCATAATAGTTTGATGGCACGCCATGGTTTCATTCAACATTTCTTTAGAAAAAATGGCACGTAGATCAATAAAGGTTCGCCATCCCTGCCCTATATATATGCATATTTGTAGTTAAGCTTTCCACTTCAATGAAACATAGCCTCATCATTAAAGATGAAGTGTGGTAGAATATCGTTTTCCTTGTTGCATCACAATTTAAAATTCTTGATGTGCTTGAGTGTTTGAGTTGTACCAACTGCAATATACAAAATGGATTTTACAGCTTTTGAATGATATAGAAATTTACTGAGATAACTTACAGCATCAGTAGATGTGTGTCATTTTGTAGCAAATAACCTCAAATTTCACATAAAATTGTCAAGTGTCATTTTGGTTTGATGTGACTACCATTTGTTACGTGGCAAACATTCCACCGGTAATCAATTTCTTCACACACTCATTGCAGCAAATCAGGCATAACTTGTGCATCGGCAGTGTAGATTTGATTTTTCAGGTTGGCCAAATGGTTTGGTAGGGGAGCAACATACACACAATCTATAGTGAAATTTACACTGAACAGTTGTTGCAGAGTTCGTTTCATGAAACCAAAACACGCAACGAGCACACACCGCACCAGTGGAAGTAGCCATTTTAACTGTGCACTATGCTGGCGCTCCTGGTGGTGCAATGGTGTATTGATGCACTTTGTGCAACAAACTTAATTAATTACCATCTTAACACCTCCTATAAAGTTGTGTGAGGAATAAAAAGTTCACAGCTGGCTCAGCAAACTGACTTGTGCAAGCTGTATTCAAAAGCCTTTTGAACATTTCTCACATATTTTACCCTTGTGTACAGTTGATCTGCACTTTTCCTTTAACAAAAATAACCAGTGGCTTCAAATTTTTTATATCAACTACAAATGAGGATCAATATTGAAAAGTCATCAAATAAACATGGTAAGCAATTTGGTTTGGTTAAACTCTGGTACACAAAATGGCTAATGTGGAAGTAACAGCATTTCACTTGTAACTAATCCTTGTAATGCTTTGGAAAAGACATCTAACTGATGGTTTCAGAACTGCAATTAGCGATAGGCAGTTCGAGCAACAACTCTTTTAAATCAGATAATTCTTTTTGGGACAGGGCACAATTGAAAGAAAATGTAGCCTCGCTGTAGGACATGGGTTATGGACAAACTGTGTTACGGGAACTCAACTGTTACTGATCTTAATGGGTGTATCGTAGTTGTTGAGCTGTACTGTTTTGAAAGAAGCATGAGAAGGTTGTTGATGCATTAAATCTGATGTATGGTTGCAGCATATTAATACTGGACCAATATTGTTTGAATACTCTTTGGTAGTATTCAGTCAGAATCTCTAAGTCTGCCAAAAAGGGAGGTAGTATCTAGTATAAAATTTGTGGCAGTTGTTGAAGTGCAGGTACTGTTGGAAGCTGGTGCCCATATCAAACCCACTAATCTCGGACAGTGCCTACACTTTAAAAACTGCCATCCATTTTATACTAAATTCTCCCTCCCTTATCTCCTTGATTTCTGAGGCAGTTTCGTGATCTGACCAGAATTTTCTCACAGAGCATTCCAACAATATTTCTCAATCATTAATATCCCACAATTATCCATTAGCTACCAGACCCCCTCACCTTAACCCCGTTATGGAATGTAGGTGACAGTGGCAACAGAAATTTCCATGGAACAAACACCAGCTCACCAATCCTGCACAGAAGCAACCTGCCAAGGAAGTGCTGGAGCCGACTAAACCGCTTCAGGATTGGTCATGGTTTGTGCCATGCATTGTATCACTGGGACTTAAAGGACTACCCACACTGTGACTGGTGTGGAGCAGACAGTTGAGCACATAGTAGAAAATTGTCCTGCCAGATGTTAATTTGCACATTTGAATGGGTAGGCTCCCTAGATAGCACCCTGTTTTTTTAAATAATTGTATATGTTCTGATATGAATCATTGTAATTGTTTTAATTAATGCCTACATGAAGTAAATATCCACCAGTTTTGGTCGATAAACTTTCTCATGCTGCTTCCTAGACAGTATAGCCCAACAGCCACTATACAACTACTAATATATCTATATAGTATTCAACCAACCTGTAGTGGTACATGCCTTCACACATGACAGTAAGAACTTAAATTCATATTTCAGAATCCTCCCTCTCACTAGCAGTCCCTGTTAAGTGGTGGGAAATTGCCAACAGTACATACTGGCAACTAGGCAATGACCAGGTGTCAATATCACATAATGCACTTTCTTCCCTAGCCGCACCGTCTGATGTCCCATAGTCCCTCACTCAGTCCCTCCTCCTTTCCCACTGATTAATTTCCTCATCTATAGGAACTGCTACTTATTGTATTGTTAGTGTTTGTTTTTATTTTTGTTTTAATATTTCTACATGCTTATTTGAATTATTCCCATTTTTAATTTCATATGTATTTTAATTTAAAACATATAGATTTTTTCCATGTTTATATTTTTGATCTCACTTGTATTATTGTTCCTATTTGAACTCCCACAACAACTTTTTTTTCCTTCACAGTTAATGGGCATTATGCAGTACCTAATCATTTGCCCTTCCACCATTTCTTTCTATGTTCTTGTGTTGAACAAGAGCCTAACCTGAAAATTTCTCTCTGTTCTGTATTAATATCTTTGCATTTCCTATATCGTCCAGCCATCACATGTGGTAAGCGATGGTTCCTCTCTCTTTTCTTTATTTATATCTATATTTCTTAGTTAGTTCCTTTTTTCATATACCAGACTCCTCATGCCCCAATCACAAAATACTCATGCTCTCATCCCCACAAGTAATTCCATTTATACAGCAGATTTTACAACAATCAGTGAAGTCCAGCATTAGGCAAGCCAAGAAGCATCTACATAAGTTTATCACATTGATGAAGTCCCATCTTGCAGTGGGGCAGTTTCTTCCCTACCAACAACTTGTCCACCAATCAAAACTGCAGCATCACCTGATCTCTTCAAATCTGTCCGTTGCCCATCTCCTCGACATACCTCAACCCCCCCCCCTTTTTAAAACTCGCATCTCACTCTATGCACTCAAGCTCTACTTTAAAGCCTAAACTGTCAGTTGTGAACCTGTCCCCTTCGCCACTATCTGAACTCTCTGTATTCTCAAAAAGGACTCACCTTTTCATCTACCTCCTACATTTTACCATGCCAACCGAGTCCATGACTCTCTTTAATTCTGCCGAACACTCCACTGGCAGTACTACTTCGCCACTCAGGACTACCTGGAACCCAGTTTCTAGAAATTGAAACCATTATATACACTTGACACACCACCTCTTCCCCAGAACAATCCCATCCAAATTTTTGAGGAATCCTTATCCACCAGTTTGCCTTCACCCAGTTTCCTGAAATCCTTGGGTATCACCAACAATAGCCCAGCTGAAACCCATGCCAGGGAACAACTTTCAACCATCCCAGACATTATCATCCTTCCTGCAGACAGGGGCTCAACCACAGTAATTATGAATCACAGTGACTATGTGGCTGAAGTCCTTCATTTGTTATCAGAGGCCAACACTTACTGCCACGTGACCAAAGATCCTACATCTGCTGTCAACAAGAAAATACAGGAATGTGTACATTTCAATGGGCCCCTCCAAGGTCTCACCCCACAGTCAATTTCGCTTCTTACTCCTCAAAATCCATCTATGCCTTCCCTTTGCCTCCTTCCAAATATCCATAAGCCTGGCAATCATGGATGCCCTGTTGTTGTTGCTTATGGATATCTGACTAAACAAATCTCTACATTGGTGGACCAATACCTACAACCTATGGTCTGTGAGCTACCCTCCCATATCAAGGACACACAACACTTACTCTTCTGTCTTTTTACTATGTTCACGCCACTTCTTACCAACTCCATCCTGGTAACAATTGAGATCACATCCCTGTACACACACATTCCACATTGCCATGGACTCAGTGCCATAGAACACTTCCTGGATCAGCGCCTTCCCAACAGCTGCCCCAGCACATCTTTCCTCACCTCCTTGGCTGAATTGATACTTAACCACAAATACTTCTCTTTCAAAGGCAATATCTACCACCAAACCTGTGATACTGCCAAGGACCCTCTTGTGCTAACCTCTTCATAGGTAACCTGGAACAGACATTTTTGGAAGAATTCTCTCTGAAACCACTCATGTGGCTGAGATTTATAGATGATAGTTTTATGATCTGGAGACATGGATAAAACAACCTTCCAAATTTCTGAATATTCTTATATTTTTAACACGCTAAGTTTCACACAGACCTATTCCCAGACCCAGGCAATATTATCCGATAGGGATCTGTCCCTCTCCAATGGTCATCTCAACTCCTCAGTCCATGCCACACCCTCCAAACTGCAGCAGCATCTCCATTCTGCAGAATATGGAGGGGCACTGATTTCAGTGACAGGCCTTGTAAGAGGCCTAGTAGATCAAGGAAAGTTTGGTAAATTGAAGTAATTAGATATGTAGAGTATGGATGGTATCTGTTGGTATTGGAGAGTTGCAGTCTATTATGTTAGTGGTTGAGCCTTTTCTCAGATGGAGGGTGATGATATTCTTGGATAGTTCTCTCATTGTATGGGTTTAATTGAAAGTGAGGTTGGGGACAAGGTAGATGTGAGGAAATCCTGGAATAGGTGGCTTTGATGAAGGTGAGGCGGGCTAATTCGATATGAAAGTTTGAGCTGCTGTAGACTTAACTCTGTCTCATCATAGCAATCGTCACTTTCCTGTTTGGTAACAAAGTGATTCTGCCATCAGAAAGTGCAGCAGAGTGCTAAAGAGTCCCAAATCAGAGTGGGGTTGTTGAAAATGATAGTCCCTTAGAAAGAACTGAGTTGCAGTTCTGTCTGAGGAGTGGATGATAGGTTAGCAACAGATTTCTGTGATTTTTTTAGAGGCGGGGATGGGGCTCTTGGACTGGATGGTAGAAGGGTTGGGTGGGTGAGATTGAAAATGTGGGCAAGACATAGAGGTTTTAGCAATTAAGAGTTGAATATATGTGTGCTGTGCAGAGATGGAGTGTTCAGAGAGCAGGGTTAGATTTATAGCCAAATAGCTTTTTGCTAATACAGAAAACCCACATAGATCTTTTTGTGTGTGTTTCTCTTGTATCAGTCTGGATTATGTTGGGATCCACTGGATTATATTTGGGGCTTATCTAGGGATATAAGCTGGGCACAATGCAGGTTATCTTTGTGAAGGTACAGTTGGAGGATAAGCTGGATAAAGCTGAGAGCCTGGGTAAAATGAAAGGAATGGAGTGGAGGGTGTAACTGTGGATGACTACCATAGATAGGAAAATTTAATAATTAATCCATTAGGAGGTATATTGAATGAGGGGCAAGATTAAAGGAAGAGGATGTGGGAATGGAGTTCGGCATGACAAATGGAATGGAAACGGTAGGAATCTATACAGGATATATTAGGAAATGGGCTGAAAAAGAAAAATGAATGAGAAGGAAAGAGAGAAGGGAGTGGAACAGGAGAAGATAAAAGGAATGATACACCAACAGTACATGAAAGTTGTAAACAGTAACAAATAGAGGTGCAAAAAAAATACAAAAAAATAATATTTATATATATTAGAAGCATAGGCCGCAATGTGAGACAATCTGCTTGAAGGCTTAGATATTGGAATAAGGTAGAATAAGCAAAATGTTTATGGCCTTGAGTTAAATGGTGTCTTGATGCAGAATGGGGAAAAACCTACAATCTTGCAGTTACTAATGCTGAGTGTGAGTGTCAACAAAAACAGTAATTAATTAAAAATAAAAAAAACATTAATGGAAAGAATAAACAAAAATCACTATTTAGATGAAAAGCAGAAATATCATCTGGAATTAATTTACAGAAGAAAAGCATAAGGTCTAATAACAGTCTTTCACAGTAAAATTGTACAGTTAATTTAAAGGCCACAGGCAAGACAAAAATGAATATAAAAGTCCAGTATCTGGTGGATACATGTGTGAAATAAAGAGGAACTAAATACATAGTTTATGGGAAACTTGGTCCACATGGTAGTAGTTGTGTACAATAATAATGTGGGCTGATGTATTTGTAGGAGTACAAGTTGGTGAGAAATGTAATGGCATGGATTGTAATGACATAAAAAATCCAAGGAAAAGCTGGAAAGAGAGAGAGATTTGAACAATGTGATAGGAAAAAGCAGTCAATTACGAGGGCCGTTCAGAAAGTAACCTCCGATCGGTCACAGTGCGGGTGGTGGGGGTAGTCGCAACGCCATCTGTGCATTCACGCACTCAGCAGGTCAGTTGGCATCAAGCCGTGGTCGAGTGAACGTCGTACCTGCGCTAGTTTAGTTTTTGTGGCAGTTTGAAATGTGCGCTGCAATAGAAAACCCCGCCAAATGTGAAGTGCATGCTGTCATAAGGTTTTCTACAGCCAAAGGATATTCTGCAGCAGCTATTCATCATGAGCTTTGTGCCGTGTACGGACCAAGAGTTATGAGTGAAGGAGTTGTCCGTGAATGGGTACGTTTATTTAAAAGTGGCCGAGAAAACATTCATGATGAAGAGACGAGTGGTAGACCATCATTGGTGACTGACGAACTTGTTCAGACAGTTGGTGCAAACGTTCGTAAAAATCAACGTTTCACAATGTCGGAGTTGTCTACTGTTTTTCCGCAGATTTCTAAGACTCTCTTGTACGAGATAGTGACAGCAAGATTGGGTTACCATAAGTTCTGTGCACGATGGGTGCCCAAAATTCTTACCGACCACCACAAAACTCAAAGAATGGCCACTGCATTAGACTTTCTGTCACGTTATGAGGATGAAGGAGAACCATTGTTAAACAGAATCGTGACCGGTGACAAAACCTGGATTAAGTACGTGAACCCTGAGACAAAAGAACAATCAAAGATGTGGGCACATTCAAATTCGCCTACCAAACCAAGAAAAGCCTTGCAAGATTTTTCTGCCAGAAAACTGATGGCAACGGTGTTTTGGGATGCCAAAGGGGTGTTGTTGGTTGAATTCATGGAACATGGGACGACCATTAATCAAGACGTGTACTGTGGAACACTAAAAAACTTACGACGGGCTATACAGAACAAAAGCCGTGGTATGCTGACTTCCGGTATCGTTTTTTTGCACGATAACGCCCGTCCTCACTCTGCTCGCAGAACAATGGCCCTTCTTGAGTCCTTCAAGTGGGACGTTATCAACCATCCACCTTAGAGCCCAGATCTGGCGCCAAGCGATTATCACCTCTTCATGCATATGAAGAAATGGCTCGGGTCCCAGCGGTTAGATGACGACGAAGAGCTCAAAGATGCGGTCACAGGCTGGCTCCAGGCACAAGAGGGTGATTTTTATGCGGAAGGAATTTCAAAGCTTGTGAAGAGATACGATAAGTGCTTAAATCGCTATAGAGACTATGTAGAAAAATAGTGCAAAGATGTAGTTGTAAGATGTATATATTAAAATATTTTTATTTAACTTGGTGTATTTTTTTAAATCAACTGGAGGTTACTTTCTGAACGGCCCTCGTATAATAGGAAGGAAAATGTTGTGAGAACTTGTAATCTCTGTTCTTAATAGGGGAATATAATTTTCACCAACCTATAATTTTGACCATGCTGGTTTTCATGTTAAACTCGCTAGCATTCTACCACATTCTCCAATGTAGATATCACTTTTATAATAGAGAGAAAAAATGACAATTAGTCTGAGTTCAGCCTACATCAATTCAAACATTGATCCCAACTGGACCCATCCTCCTCTTCCCCCAAACCACACCCTCCTTCAGTTACAAGATTTCCCCCGCAGGGGCCTGGTACGCAAGTGCCAGGTACGGGTTTGGCGAACCCGCGGTGCCCGAGCTGGAAACTTGTGAGCGCCGCAAGTTTCCCACACCGTAAACTCCTACCATGCTTCAACGACCACCGTAGGGCGTGGCGGTGGAACGTTGTGTGCCTAGGAGAACGGGGATCTTGGCTTCATCGCCCGGATCGCGAGGACGGTACAAACCTCTATAAAAAAACCCCTCAACCTCAAGGTCGGACACGTGCCGAGGAGGCGGATGAGTGGTGAGGCGAACCACCCGCTAACGTGCGACCTCAGGGGCACCTGCGCACCCCTGTTGTACAAGCATTTCTTTTTAAGTGGTTTTTACTCGTGGGAACAAAAATTCCTTCCACAAAAAAACCAAAAACCCCTGCGGCCCGGGTGTGTCGCAGGTAAATAAAAACACACCCAGTTCATACAAACGGGCTAGGGTTGAAAGCCCTCCCCCGGATGTAAACAACAGTAACGGCAAGGGTTGTATTATCGACAATGCCTTCGTTATTATGACAAGGGTGGAGGGATCTTTTGAGAAGGTCTCTCCATTCTATGTTCAGAAAGGTTTAGAGGGTATTGCGGGTACCCTCAAATCTGTAAAAAAGCTGAGGAATGGAACACTGCTTATGGAAACATCCACCCAGAGGCAGGCTGTCCAACTCCTTAAGTGCGAGAAGCTCGGGGAGTTCGCAGTGAAGTGCGAACTCCATAAAACTCTAAATTCAAGTAAAGGTGTCATCACCAGCAGGGACCTTATGGATTTAGAGACCGAGGAACTCCTTAAGGAGTGGTCAACAGAACATGTGGTCGAGGTTCGTCAGATTAAACGAAGGGTTAACGGCAGTCTTGAGAAGACAGCCACCTTCGTCCTGACGTTCGACACTCCAACGTTGCCCAAAAACATCAAAGGCAGGATATTTGAACTTGAATATTCGCCCGTATGTACCGGACCCAATGCGCTGCTTTAAGTGCCAGCGGTTCGGTCATACGACGGCGACCTGCAAGGGCAACCCCACCTGTGGGAAGTGCGGAAAGGCGGCTCATGAGCCAGGCACTAGCTGCACGCTCCCACAGGTGTGTGTGAACTGCTCCGGGGCACATCCAGCCTGGAGCAGAGAGTGTCGATTGTATCTGGAGGAAAAAAAGATACAGGAGTTGAAAACGAAAGAGCGGATTTCTTATGGCGAAGCCAAAAAGAAATATAAGGCTCTGGCTCCACCAGTCTTCGCTACCAGCTTCGCGAAGACGTTATCAACTCCCGTCAGGAAAGAAAGTATTGCTACCCAGACGTCCGTTGCGGACATGGGCACAAGTCCAATGTGCTCATGTCAGTGCAGATGTGGTGCCACACCCATCAAGGTCATTACACCTAGGACCTCGCACGTCGGTAGCAATACTCTGACAACATCGACCACATCGACAGCAGGTTCCGTAAGTCCACCAGCAAAGACACTGCCATCCGCTACAGCAGTGGGCCCCTCTGCAACAGCAGAAGCGGCCCCTGAAAGCAGAAACTGTATCTGCAAGAGAAGTTGAAACGGCAACGCCATCTGCCGGTAGCGGATGGCAAACAGTGCAAAAGGTAAGGGGTCCGAAATTTAAGCTGACGGACCCCGCTATGTTTGTGAAATCCCCTCCGACTTCTCCTCCCAGATCCCCTTCTGGAAAGGAGAAGAGGAGGGAACAGGCCTCGGCGGATGAAAAATCCGCAAGACCCCGAGGCCTCACAACGAAAATCGTCTTCGGACACCGAAGACGATATCATGCTGGTGGACGAACCTTGTTCCGTTCCTCAGCTATCAGAGAAGGAAGACCCACCCGATCCGGGGGGGGTGGTGGTTTTAAATAGGTAGAATGGCTCCCATACTTCAGTGGAACGTAAACGGCTTTCAGGCTCACAAAGAGGAAGTCCAGCTCTTAGCACGGTCTAATCCATTGTGTCTCTGTCTCCAGGAGACACACTTTAGACCACAACATCAGCCAGTGCTAAGAGGTTATGACATATTCCGAAAGGACGATACCGAGGGTGATCGAGCGAAGGGCGGAGTGGCCGTGTTTGTTCGGAACACTGTCCACTCCGAACCCATTGCTCTCACCTCTCATCTACAAGCAGTAGCGGTGAAAATACACGGTCCAATACAACTGACCGTATGCTCTGTCTATCTGCCACCCAGTGTGTCAGTCGGCTACGACGACCTGGTTGGCATTACGACAACTCACTCGGCCCTTTCTCCTTTTGGGAGATTTCAACGCCCACAGTGCGTTGTGGGGTTCCACCACCGATTGCCCCAGGGGCCGAGTGGTTGGTAGATTGATAGAGCAGGAGGAAATTTGTATCCTGAATACAGGGCAAATGACTCATTTCACCACTGCTACCGGTACGTCTTCTGCCATTGACCTTTCCTTGTGTTCCCCCTCAATTGCGGACTCCGTGCAGTGGGACGTGGATCGCGACCTACATGGTAGCGACCACTTCCCTATTTGGATGCACGTCGAGTGTGACGGGAGGGAGGATAGTCAATAACCGACGCAAATGGAACGTCAGTCGTGCAGATTGGCAGCTCTACTGCCGTTCTGTACGACTGCAGCCCTGTGGTAGTATACAGGAGAATGGTGAATCACTTCACAGAAGTGATTCACCGTGCAGCTGACGTTTCCATGCCGAAGAGCTCCGGAACGCTGCGAAGGACGCCCGTCCCCTGGTGGAACGATGAATGTCGTTCCGCCATCCAGGGTCGCCGACGGGCGTTGCGTCGCTTTAGGTTGTGCCCAACATCTGACAACCTAGCAGCGTTCCGTATTGCCAGAGCTAAGGCGCGTCGAGTTATTAAGGAGAGCAAGAGGAGGTCATGGCAGAACTTTGTGAGCAATATAAATCGTTCCACGCCTTCGTCGAAAGTATGGGAGTCCATTCGCCGTATATCTGGAAGGTACTCCCGCCCACCAGTATCTGGGTTACTGGATCACGGACGGATAATTACTGACGAACGAAGCATAGCGCAGCTGATGGCGGAGAACTTCGCCGCCATCACGTCGTCCGCTAACTTTGACCCTCGGTTTCAGCGACGTAGAGTCGCTGCCGAGAGGCGCACGCTGTGCTTCGATTCGTCGAATACAGAGGCCTACAACTGCCCATTTACATCTTGGGAGCTGGAGTCAGCGTTGAACAGCGCAAATGACACTGCTCCAGGGCCTGATCTGATCCAGTACCAGATGCTGAGGCATCTCAGTAAGGATGCTAAAAGGTACCTTCTAGATATTTTTAACGACATTTGGACCGGAGGACACTTCCCCGACTCGTGGAAAGAAGCAACGCTTATCCCTATTTTAAAGCCTGGCAAGGACAAATTGTTGCCAGGTAGTTATCGTAGTATTGCCTTGACTAGCTGCGTGGGGAAGACACTGGAGAGGATGGTTAATCGCCGCCTCGTCTGGTGTCTTGAATCCCGTAATCTCCTGAGCCGCTTTCAGTGTGGATTCAGGAAGTTCCGTTCCACCTTGGACAACCTGATCCTCCTGGAGGCGGCAATACAGGATGCGTTCATCCGCAGCCAACACCTCGTGGGTGTTTTTTTCGACCTTGAAAAGGCCTACGATACTACCTGGCGGCATCTGATTTTAAAACAATTACATGAATGGGGTTTTAGGGGAAACCTACCCCGTTTTTTAAAATCATTTTTATCTGGTCGTTGCTTCCGGTACCGAGTCGGTAGTGAAGTGTCTGATGTTTTTATTCAGGAAAACGGTGTTCCTCAAGGTTCAGTTTTAAGCGTGACTCTTTTCGCTATTGCGATAAATAGCATTTTAAGTGTTATAAGGAGTCCCATACGGTCCTCCTTATATGTGGACGATTTTTTAATTTTTATTGCATCGTCCAGCCTGAGAAGCGCAGAGCGGCAGCTGCAACTCACGCTGAACAGGCTGGATGAATGGTCAGTGCACACCGGTTTTCGTTTCTCTGCCGAGAAAACCCGGTGTGTACTTTTTACTCGCAACAGGAGTCTCTTACCGGAGCCCCACCTTACCCTGAGGAACACTGTTTTATGTTTTACGGAATCTGTCCGGTTTCTGGGCCTAATTTTAGACAGTAAGTTGACCTGGCTGCCACATCTTAAAGATGTGAAAGCCAGAGCCTCTAAAGCTTTAAATGTTTTAAAATGTTTGTGTGGCAGGTCATGGGGCGCTGATCGCTCCTGCCTGCTACAGTTTTACAGAGCCTTTGTACGGTCGCGGCTGGAATACGGTTGTATTGTGTATGGTTCGGCACGGGACAGCTATCTCCGTATATTGGATAGTGTCCACCATGCTGGAATTCGGCTCGCCACGGGTGCATATCGCACTAGTCCTATTGTCAGCATTTGTGCTGACTCGGGCGAGCCGCCGCTTACCATCCGCAGGCAACTCCTCATGGTGCGACACTACCTGCACGTTGCCATAACACCTGGCAGTCCCGTGCACGACATAGTGCTCCATCCCAACTACGAGCGGCTCTATACCAACCGGCATAGAGCCACTAAACCGTTCAGCTACCGTACAAAGGCTATTTTAGAACAATACGGATTAGAGCTTCCATCTTTCTATCACCAGGGATGGAGTAAATCTCCTCCCTGGCTTTTAAAGAGGCCCAGAATAATTTTAGACCTGTCTCGGTACAACAAAGTGTGTACCGCTGACAGTGTTTTTAATAATGTTTTTAGAGACGTTCTAAATGAGCATCACACTTTTACCCCGGTGTATACGGATGGGTCTAAGCAGGCTGACGGAGTTGGCTGCTCCGTCGTGTTCCCTCGAGCGACTTACACATATAAACTTGATGGCAGGTGCAGCAGTTTTTACTGCCGAATGCTACGCCGTGCTAAAGTCGCTCCAGCATATGAAAGTAAATCGCGATAAGTGTTTCATCATATGCTGTGATTCCCTGAGCTGTATTCAGGCCATTGGAAATATGTATCCAGCAGATAGTCTAGTCCAGGACATCCAGGACGCCCTCCTTTCCCTCCAATCTCGTGGAAAGGAGGTATTATTCTGCTGGGTACCGGGCCATGTGGGAATCAGGGGGAACGAGGCAGCTGATGTAGCTGCCAAGTTAGCCTGCGACAAGGTCAGAACCGACTTTGAACCGGTCCCAAAGTCAGACCTTGCCTCGGCGGCGAAGAGATTTGTTTTTGATGTTTGGCAGAGGCAGTGGCTGGAAGTTGAGCATAACAAGCTCCGGCTGGTCAAACCGACCGTGCAGCCGTGGAGCAGCTCCTTCCAGCGGGCGAGGAGGGATGAGGTTCTCCTTACTCGCCTCCGAATAGGGCACTGTCCTCTGACACATGGTTTCCTTCTCCGCCGAGAGGACCCTCCGGAGTGTGATGCTTGTGGCGTACCTTTGACGGTACGCCACATTTTATCCGAATGTGTATTATTTTTAGATATAAGGGCAGACGTCGGCTTAGCCAACGATCTGTCCCTTATTTTAAACGATGACCGTGACAACGTGGCTAAGGTTTTAAAGTTTTGCAGCTTGGCCGGTCTTGTCCCAAAAATTTTGGGCAGATCGGCCTAGGTTTTAGAATGGATTGGTGGCCGTTTACAACCACCAATCCAAGTACTGATAATACTTGTGACACTGCTTATATGGCTGGCCCTTTTACAGCCAGCCAGCTAACTCGTTTTTTAACTGGTTGGCCTTTCTACAGCCAACCAGTTATTGTATGTAATTTTATATTCTAGTCACAGTTTTATATTTTATTTTGCCGTCTGTGTGGCCGATCTCTTTACAGTCGACCACGCAGACGGTTTTTTAGTTAGTATGTTAGTATTTTATTGTGCTGTCTCTGTGGCCGACCCCTTTACAGTCGGCCACACAGCGGCAATTTTGCCACGTTGTCACGCCAGGTTTTTGTTAGGGCGCTAATGACCTCGTCGTCGACGCGCCCTTAAACCTCAATAACAACAACAACAACATACAAGATTTCCTCATATCTATCCTTTCCTCATACTCTTTCCTGAACTTTATTCCCCATTCCAACAACCTTACTCTCATTGGAACCCAAGCCATGAGAGAACTATCCAAGAATAATGTCAACATTACTCTTCCAGGTAACAAGGGTTCAACCAAAATAATCATGGACTGTAGTGATCAAAAGCCTGTTGCTTTGAGACAGCTCTCTGATACGAGCACATACCATCCCCCCCCCCCCATACCCCTATAGATACACACTGAGCATGGTGAATAAGCAGTAATGCTCTGGGGATTTGGGTTCAAATCCCCATCCGGCCATCCAGATTTTGGTTTTCCATGGTTTCCCCAAATCACTCCAGGTGAATCCGGGGATAGTTCCTTTAAAAGGCCATGGCTGAACTCCTTCCCAGTCCTTGTTCCTAGTCTTTTCCTGCCTCTAATAAGCAAAAATGCCCATACATTCACTTTGTATATTCTTCTCAAGATCTACAAGGCTGCAAACTATGGATGGTTTATAGTTGTACCATACAGAATCGCCAACTGAACTGGTTTTGGATCTTGTGTATCAACACTCCCAACACTTTATACATAACCTTCCATAATTCATAAAAGATACCCACATTTCATTGAAAGTCTGCTCACATTGCCCATTCATATACAACCAGACTACTCATTGTCTCCACTCATGTCACTTCTTTATGTACCAGCATTGCCCTTTGTCAGGACCTTGGTGTAATGGAACATTTCTTGGAAACATGACCACCACACACTCTCCAAAGTATCCTTCCTCATTTCCTTGACTGACCCCATTCTTCTCTTTTGCCAGACATAAAGCAGAGCTTGCGGGGCTCCATCCTACACAGACTTATACGTGGGACAAACAACAATTTCTGACCAAAATCTCACTGAAATCCCTTGTATGGTTCCAGTATATGGATGGTATATTTAAGACCTGGACCTACGGTGAAAACCACAGCTTAGAATTCCTCAATTCCCAAAATAATAGCTACTCCATGAACTTCACCTGGACATACTTTCACACTGATGTCATCTTTCTCGAAGGAGACATTTCCTTATGGAATGGTAGCCTACATAGTTCTGTTAACATCAAGCCTACAAATTTACAACAATATCTTCACTCTGCAGCTGTCACCCCCTTCCATATCAGATGCATCCATTAGCTCTCCAGATGCTCGCAAAACCTATGATAAGCACAAGTTTCATGCTTGTACCTACCTGATCTTGTAACAAATCAAATCTCATATACCACTACCCATCCATTACACAACTACTCCTTTCTTGCGCCTCTAAAATCTAACCGTAGCCTGGTATTCATCTCCTAGTCTTCCCTTGAGTCTGTTAACTTAATCATTAATCATGGGCATGACTTCCTATATTTCTTCCTCAAAATGTGCATCCTTCTCCACAAAATCCTGTCCATTCCCTCCCTCCCCTTCCCCCAAATGCCACATACTTCAGCAGACCACACAATCTCAACAACTTTTTCCACAAATACTGACCTTATGACTCTCCCAAACTATCACACAGGTCCCTTTCATTCAATAGACCCTGCTGTATAAACTTTCCACCATCATGTAAGCCGACAAGCTTATGCTGGGGTTATGCATAAACCTTCTGTCTCAACTATGACCATGGATAACCATGGACAACTTCAGCTTTAGCTTTGCTAATTTAATTCGGTCGCCACTTAGCTTTATAAGACCCCAAAATTAGGAAGGGTTATAGATAATAATTTTCACAAGTCTCTTGCTGGTAAATATTCATTATATTCTTGAAAGTTTAGTAAAGTCACAAACTGAAATGGCATCAGACAAATTCTCTGAAGATAAAGTTGCAGATCTGATTAACTGATTTGAACCAGACCAAACCCCATAGTTCCAAGTTCACCTATCACATGGAACAATTTCAAAGTTCATTGCACACATCTATGATTCGAATTGTTTGTGACGACCCACACTTAAGTTATCCCAACGCACCAAATTGCGTAAGATGCTGCTTCAAAATTACATAGTTACTTTCTAACTGAAACTTGAAGACTAAGCAAGCCTACAATTATACGAAAACAGTTGCACAGTAGTGCTTGAAATGAAACTTGCTGGCCGACTGCGGGAGGACTAGAAATATTCTGGGCTGATATTTATCGAAACGGATCGTGTGAACACAAAGACTTCCGTTTTCTCACGAGAATCGTCAGATAACTGATCAGATTTGTATCGCATGCTTGTAAGCTTACATCAAATATTTGACCTTGATGAGTGAAAATGTTCCTATCTTTCTGAAATTTTGAGAATAGCAAGATCTTGAAAAATTTTTAAATACTATTGTTATGAAATATTTTGTAGATTTAATAGTTTAGCCATAAAAAATTATTTTAATGTGATTCACAAGACTGTTAATAACTCTTATCATGTTGCAGTTATGAACTCGAAATAACTTTCATTTTACCCCTACTTATCTGTTCTTTTATCTGATATCAAATATAGTGTGTTCACTATTTTTAAAAGTATTAAATAAATTCACAAACCAAAAACAGAATCTTACTAATTACTATTTCAGAATCTATTGAAGTTATCGATATGAAAGTAGCTTTGAACAATTCTATGTACATCAAACAATTCAACAATTTCTGAATAAATTTAAAGTCTCTAAACTGCCTTCTTCGGTTTATTATTACGTTGTTTAAACTACTCCAGGAGAATGTTATCTGACTGGTGCAACAGAATATACTATCTCAAAACTGTAAAAACCTGATTTCTAGCTTGAGTTAACTTAGTAGCTGACTTTAAAACTGATATTCAATACTGTTCAATTTAAATCGTGGTTCTGGGAACAAATTTTGTTACGCAGTCACAAAAATTTATAGTTTACCTGAAAATCATCTACTCCAATCTGACCACATGGAAAACTTTTTCCTTCATTGTATGTGCACAATCACTACAACACACATCATACAGTATATCAACTCACCTGCCTCTACTGTACCAGTGTATATAAGAATAAATGGCCACAGGCAAACAGTTTCCATGAGCAACCCAGTAGCTCATGCCAGTTCCCACAATTTAAACAAGTGTTTTACAATGAGGGCTATCAGAGTATGCCCCAAAACCACAATCACTGTGAACTCCACAGATGAGAACTAGTGTACCAATATATCCATGATACCAGGCATCCTCCTGGCCTCAACCTCTGACAGAATCCTTCCATTATATGGAAGAACTTATTATTATATTTCACACACTTATTGTGTACCATAATTTATTAATCTTATACTTGTATAATTCTATGTTCCTTTTGCAATGTTCCACCATTTCTGGTGTTAATATTTACCTATTAATATCAGTTACCGATTCTCTTTTTTCCCCACCCCTCCACTGCCTTCCCCACCATGGTTGCCTAATTACCTAATTCCCCATTCACTTGGAGGGTATCGGTGGGTTTACATTTGACATCCTCACCTTGTGTCTCATCTGATTGCAAGTTTGAATTTCAACCCCAAAATTTTTGTTGTACGTTTTTGATGATGCCTCCATCTTTGGTAAGTGTTAGGTTTACTTTTCCTGTCCTTCCTTTTATGTATATTCCTACATAACAAGAAGTGATAGTTTTGCTAATAGTGTCTTAGTAATTAAGGCCAGGGGGATGAGTGGTGTCAAGGCTATGTTAGTAAGATAGTTACCAAATGTTTTGTTCAAAAGGGGTGTAGTTTCTGGAAACTAATTTTATTCATTTGGTGATATATCTGACACCTTTATCTACTGACTCATCCCTTTATTTCAAACCATAATATGAATAAAATTGTTCATATTTTTTTATGTTCATCACTGGTCTCATTCCTTCTTCTTTATAAGTTAAGTCATCAGTTTACTTTCCCTATCCTTCATTCTTTTCAGTGACTAAAAGCATTTTTCTTCTCATTATTACAATATTTCATCTATTTATTTAATTGATTCGAAATATTAAGGTAGATTCTCCGTAATTTTTATCTCCGCACCATTTCAGTTATCTGATTTTGATTCCACCCCCCCCCCCCAATTCTGCCCACCCTTTCAACCACTACACATAGTGGCTCTTTGTCCTGCTCTCCAACTCAGAGCACACCATCTTCATCTGTGGTTGAAAGGCTACACAATGAAAATTTCAAAGTTTTGTGCATATCTTTATAATGTTTGTACATACACGTGTCTTGGTAAGTGGTTGTTTCTTCTTCTGTCCATAATTTGATTTTAATTTCTTAAGTACCATGTGTTTGTTGCCACTGAATCCCTCTTTTCAAATCAGTAGTAACACAGGGCAAGGTAATGAAAACAATTGATTAAGTCACAGGAAATAATTTCATACCAGTGTTTAAAGTGAGATGATACACACAAACTAGACAATAATATGAGAAAGGAAACTGTTGGTCACTAACCCCATCATATCAGCTAGGTAATCAAAATATCATCACTGTAGCATAAAGAGTTACAGAGAATTTAGACTACAGCAAATGGTGTTTTGTATATTTTATGTTGGAGTGTTTTGAGGTCTTACTGACTTTCACATCAGTGAGCGGGGAAATTGTTTTGTTCTGTTGTGATAATATGTGCATTTCTTTGGGTTCTTTGTATCATTTTGAAACTATTTTATTTACCAGTATTGAGTTTCTAATAGCAATGAGGTATATATATGATGTTACAGCTGTGCCTGTCATGTATTAACACGAATTCTTGATATCTGTTATTAGTATGGTAATGAGGACCCTTAAATTCTTATAATTTCATCCAGCTAAGCTGAAACCCAGAAACAAAATGGGGAAATAAAATGTATAACATTTAGTGTTAATTCTCATGTGTGCTTGAAGAAGTATTGCCAATAATCTTTGTGTGACCAGTCAGTATAGTAGTTTGAAGTCGTACTTCTTACAGTAGTATAAATTCATTATTTAAAACATTAATAGTAACACAGACTTTTTGATTTATAAACTAATAACTGTGTAAGCTGAGACCCATAGTTGAATGGAGAATGGTCAATATATGGTCTGCAGCAGCTGTTGGGTATATACTATCAGTGAAAGTACTATTTTTTTTTGCTTAAAATTGGGCTTCTAGTGTGGTAAATTTCAAACTACAATTTATGAAGCCTTTGTTGACCTGTCAGTGTATCTGCATGTTTGAAAGCGATAAAACACTTGATCATGGAAGTACTGCGGGCCTAGGTTCAAATCCAGGGGCCCATGTACAGGTCATTTTGATTGCAGTTTCTAGGTGGTTTTCCACAATGATCTAGGAAAATGCTGGGCCTATCCAAAATCTTCACCTCACAAACTTCCCATTTCACAAAGAAAAACTACGATAGGCCTCGCAAGCTGGTAGTAGATGAACCTTGCTTTGATAGTAAGTACAGCCTCTGAAAGATGTTTGCTGAACAACTGACAAATGTGGAAATGTTCAGAAGATAATGTTGATGATAAAGCCATTGTTATCTATGGAAATTAGAGAAGAATTTTTTTGCTTCTTTTCCCTTTTAAGAAATTCAGGTTAGAGAAACCGTATCATATTATAATTTTGAATGCTGCATAAACATTGTACAAGAATATATACTAAGAATACCAACTTGAGGAAAAATACTTTGTATTTGAACAGTAAGATCAGGCTCAGAGTTGCAAGTTAACAAATTTAATTTCTGTTTTGAAAAACTTTTATGATTTAATTGCTTGCTTGGTTGAAAGACACTTTCTCTTCTTTATCTGTCTGCATGCAAAATGAATTATTGTTATTTTGTGGACAAATTATATTTTATTAATGCATCAGCTATGACCTTGTGTAAATAATGAGTTTGCATTTCCATTTAAAAATCTTTTAATAGCTGCATGATAATTCATCTTTGCACAAATTCTTTCAGATTTCAGTTATGCTTCCATATAGTACCCAATGAATTCAAATTCTGTTTATTCATTATTGCAAAGTAACTTGATTGGAGTTATTCTTTCCAAAATGAAAAATTATAGTATTGTAATGTTCTAGTAATGTGTAAAGTATCCAAAAATTCATAATTTTTTGCCTAAAATATATATACAGTTTTATCGTCTTTTAAAGTTCTGAAATCCATTTAACAAATAACTTTCTTTTACTTAAGTGTAATAAAAATTATTTATAACTATGTTTATGTAAGATACATCTTTTTAACATTATTATGTCAACTAATCTCATCTTTTTTTTTTTTTTTTTTTTTTTTTTCCCTGGGCTGTGCTTTAAAAAATGCAGATAAACTTGACAGTTCATTTTCAAGATCAAGAAGTTCTAGTATGTCAAGTTTAGAAAATATAAGTTCTGAAGCAGTACAGTGCCTCGCTTTTGCCGATTCATATACAAAAAAATCTGGTGAGTATTCCTATTTACAAGGCCATTACATATAATAACTATCCTATCGTTTAGAGCACATCTATTCAATAAGTTTCATTCAAGCTCTGAGATGTTAAAAGAATTATGTTCTGCTAGGATTATCATAAATTCTTCTAACATTGATAACGAACAAGAAACTAATCTTCAGAGCCAATTTATGACACAATTGCATTTGCCATTGCATACATTGAATTTTTGTTTGCACAAAAATATTTTTCGTTTCTATTCACATAACATTATTGATACTATGAATCATTTAAAATACATTAATTTTATTATTATTACTAGCAGTGATGTTAACTAGGCATAGAAGTTATGTTTCCACCAAGAATAATGTATATTATGTCTAAGCATATGCTGCAATGGTTCTAATTTTTTACCCAAAAAACTACATGTTCCACAAAATACATTTATAGAAGGCTAGCATCATTTACTAGCAAATGGCAACACTCTTAACAGTTTAATTTCTTTATGGCATTATTTGCTGTAGCTTTGAGATTTTGCACCAATGATTCTTTCAAAGTCATGTTAGTGTCCATCCACATAGGGCACTATATATTCACTACCAGATTATGTTAATAACTCCTAATAATTCTACTTGTTGTTAATACTGTATTCTGAACATACAAAACATTTTTTCTCATTCCCCAAATTATTGAACACAATGAATATTTAATAGTCACTGCAGAGAGATATTTTCTTGCATTTATTTTCATCCATTCACTGCTTTTCCTTCAAAAGGCCATGGCTGAATTCCTTCCAGTTCCTTGTCCCCAATGCCATCCCACCTCTAATGATCTTGACGTGACGTCGATGATGCATAAAGTACAAAAAAAAAAAAAAAAATAATAATAATTTCACTGCAATTTCAATTTTTCTCATGCAGTCTTAAGAGTCATTGCTTCATCATAGTTTTTTGAAATTGTAAAAAAAAGTGTCAGTTTTAGAAAAGTGGTAATGAGCTTCTCAAAACACTCAATAGATTATACTATTGAGTTCTTTAAAAAGTAATGGTAGTTCCTATACCCTTAGCGACTGAAGGAAATTATATTAGACAACACAGTAAGAGGTAAACCATCCAGAATCATCAAAAAAAAAGTCCTATGACAATGTTTTTCATGTATAATTAAACATTGCAGTACTACTGAATGTTAGCAAAGTTTTAACAATCATTTATAAATGTTTATCTGTGGAAGGAATAATTTCTGACATTTATTCCATGTAGCAATCAATTCACTAAATAGGTTGTAATAGCAGATTATGGAAACTAACTTGTGATAATTCAGTATTGCTTTAAATAATATTTGGAGAAGAGAAAGCAAAGTGTCTCCCTGCATTATGTAAATACATGTTAAATTACACACTTGTAGTAGGAAAAAAAAGTGGGGAGCAGTTTAATATGGTGTCACTGAGGTGTAAATTCTTGGCCTTTTTCTATTCTTAATGCACTTAAATGGTCCCCATTTCAGTATAGGCGGGTGTGATAACATGTTACATTTTCTAATGGCACAAGCATATCATTTAACATCTGTCAATACAAACTAGGATACTTCTTATGTCAACTAATGCTCTGGACAAAATAATTTGACAGTTTTATGGTAAATAGATGAGTAATTCATTTCTAATCTAACATAAAGGGGAGAGGGGGCTTATCACTATGTTTTATTTAATTCATTAAAACATTATCTCATAATTATGTGGAATAAACTTAGACAAGGGGTTCCAAAAGTGTGTACCACAATGCTCCAGGGTGCCATGAAGATAAAGCAGAGGCACCACTAGGCACTCCAGATTATTCCTCAAACAAACTAAAAAAAATCGCATTTACCGCATGCCTCGATTTGTTAGTTACTAGGCACTTACGCATAAGCACATGGGAAAATTAACGATGCTTCTTGATGTTGAAAAATTTTCTTTTAAAAGCTTTCATACTCAATACCCCATCTCTTAACACAGATGAAGGCAGCAAGGCAAGAAAAATGTGCAGACAAAATTAACAATATTTCAGTTGTTAACCTTAATCATGTAGAAGGTGAGACATGAGCATATCCTGACCTGAAGAAATCTTTTTTTTTTCTTTTCTTATGGCTTTATACCTCATCAACATTGAGGTGATTAGAGGTTATAAGCATCCGAGAATTTCAGTAAATTCTACACTTTGGGAAAGCATTGGGGGAGGGAGTAAACTCTCTAAAGATTGCAAAATTGTTAACCTCAGTGCCACAGATATGGGGGTTGGAATTCATACAGAAGCTGATACTGCAGCCTATTTTAGAGCAGAAAGCGTTTAAAGGCAGAAAAGTCATTAAACCCATAATAATAGCCATAAGTAAACATTTAAGAACAGTAAATAATCTTTAGACTTACTGAAGTTAGTGTAATCAGTCATAATCCAGCTTGTTAATAGTCAATGTTCATTTTGAGATAAAATCGGTATTTTCATACACTTTTCAACATGCTAAAGAATGTTTAAAATAATAATAAATTCATAGAAACAGAATTCGGTAGCATTTTATGTGAAATACTACATTTAAAGACATTTATAATGGTAAAACACTAAATTTTAATTAACTGGCAACTTCTGAAAATTATAATCGACACTTTTAATATAAACAATACGTTTTCCTTAGCTTTCATCCCTTCTGAATAACTTGGTAAACTTTTAAAGCAGTTCTAAGCAGAGGATAAAGTGGTGCACCAATTCTAAAATGACACTGCATCTCTAAACATATGTTGAAAACACAAATAAATTTTTTACAGCTAAACCAGGCACTGTACTATGACTGTACATCTAGTGGTGTACTTATTATTTTGTTATGCAACTGTTTATCTGTAAATTGACAACTTTCCACATCCCACAGAGCCAGTCTCTTATATTGGGATCAATGGAAAATGATTGTATTGTATTGTATTGTATTGTACAGGGTTGGGGAAACTTTTAAAACAGGTATCCAAGAATAAGGGACATTAAACAAATTTTTATTTCGAGATGCGAATTTTACTATTTACACAATTCAAGGAAACATATGGATTTCGTGAAGTTTTGGAAATGGCAGCTATTTTGAACCTCGGGTATCCACCACAATTGTAGACGTTGCTGGTGATGTCACGGTGGCACGTGGCTTCAGAAGAATATTAATTACGGCAAATCTGTTAACTTTTCGAGGAAATACTAAGAGGGAAAAGTGCTTAGAACCCTGAGTCCTAAATCCTATTAAGAGTTGAAGCCTAGGGGAGAGGTAATTTTAGGCAATTATTTTCAGTAAGTCATGTGATGCGCAATGATATCACGTGCTTATATTAGTAGTGGTGGCGGTTGTTTGGAGCAGAAGCCACCGGGAGGTTGATCGGGTTGGAATTGCGCAACTTTTGGTAGCAAACTGGAAATTTTACCTTGTGCCAGTGACTGAAAGCATGTTTAAGTATGTGCCATGATGGATTTTGAAGTGTCGAGTGCGAACTTAGTAACCATTATGTAACTTTAAATTACTTGAGGGGTTTTCTGTCTGCTTCCTACGGTGCATAACTTGCTTTTTTCCGGAAAAGTATTTCTGATAGCCTAACAATCAACTGTATTGAACTTTGTGATTTAATTTCAGAATATATCAATAGTGACAAATTCAACAGTGATTTTATTTCTTAGTTTGAACTTATTCCTTGTCTCTCAGAGGGTAATTATGAGAGTGGTGGCCGATATAATTTACAGTTGATTAAATTCCAAGGGCATTTTCATGGTCTACAAATTGTGAACTTTCAGAAAAACATTTTTTACTATGAAGAATTATAGGAGAAGTAAGTTTGTTAATTTAGGAGCATTAGACTGATATTAACCCCTATATCAGTCTTGGCCCCCTTACAAGGTAGGGTGAAGAAATCTGGTGAATTGTGATAATATCAGCAATAATTTTCCATTAGTTGAATCAGTCCCACTACTTCTGAAACAACCCAGTATTTCAGGCCATGAACTTAGTCATGCAGTTAGAAATTGATGATAGAGATTTGATGGGTAGAAGATTTTTTAAAATGTAGAAAGCAAAAGTTAGGTAGGAAATGCAGTGTCAAAAGAAGTGGAAGTAAAAATGGGAGTGCCCCAGGGTAGCTTATTGGGACCATTGCTCCAAACTGAGCTTCACCTACTATCTCTTCTATTACTCTTTCCATTCTTTTGTATATTATTCTGGTCAGTAATTTTGAAGCATGTGATGTTAGACTAATAGTGCAATAATTCTCACATTTGTCTGCTTGTGCTGTCTTCAGAAGTGTGAAGATATTTTTATTAAAATCATTTGGAATATCTCCTGTTTCATAACTTTTTGATATCAGTTTGAATAATCTTTTGATTCCTTCTTCTCCTAGGGATTTAAGAAGTTCTGGAGGGATCTCGTCAATTCCAGCTGCCTTATTTGTTTTCTAGTCATTCAGAGCTCTATTAAATCCTTTCCTCAAAACAGGATCTCCTAAGTCAACATTGCCTTTCTTCTTCATTATTCCATTGTTCAAGCCATCCCCATTATACAGTTTCTCAATGTATTGCTTCCATCAGTTAGGTCTATTGTCGGAACTTAAAAGAGGTTTCCATTGGCAGCTTTAATGTTTACACCTCTTTCCTTCATTACTCCAAAATTTTGTTTGAAGTTCCTATATGCAACATCTACTATACCTATGACAGCTGATTTCCAGGCTGCAGGTGATGTTCGACTGCTTCCAATCATGAAACATACAGTTTTAGTTAATAACCATATTAACAACTGTCCACATTAGAACCTCCTCCTTTGGCTTGACCTCATGTGTTATTCTTGGGAACAGTGGTGGCTCTAGACGTAGTGACACTGAGACATGTCACCACCGACGAATCAAGAATAAATAAATTAAAAAATAAATGATTTGAAAGGAAAATTAATATTTATAAAAGTGATATTCTCTATTATACTATTACTTATGAAAGCTAGGGAAACTACTGAACACAATCTGTTGGACAGATCAGTGAACTATTTCGCTGTCACGGAGACAGCTTTGAGTTGTCACCAATCGTGCATGCGCTCTGGCGTTTTTGTGGTAATATCCAAGGGTGGGGGGGCCGCTTTGCTAGTTTCCGTTGGTGTCAATCTTGTTCTGTCTCAAGACTCCCCAGGCAGTGGGCAGACACGCGATTGTTGGAACATTATAGCGCTCGAAAAAGGTAGTAACACTGTTGGTAGAGCGCAGCAGCAGCTACCACCATTTTTGGTCAAATTCCGCTACATTCCCTATGACAGTGTTTCTCAACCTGTGGCCTGCGAAGATGATTCAGGTGGTCCGCAGGCAGAATATTATAAATTTTGATACCATATTCCTACATTGTAAGGTAAAAAAAAGCCTTGAATATTTCAATGGCCAGGCAAAAATCTGGCATTTCCAGGATTGGGATAGAACAGCATTGTTTCTACAATAATCTATTCATTTTCTGATGGCATTTAAAAGAGTGCGGTTCGTCTAGGGATTAAGGAAATGACCGTTTTCTGAGTGTCTTGTAATAGGTTTCAGGAACTGCGGTAAGTTTTAGAGTTCACAACATAGGAGTGATGAATTAAACAAAAGAAAATGGTGTATGGTCTAGTGTCTTTTACTTTATTTTATTTATTTATTTTTGTTCATGTGGATGGGTGGTATAATGTAGGATCCAGTCCGTAGTAACATTATTATTTATATGGTTTGGCAAGTATTAAGAATCTGGTCAACAAGTAATTAACTTTTAATAGGTCACTTCCAGTTCCATAACTGTGTTTTCGTAGGAACTCAAAACATGGTTTTAGATTTATTATGTTTTATTGGTACTATACAAAATGTCTACATACATAATATGCACATAGATAAAAAATTATGACGATATAAGTTAGTGGCCCGCAGCATTATTTTTTAAAATTTACTGGTACTCTGACTGAAAAAGATAGAAACACTAGCCTAGAAGCTTTATTAATGCAAGGAGGCAATATTTTTTCTATGTCTTAGTTCCTTTGAAGGAGAATTACTCAAGTTTATTAATGCATGTAACAGAAAATGACTCTCAAGCGAAATGTGTTCCACTGTCGGAATCAGTGTGCCACTGTCGGAAACAGTGTGTCCTTGTGGTCATTGAAGGCTGTGCCGAATTAAGAAAGTATGGACTGTGGGGCCATAGGCACTCAAACTTTTTTTGGGTCGCACTGTTTTTGAAAAGGTTATGTAGATGACTAACTGAATTGATTATATTTTTCATCCAACTAAACAAACGAATTTTACAATTTATAATATTTTTAAAATTATTTTTATTAATATTGTACACTACAATCAAACCAAAAAAAATTAATTTTGATGCTTTTCATATTACTTTGTTTAGTTTGTATGTTTATATTTATTTTTTAATATTTTTATTTAGTAAAAAACATTAACTCACAGGGGGCCTTAAAAAAAAAAAAACAGACACTTAGTCGTGCCTTTGGTTAATCCAGTATTGCCTGTAGGTCAACTTGTCAGTTTTTCACTAATCAGTCATTGTTTACTTTCTGGTTAATCTTCAAGCATTAATCATTGATTAATTTCAAAATCATTTATTTAATTCAGCAGGACACGCAGGTAATGACACTTTCATATGTTGCAGATTTTTAAGTTGATTCTTAGCCAACTTCCAGGCTCATTTTACTCCAACAATGAAAATCAGTAAACCATTAAAAAATTCAGTGTTGTCACTACCTGAGCAAATTACTTTGGCCGCCACTGCTTGGGAATACTTTTTATTTTAATTTTTATGAAGACAGTACTCGGGCATTATTGCTGTATGTTCCTCCGCTGTATCACCTATGACCCAACTGTTCGGTAGTATATTATTTCTTAATTGGCAGCCTGCTGTTGTCTCACCTGCCTACACATGCAAGGGTGACAGTCAGGCTGTGGCTTTACGCCAGCTACAAAGAAAGGATAGTGCATAAACATGCTCCAAGCTGTTACTTAACAGTACTCTACACTGTGTACTTAATAAGCAGACACTTCTTTGCATTTATTTTCATCCCATGTTGACCTACCCAGCTACATATCCTGTCTAGATCACACTGCAGCTATTCTGTCTTCTACCATTTTGATCCTATTATACAGCATTATGTCATTTGAAAACAACCTAACTTCTGTTAGTAATCCACTAACACAATCATTCATTAAAATGACAAATAGCAATGGTCCCAATAAGCTATCCTATGGCACTCCCACTTTTAATTCCACTTCCTTCGATACTGCATTCGTACCCTAACTTACTTTCTCGCTTTTGATAGTTCTTCTACCCAGTAAATCTCTCTTTCATTCACTCCAATAGTTTTTACCATATTTAGCATCACTTTATGGCTCACTCTATCAAAAGTCTTATTCTTGTCTAAAAAATGTTCCCCACACTTTACTGTTTCCATAATATTAGTGTCTTCTCAATACCATCATTACCTGCCAGAATAACACCCTGCACCATATCCATAGGATTCAATTATATATCAATTCTATCTTTAAACAAAATTCACCCATTAAGATCAAAATAAGTAAGAAGAAAAAATTGCAAAACTAATCTAAAATAGGTGTACAGATTCATTATAAGAGTACTGGTGATCCAATGTCATCCTAGACAATATATATATAAAAAATTATTCATTAAAGAAAAGGCTAACAAATTGTGATAATGCTTAAAAAGAAAAAATGGAGCATGTCCTCTTTTGCTATCTTTGCCTTTCAACATTTTAATTCTTATTTGTCACAACATCTCCTTCCCCACAACCCATACAACTCCTTCTTTTGTCTTGTGTTAATTGTGACGGTCCACTGTTGTGCAGCCTCACTGATGTTACACCAAGCTTGCCTGGCTGCAACTGGATAGTACCTCCATCTCCCACATGCTCTTTTATGTTTACCAAAATTGCAATAAGTATAAGACACATCAAATCAATGTAATAGTACACAACAAGCAGGTACCTAGTACCGCAATATCAGATTATTTTTTATATTTTCTTCTTTTTTTACATATGGAAGGATAGCCAGAAATATTCCCATAGAATGTATCAACTGGGAATGTATGCACTCTTAAAATGAGTGTGGTGGTTGATCCGTAATGCTCTTGTCACTTATTAAGGTGGATGTGTGTTCGAATCCCTGTCCGGTCATCCAGATTTGAGTTTTCCTCGGTTTCTCCTAGTCATTCCAGGTGAATGCCTGGATGGTTCCTTTGAAAGGCCATGGATGAATTCCTACCTGTTTCTTGCCCCTGTTCCTCTATTTCCTCTAATGACCTCAATGTTGATGAGGGGTAAAGCCATAAGCAAAAATTTTATTCTTATTCTCTCATTGAATTTAAGAGAATTCACAGATTATATTAAAGAAATCCACACTCTTCTCAAAAAGCAAAAGAAACTTCTAAATCAGATGAATTATTAATTTCAAAATTCTCTTGAAATCTGAGTATTGAATTGAAGAAAGACAGGAATGAGGCTTTTGCAGCTGTAGGTGTAGGGCAAACACAGCAGACTTGTAGGAAAAGTTGTGTGGGTAAGTCTAGTAGACAAGAGTTATCTAAAAAGAAAGTCTTTCTGGTAGGCATTAGTCATGGAAGAGCTATGGGCATATTGTGCAGGAAAATTTAGGATCAGATTTCCAGGTCATGAGTTTATTGATACCAATTGCTTCTCTTGATCAGGTAATAGAAGGTATAGGTTCTTCATCTAAGGACTTCGCATAGCAGGATCTTGAAGTTATAGTGGGAGGAGTGGGGAAATAGTTCAGACAGTGAAGGTAGCTATAGGATAGATCGAAAAAACAGCAAAAGCAGTGTGCCACTTTCGGGTCCTGAGATGAAATGATAGGCAACGCAGGAACTCTGCTGCAAGGTGAGTGAGTCATGAGATGGAATGGCTTGTTATGTGTGGCATCAGTTCTGGTATGAGTCTGGTACCTGTGGATGCTATTTATAGGTTGGGTTATACTAACATTGATAGTAGAGGAAAGGGAGTTCTTTCAGACATGATAGCCAGAGGTTTAATTGGAGCCACTGCTTCTAATGAAAAGAGTCCTGAGGTTAACGATATAGGGGAGATCCTTTCTTAGATTAGAGTTAAGATTTAAACAGAGAATATTAAAAGTAGTTAGTTTAAATAGTCCGGCTAAATGACTACAACATAAATAGGGACAGCGTGCTCTATCTGAGCGAAGCCAGGAGACCAACCATTAGCGATCTCTGACGAGAGTGAAGCAGATATACACAACAGGACATAGAGGGAGCAAATGACACCAGTTGGTTCGCCACAGCGAACCGCAGATTAAGCCAGTGCTTATGAACTGCCAGCACATCCGGGCGGGAAGGCGCAAATGGCGCCAGTCGGTGGCCGCAGCGGGCCACTTATAAAACCATCCCTCTCGACCAATCAGAGTGAGTGGTCCTTCCAGCTGAAGGTACAAAGGAGGTTTGTTGGGTGGCTAAGCCAGTCGAGGTGGCAACAATCAGCTTGCGACAGCTACATGATACCTGATTAAAACAACAGAGCCAGCTGTCGAAACATCGTGCTTCTACAATACCATCCTGCGGGACACCCGAGAGGATTTTATTGCATATTTTGGTGTATTTACCAATTTTTTTTATACAATAGTTGATCTGTAAATTGACAACTTTCCACATCCCACAGAGCCAGTCTGTTACATTGGAATCCATGGAAAATGTATTCTATAAAAAAGTGTACTTCCCTATGCTTCCCGTCGTACCTGCAACCCAGGCTGAAGTGTTGGATGCTATGTCGCAGTCGCCTGTCGGTGACTGGCATATAGCTTCTAGACTCTGAAGCCGCACACGGGGGCAGTCGAACAGGCTTAAAGGCCAAGACGCTGAACTTGTTCGTCTGTCCAACCGGTTTGATGTATTGTCGGAGGCTGACTCAGTCCCACAATTATCATCATGCGAGTTGACGGCCCCTCAGCCCGCCAGGTCTGAGCTAACACAGAAGGGCATTTTGGTAGTTGGGGGCTCTAATGATAGGCAGTTATTAGAGCCCCTTAGGGAAATGGCGGATTCCTCGGGGAAGAAATCCAACATCCATTCTGTGTGTATTCCGGGTGGCCTGATCCGAGATGTGGAACAGGCCATCCCGGATGCCACAGGAGAGACGGGGTGTAGCCAACTACAGATTGTAGCTCATGATGGCACCAATGATGCTTGTCACCTTGGGTCAGAGGTTATCCTCTCTTCCTTCCGGCGGCTGGCTGAAAGGGTGAACTCTGTGGCCAGTGGCCGCAAGATATCCAGCAGAGCTAACCATCTGTAGCATTGTAGACAGAGTTGATTGTGGACCTCTGGTTCAGAGCTGTATTGAGGGGCTGAACCAGAGACTGACGTTTCTGTGATGATATTGGCTGCAGATTCCTCGATCTTCGCCATAGGGTCGAGTCATGTAGGGTTACCCTTAATAGGTCAGGTGTGCACTACACACGTGAATCGGCTACACGGGTGGCAGGGGCCGTGTGGAATGCACTGGGTGGTTTTTTAGGCTGAGGGAGGAAGACCCGAAACACGAAATTCAGTTACGGGCAACCCAATCAGATGCAACACCGGAATGTAGGAGCAACGTAAATGAATCTCGACAGTTAAAAGTTCTCGTAATTAACTGTAGAAGCGTTTGCAACAAACAACTAGAACTTGAAAGCGTTATTTGTAGTACAGAAGCGGATATCGTTATCGGTACAGAAAGTTGGTTGAAACCGGAAATAAGTTCCGCCGAAATTTCTAAAGGTAGCATGAACGTTTTTCGTAAAGACAGATTACATTCTCATGGAGGTGGGGTATTTATAGCTGTGAGTAAATTTCTCCCATGTAATGAAATAGACATCGATACGATCTGTGAAATCATATGGATTAAACTCAACGTTGCTGGGTCAAAAATCATCATAGGCGCCTTCTACCGTTCACCCGATTCCGACATAGTTATCGTCGAGGAGTTGAGAAATAATGTAAATAGTATAGCTAGCCGTTTTAAGGATCATGCTATGATTCTAAGAGGCAACTTGAATCTGCCTTATATTGACTGGCGTGATTACGTTCACATCACAGGTAGCAGGGATAAGGCAGCTTCTGAAGTAATTCTCGAGTTGTTGTCAGATAATCATCTCGAGCAGCTAGTTAATGAACCTACGCGGTGTCATAACGGTAGCGAAAACATTTTAGACTTGCTGGTTACCAACAGGCCAGAATTATTCACCGACATTTCAACGACCACAGGAATAAGCGATCACAAAGCGGTAATTGCGATTATCAAATTAATGACCAAGCGAAAAAGGAAAAAAGGGCGAATTGTATACAGATTCAATAAGGCCTTAAAGGAGTGTTTTAGAACCTACCTGAGGAATAATTACCATAACTTCAAGTCAACAAAGGACACCGTTGAAGAGATGTGGCATCGTTTTATACATATACTTCATTGTAAGATGGCGGTCGGGCATCATGATATACAGTGACGCTCCGTGCAATAAATGTGTTTTAATGTGGATTACTAGTCGGGACATTCTTCTAACTCTTAGTAAATGAGAACTAAATGTAATATTCACCATTCGTGATGTGATTTTATGTCAAAGAAAAATACAATAGTGTTTTACGGATTGAAGATTGTGCGAATGCATGTGCGTTTGTGTTTTTAAATAATTCTCTGTGTCGTGATTCAAAGCTGGGCCGCAATCTGCTAAAATGGCTTTAATCTGTTTGGTATGTAATTCGTCGTGTGAAGAAGATCATGGAAAATACTTCAAATGTGATAGTTGCCAACGTCCTATCCATGTGGACTGTGGAGAACTAACTGCATCGGAGGTTAGGTGTCTAGAACTGAAAAAGCAATCCTTGAAATTCTTTTGTAATGTCTGTGAGAACGGGATACGATCACTTCCACAGGTTTTAACACAAATTGCAAAGCTGTCGGAGGATGTGAGCAACATGAATAAAACAATTGAACAATTAAAATCGGGCAATATTAGTTCACCAACTGAAAATGAGGTGGTTAAAAACATCGATGTTGAATCTTCGATCTTTGACGAAATGACTGACAGAGCTATGCACAAGAACAACTTAATTGTATTCAATGTAAAGGAGTCTGATTCGATCGCGTTTACTGAGCGGATTGAATCGGATAAAAAATCAGTATCAGAAATTTTTAACGGTCTGAAACTGCCGTGTGAAGTAAAACAGTTCAAATGTTTTCGATTAGGAAAACGATCTGAAAATGACAAGGGACGAATTAGACCAATTAAAGTGGTTATGAATGACTCTGATACTGTTCTGACAGTTTTGAAAAACAAACACAAAAGTGATAGCCCAATAAAAATTTCTGCTGACTTAACTTCGATGCAAAGAAAGGACCTAAATAAGCTTCGTGACCAGTTAAACATCCTGAATAAGGACAAAGTGACAAAAACTATTAAATATGTTAATGGTATACCTAAGATAGTTGATATAATGAGAAACAATAAGCATTCAAAAAACTTAACTGTATAAAATGCATAAAATTTTATTATCAAAGTGTGCGTGGACTTAATACTAAACTGAGGGAAGTTGAAAAGGCAAATTACATTTTGAATGATCATGACGTTATTGTGTTAACAGAGACATGGCTTGATCGAAGAGTTTACAATGCAGAGTTAAATCTTAATAATTATGTCATATTTAGAAATGACAGAAATGTAAACAATAGTCCATTTTCTCTAGGTGGTGGTGTTCTAATAGCTATTAAGAATAAATACCAATGTCTCCAATTAGAAGTGTCGACTGATGTTGAGCACTTATTTATAAGAATCTTAGGAAACAAAAATAGCTTAATCATAGGAGTTGCATACTTTCCTCCACTAACAACAGAAACTACCATGATTTCTTACTGCAAGGCTGTTGAAGAGATAAATCTTAAGTTCCCAGACTCTAATTGGGTACTGTTTGGAGACTTTAATATGCCAAATGTGCAGTGGAGACACAGTAATAATGGCAGCTATCCTTTCTACACTGTTAAGACAACTCTTCGGGAAAAGACGTTATCAAAGAAATTATCAGATACAACATCGTTGTTGAACACTTTTCAAATTAATAACAATGTGAATATCTTTGGTGTAACACTTGATCTCATATTCACAAACTTTCTCAATATAAATTGTTCTTTAGCTAATGTGTGTGTAGTATCTCCCGATGCTTATCATCAATCTTTATGTTTAGAGTATATCGTTAATTGTGACAACCCCTCGGTACAAAACAAAAATTGGATTAAAGATTTTAGTAAAGCAGATTACCCTAGTATAACATTAGAATTGGGAAACTTCATATCTAATATTGACTGGAATGGAAACTCTTTTGAGGAGTGTGTCACTGTATTTTACTCTTGTATAAATAAGTGTATAAATTTGTATGTACCAAGAAAACAAATCTTTGTGTCAAAATTCCCAAGATGGTACTCTAAGGAACTTAGAATCACTATCATCAAGAAAAAGACAGCTCATATTCTTTACAAGCAAACTGGACAAAATTACTTTCAATTTTCTAATCTCAGAAATAAATGCAAGACCTTAGCCAAAAGAGACCTTAATAACTTCAGTATAGAATTAGGGAACTCAATTACAGAAAATCCTCAAAATTTTTGGAAATATGTTAACTCCAAAAGATGTAGTAGAGATTTACCCAATGTTATGTTTAAAGACTCGCAGGCCCTAAATGGAGGTACAAGTATAGTTAATGCATTTGCGGAATACTTTAAATCATTTTATAAACCCTCTCATAACACTACAGTACACTTAGAGGATCAAACAAATTTTACTATAAGTTCAATAAATATTTCCAATTCACAAATTCTCTCAGAAATCGAAAAACTTGATGACAATAAAAGTGCAGGTCCTGATGGTATTCCATCTATATTGCTTAAGAATTGCAAATATATAATAACTTCAATATTGAAATTATTATTTGATAGATCTCTTAGTGAAGGCATAGTCCCAAATGAATGGAAATCAGCATTTATCACTCCTGTACACAAAGCAGGCCCCAAAAGCGATATTAGAAACTACAGACCCATTTGAAATTTAAACGTAATGCCAAAACTCCTGGAATCCATTGTTACTAAAAAATTAAAGATTAAGATGTTTCCTTACCTATCACCAAACCAGTATGGATTCATGGAAGGAAGAAATGTCCAATCGAACTTAATGTGTTACTCACAATATATTTTATCCTCCTTAGAAAATGGAACTCAAGTCGATTGCATATATACTGACTTCAGTAAAGCTTTTGATTCAGTCAATCATAAACTACTTGTTCTCAAACTTAAATCTTTTGGGATTGTGGGATCCCTTCTCAAATGGCTTGAATGTTACTTAACTAACAGGGTTCAAATAGTTAAATATAAAACATTTACTTCATTTGAAATATTAGTACTATCTGGTGTACCACAGGGTTCCCATCTCGGTCCACTTCTGTTTATCATTTTGATAAACGACATATGTAAAATTTAAAAAAATGTCAAGTTTTTATTTTTTGCTGATGAACTAAAATTATTTAAAAATATAGAGTCAATTAAAGACATATGTGATCTTCAGAATTGTTGCACTGCTCTCAATAACTGGTGTAATGACTTACATTTGAACCCATTAAAATGCAAAAGTATTTCATTTACACGATCAAGTAAGAAAATTTTATCAAAATACTCTGTAAGAGGTATTGAGTTGGAACGGGTGTACTCAGTTAACGATTTAGGTGTAATATTTGACAGTAAAATGAGTTTCGATGAACATGTTGACACCATTGTAACCAAATCCTTACAAAAACTTGGTTTTGTTATGAGGACATGTCGCGAAATCCATTCCACTGATGCACTTAGAATAATATATCTCTCCATTGTAAGATCAACATTAGCATATTCATCAGTAATTTGGTCACCTTACATGTTATCTCAAACCAAAAGAATAGAAACTGTTCAGCATAAATTTTTTAGATATATGGCATTTAGAATGGGTTTTCCAGACCCATTTCATGATCATAAATACACCCAAATTGCATCCATCTTAAGAATACCATCTCTGCAATCATTTCGTGAACTAAATGATCTCAAATTTTTGTTAAATTTGTGCAATGGTAATATTGATTGTTCAGAATTGCTAGGTAGTTTAAGATTCAACGTTCCCCAAAGAATTACTCGTCAATCAACAACATTTTCCCTATTGAAATATAAACATTTGTATACAGAAAATAATCCCCTAACAAGAATGTGCAAGCTTGCTAACTGTCATAATAGGGTTAAACTTGGAACAACGTCATTCAACCAAGACAGTTTGTTACGCTCTTTTGTATTAAGATATGAATGAACAAGTAACAGTAAATTTAAATTTGTTTTTGACTTGGTAGTTTTAGTATATTGTAAAAATTTTATTATTCTAGTAATAGTAGACTATAAGCTATTTTTTTATTAAGTTGTTTTGTATGATATTTAAAGCATTGTATACCAACCATTGTGAAATTTTAAAGTTGTACAAATGGACCCAAAGTCCATAAACAAGTAAATAAATAAATAAATAAATAGTCAGGGAAGGCATGGAAATACATATACCAAAGCGGACAATAAAGGGGAGAATGATCCACCGTGGTACACATGTGAAGTCAAAAGATTACTCAAAAAACAAAGGAAAAAACACGCACGCTCAAGAAGGAAAGTGGTGTCGCAGCGATTTAGAAACATTAGCTGATTTAAGAGGACGTATTAAGAATGTAATGCGCGAGGCCTTTAAACGATTTTCACATCCAACTCTCTCTCTAAGAGGGTCACAGAAAACCCAAAGAAATTTTGGTCGTAGTGTACGAAAGTTAATTGTACCAACAGCAATATTCCAGCACTAATTTGTGAATTTCCAAGGTTAATGAAACGCCGCGATAAAGTTACGTACTAAATACTGTATTCAAAAATTCATTTACAAATGAACATAAGGATAGTATTCCCGTTTTCCCACGCCGTGGCGAGTCGGTGATGGAATCATTACGAATAGATACTGCAGGTATCATTAAGCAATTAAGCTCCTGAAGTGGGGTGAAAGCACCTGGGCCCGGATGGAATTCCAGTAAGAGTATTTTCAGAGTGTGCGGCGGAAATCGGGGCCATTTCTGTCTGATATATTCAGTAAATCATTAGAAGAGCGAAAAGTACCTTCAGGAGTGGAAAATCGCGCAAGTAACTCCGAGTTTCAAAAAAGGTGATTTAAGTGATCCTGGGAACTATCGTCCCATATCTATAACATCGTTTATAGTAGAGTTATGGAGCATATTATATGCTCGAACATTATGAATTTTTCTAGATGATAATAATTTGCTTACAACAAATCAACAACGGAGTTCGGAAGAAAAGATCATGTGAAACACAGCTGTCCCTATTCACACATGACGTAATGAAAGTTATCGATGCAGGTTCACAAGTAGATGCAATTTTTCTATATTTACAGAAAGCCTTTGACTCTGTGCCACAAAAACCTGCCTTTTAGCGAAGCTTTCGAGCGTACGGTATATCGGATCAGCTTGTGAATGGATAAAGGATTTTCTAACTGGTCGGGTCGCAGTATGTTGTCGTTGAAGGAGAAAGTTCTTCTAATCTAGATGTTACATCGGGTGTACCTCAAGGAAGTGTAATAGGACCACTTCTTTTCTTAATTTTTATAAAACGATCTCGGAGACAAAGTGAAAAGCCTTTTTAGATTGTTTGCTGATGATGCGGTTATTTATAGGGAAGTAAGAATTTGGCCGATTGCTTAGAAATTCAGCGCGATCTGGATGTTATTTTGGCTTGGTGCGCTGAGTGGCAACTTACTCTAAATTGTAAAAAGTGCAAGACAATGAGCATAACTAACAAAAAGAATCCAATTGTTCAGAAATACGAGTTAAACAATACAGTTATTGATATGGTCGATTCTATGAAATATTTGGGAGTAACAGTACAAAGGAACTATGAAATGGGACATACACATTACTTCGTTAGTAGGTAGAGCAAATTCTAGGCTGCGATTCATAGGTCGAATCTTGAAAAATTGTAATGAACAAACAAAGGAGATAGCGTACAAATCTCTTGTGCGTCCACATTTGGACTATTGTTGTGCCATTTGGGATCCGTTTCGTAAGGGGTTGATCGAAAGTATAGAGAAAGTACAGAGAAGAGCCGCTCGATTCGTGACCGCTTGCTACAGTCCTTATGAAAGCCAACTGATTAGTAGATTAGGTTGGGAGTCTCTGGTAGATAGACGACACACGTTTCGTTTAAACTTATTGGTAAACATGCGTACTCCCACTTTCACTTTTGAGTGTAGTGAAATACTTCTTCCACCAACCTATTTGAGTCGTAAGGACAGGAAAGTAAAAATTAGAGAAATAAGGTGCCGACTGATTCTTATATGAATTATTTTTCCCTCGTACATCAGGGATTGGAATGCACAGCAAAAGAGATTAGCTTGGTGCTGACACCCTCTGCCACCCACAATTTTGTGAAGTGCAGAGTATATATGTGATATGTAGATGTGGATGTAGAAAAATCCCAATCAGTTATTAAATTTTATATGTGAGTGGAGAATTTCCCAGTGTAAAATGACAATGTTTTGACAGCCTGCTCTGCTATCTTCATTAGGTCTGCAGTCTAGACAGTCTAGTTTGTGATTTTCAGGTAGGAATATCTGAAGAAGTAGACCTGATGAAGACAGCAGAGCTGGCTGTCAAAATGTTGGATTTTTATGACCTTATTTGGCCAAACCCCTGTGAAAATTTCATTTCATTAAATTTTATTCTTACCTTTATAATGCCATAAGTTGGGTTCGGGTCTTTAAGAAAAGTTACATTTTTTTTCCTGCCTTCTTTTTTAGCTGAAATGCTGAATTAAACACCGATTCATCATTTCTGATTGTATTTAAATGTTTTTTATATAGCAAACAAAAGCTTTTTTAGATCATTTTCCTAGTTTTGGTCATATTTCGATAATATTTATGGTCATATTTTGAGGAAAAATCTGATAGTTTATTCAGTAGATATAGATGAGAAGAAATTAAGATAATTATTCACAGATCTGTACTTCTGCTGCGGTTGGGGGGGGGGGGGAGAGGGGCGGTCTAATTTTCACTGTGGTCAGAATTCAGCAGTCAAGATTATTGTCACTCTCTAAACGTAATGTTCCTCTTGCCTTTTAACCTTGACTGTACAGCAGAAGCATGCCCGTGTTGATCCACGTCAATCAATATCTCAATTAAATATCCTCAGTCATCATTAAATCTGCAGTAGATCAGTGAATAGAACTTAAAATAAAATTACGAAGTTTACATAAGTGAATTTAGAGAGGAGTATTGTAGTACAGATGAAAAGAGTTCTATTCTGTAGATTATCTGAAATTAAAGTGACTTCAACACAATAATTTAAAATTTAATTTCCCAATGGCTCATCGGTACATGGAAGCTGTCTACATGAAAGCAACACTACTAGATAAAATAAATAATGTATAACTGAGGCATCTTTTGATGTAGTAAATTTTAATGTTTGGTCATATTTTGGTCATTATTAGGTCATATTTACCCATTTTTAACGTCAGCTTTGCCTGCATATTTCTCTATTTTTTTGTTCATGAAGATCTGAACTCTAGTTATCACTTATAAGGCTCTGATGGCTGAAACAATTCCCAGCATGGCACTCGTTGCCAGTTGCCTTATGTAAGGAGGGCATAAGAGCGGGTTCTGGTCCAGAGCACCCTTTTACCATTGGCATTGAAAATAGCCACTGAATGTGGATGAATTAGAAATGATTACAGTATGGGGACACAGTATAGAATGAGAAGCCAATGCTCTGAAAACCCAGTAGGGCATCCTAAGGCAATGTTGTATCCTCAAATTAAAAAGTAGAACTGACACTATTACCCTTCACTTTTGGGTAAATGGCAAACTCTATAATATAACTTAGTCAGTTAAACCTTCTTAATTAAAATGACAAAGTTAGGTCTTGATAGGAAATAAGAGTTTTTATACCACAAGTAGTTTAGCTAATTGAAGTTTTTTTTTATTAACATACTATTATTTGACATCATTGTTAACATATCAGTGGTGCCTGTCAGTTAAAATAGTATTCTAGATTATTTTATGGGACAAAAATGCTCTATTGGTGACTTGGAGATGTGCTACACTGCATGAGACAACTTGTGTGAAACACCATATTTAGGGAGGTAAGAGTATAAAGTAATTTTGTTTAGTATTGGTGAAGAGTTTTTTCTTGATCTGATCTGTTAAGAGATTCAAGTATTTTGTGCAATCATTTCAGATATGTATGTATTATGGAGAGGTAGCTATTTTTTTTAACTTCTCTTATCTGTTTCAGATCCTTCAACGTTGCCAACATTGTGGATTGGTACCAGCTTAGGTTCAGTTCTTACTATAACAATAAATTTACCACCTGCAGGAGAGACAAGACTTACACAGCCGGTCATTGTTAATCCTTGTGGTAAATATGTTATTACAGTTTAAATTTAAATAAAAATAATAAAAGTCTTTAACATCCTGTATTATTTATCAGTTATTTGTAATAGTACATAGAAAATACTAAATTAACTAAACTGAGACTGACAGGTGAGCAGTAATGTTAGGGCCTCACATTTGGCATGATGTAGGTTAAATAACCAATCTGGTCATTCACATTTTAGTTTTTCATAGATTCGAAAATCACTCCATGTGAATGAAAGAATGACTTCTTCAATAATGGCGTAATCATTTTCCTTGCCATTTGTTGTTCACAATTCTTTCCTGGGTCTAATGACCTCACCATTAATGAGCTGCAAGGACACTGAAGTAAAAAAATTAATCAAATTGTAACCGAGAATAACTTTCTTACTAACTGATATTGTATAAAACTCAATGGAAATATTGGTATTAATAGTGCAATTTCAGTAAAGCTTGACAGATAAATGGCAACAGAGTAAGATATTCATATATCACCATATGTGTTGTTGAAAAGTAAACTAAAAAAAGCTTCAGCATAAAATTAAAAATAAATTTCTCTCTCCTTTTTATTACTTTCTTTGCCAAATGGAGATGAGAGGAATTACAAAAATAGCCTGATAATAATCTGTCAGCAGAGAGGCTGGACACTAGTACACTCTTAAATGTTTCAAACACACACTACAAATACATTACAGCTTTTATCTTAAAATTTAGAACCATATTTTGTAAAAATGCAATAAAACCACATCAGGTATTAATAAGTGATATTTTTAAGTTTTAGTATAAAGTGGGAAAAGATTCCTGTTAAAAAGTTCTTCAGTTCCTGTTTTAATTCCAATTTATAATGTATAATATTTTAGAAGGAATAATGGTAAATTAATTTCTGGGGGAATTTTTTTGTGACTTATCTCAGGTGTGTAGAAAATTAAATTCTGATACAGACATTAAAGTATCATGGTTTAGACAGCATTGTTAATAAATGGCTTAGTTCTTACCTTCAGAATTGAAAACAGAAAGTGTCATTGGAGAATTTTAAGGGTGCCTTATGTCATCCACTGTTTTCTGAGTGGGAATTTATGAGATTTGGAGAACCTCATAGTTCTATACTGGGGCCACTATTGTTTTTAATATATATAAATGATCTACACTGTGTTGCATCTAAAAGCTCAAAATTTGCCCAATTGTCAGATAATAATACATACATAGGGATTAAAATATTCCAGATTTATCTACAGAACATATTTCAAATTATGTCTTTGATCTTATTAATAAATGGTTTACAGCTAATGGTTTGTCTTAAAACTGTGATAAAACTGAATATATGCTGTTCAGTACATCATACATAGACATAAAATTTGTAGGCCAGTCCATTCAAGAGGTAGAGTGTGTGAAATTTCTAGGTTTCCATATTGATTATAATTTAAATTGAAAGGTACATGTTTCTGATTTAATGAAATGATTGGGTGCAACCACATTTACAATTTGTACAAGTTATAGTTGATTTCTGTGAGAGGAAACTAGTTTAATTTGCTTATTTTCATTCCTTAATGTCATATTCTGGGGCAATTCTGCTTATAGAGACAAAGTGCTCAGAGTCCAAAAGTGAGTAAAAGGAATTGTGTGGGGTTAGCAGTAGAACTTCATGCAGAGAGCTGTTCAAGAAGTTAGGGATTTTAACATTGGTGGCTTAGTATATATACACATTAATGTTCTTTGTAATCTCAAATTGTTCCTTGTTTGAAACAAATAATAAAATACACAACTATGGCATTAGGAGTAAAAATGATCTTCACAAGCATTACAAGTTATTGTCATTTGTTCAAAAATGGGTCTGGTATTCAAGGATAAATATCTTCAATAAACTCCCAATACATATTAAATTTCTAGCAGATGATAAGATTGAATTCAGGAAAAAATTGATAGAATTTTTAATTGACAACTCCTTCTACTCTGTCGAAGAATTTATTTCTAAGGTGTCTACAAAATAATTGCCAGTAGTTTGTGTAAATGTAGTTGACATAATTAATATACCATGGATGCTATGACTGTACATCTTCTTGTGTGTGTATTACTTTGTTATTCAATTCTTTAACTGTAATTTGACAACTTTCCACATCCCACAGAGCCAGCAGCCACTTATATTGGGATCAATGGAAAATTAATGTAATGTATTGTATAAACAGTTTTATGACCTACCAGTGTGGCTGTGTGCATTAAAGGGCCACCACTCTGGATTGGGGAGGCAATGTGGCCCAGGTACCAGCCATATGAAATGCCTTTTTTAGGTAGTTTTCTGCAGTCATTTTGGTAAATTCTGTGATGGTTGCCAGACTTTACTTCGTAAACTATATGTTTCACTAAGAAAAATACACTTATCGCCCAGACTACAATTTACATATTTCACAGACAGATGGCAACACATCCACTCCCAGTGGTAGGTGAAAACTTACTTTCAGAATAAGCACAGCCTTTGGAAGAGGATGCAGATGACCCATGAAAGTGGAAATGTTCAAAAAAGTTAGTGAAAATGATGATAACAAAACTGTTTTACTCTAGTTTGGGTATGATATGGTTTTCTATAAACTAACTAACTTGATCCACTACGTGAAGGTTGATGGATCCTACCAAAGGAGGCATACTAAGCAATTGTTTCAGAGGTAGGACAGTCAGTTCATTTTATCTGGACCTATATTTTAATGTGAAACTGAACCATGGAATGTCCTGACATAGCTCATATGACCAAACACAACTCTTAAAAATCCCTGTTCCTGCTGGGATTTGAACCTGGTACTGTACCATGAACTTTTGAAAGCAAGCACGTCACCCATTCAGCTATCAGATCACATATGGTTTCCTACCATACAATGAAACATCATATTTGTAATAATAACTCTTCTGAAGAATATATCTTTGCTCTTTTACTCAAGAAGCCAAAAATAAAATTACTTTATGAGAAGGGTGATACCTCAAAGACTGAGAAATATATATCTACATCACTTCAGTGAGCATTTTCAAAGACCTTTGAAACAGCAGTGTACAGATGGGTATGTGCACATCTACGTAATAATGGCCTACTCAGTAAAGTTCAGTTTGGCTTTAGTCACGGTATTTTGAAGGAGTATGCAGTTAAAATCATGTTGGATGCAGTGCAAAAGAAAATCATTACAAATCTTCAGACATATAGCTAAGCCATTTGTGTCAGTAATAATATTCCCCTAGATAAATTAGAATGCTATTGTTTTAGTCTCTTAGAAAATAGAAAGACATATGTAACTATGAATGCTGTAAACACAGGAGAAGTTATAAACTCAGAATCAGGAATAGTTAAATGCACTATCCTTTGGTAGTAGATTCTTTGTCCATTGCTGCTCCTAATGTATGTTAATGATCTCCCAAACATATTATTTGATACTGAACATTTGGTGCTAAAAGAGAAAGGTACTTCAATTTGTTACAAAAAAAAAAAAAAAGCAAAGCATAGCCATAAATAAGTAAAAAAAAAAAAATGCTGGCAGTGTAAGCAGTTTCAAAAAGGCCTGGCTATGTATATATTGATAACAAGTTGAACTGGTAGCAATCTGTTTTAAAAACTTAACTAAATGGAATCAGTGCAATGGAACATTTTCTAGGCCAGCACCACGCCATCTCCCCTCCCCAACAGCCTCCATATCAAATCCTTTTTCACCACCCTGGCCTACCTGATACTTAGCAACAACTGTTTCTCCTTCAAGGGCAAAATTTACCATCAGATTTGTGGCACTGCCATGCAAACCCGTATGGTCCCCTATTATGCAAACCACTTCTTAGGCCTCCTTGAACTGTCCTTCCTGGATGTGGCCAACCAGAAACCCCTCTTGTGGCTCTGTGGCTCAGAATCATGGACAATGTTTTCACGACCTGGAGTCATGTGGAAAACAATCTTCTCAGTTTCCTTAACAGTCTCAATACCTCAATTACCCTTAACACCTGAAATTCACATGAACCTATTCCCACACTCATGTCACTTTCCTAGCTGTGGATTTATTCTTCTCGAATGGCCGCCCAGGCTCATCTATCCATATCAAACTGACCCACCTATAACAGTACCTTCATTAAGACAGCTGTTCTAATCAACAGGCAGTTACACTGTATTCCAATAACATCTCACAAGCTCCCATATCCTGTCATTTCCCACCAAATTTAGGTAATAAACAAGTTTTATGTGCCATATCACAACCCGCTCAAGTCTATCGACCATCCCAAACTCTCCAAAACCAACCACAGGGTTGTTTTGGTCACCCAGTACCTTCCAAGTCTGCAATCAATTAACCAACTCCTTGGGCAAGGTTACAATTTCCTTTGTGCCTGTCCTGAAACGAGAACCCTTCTTCAAAAAATCTTTCCTTACCCACCTAGAACCTGCTTCAGTAGACCTCCGAAACTCGGCCAACTCCATAAACATGGGCCTCTTCTTCTTACAAGACAGCTATAATTATCTCTTCCTTGTAACAGATCTTGCTGCAAATTGTGCAACATCCAACCTGCTTCCACCACGTTGACCAATCCAGTTCCTGGGGAAAGCTTTTCCATAGTATGACTTGTCACACGTGTATCCTACCACCTAATATATCAACTCATCTGTAACCATTGCCCACCTTCATACATTGGTTATAACATGAATCCACTGGTCATCAGAATGAATGGACACAAATGGTATATACCCAAAACCCTGACCTACCAGTATCTTATCATGCCACCACACATGATTCTAGATTTCAGTTCTTGCTTTACTGTCCATGCCATCAGAGTCCTCTCTGACAAAAACAGCGTTTCTGAACTCAGAAGGTAGAAAGATAGTTATCACTATAAATTAGCCACCAGATAACTGCCAGGTCTTAATTTAAAATATACTAAGCGTGGCGGGTGAGTGGTTAACGCTCTGGCCTCGCATTCGGGAGGACACAGGTTCAAATACCCTTTCAAGCATCTAGATTTGGGTTTTCCATAGTTTCCCCAAATCACTTCAGGCGAATGCTGGGATGCTTCCTTCAAAAAGGCCATGGCTGAATTCCTTCCCATCCAGCCTCTATTACCTTAGCCATCGATGAGGCATAAAGTCGTGATTAAAAAAAAAAAATAACACCAGTAATCTTCATTCCTTTCCACCCATTCACCATACCTTCTATCCATTCCCACAGAAACACCATTCAATAGAACTCATTTTTTAGTAGTGCAGCTTTGTTCTTTAAAATATGTATATTTTTGTATATGTATGTTCAGATAAAGGAAAATTTTATGGTCAATACTTTCTCCTGGCTTCTTCTGCATGTGCATGACTTGTTCCCACAATATTGTTCATAGTTTTTGGTTTATGCCTTTCAACTCCCATCCATACCATGTTGATTTCTCCCAAACACAAGCCACCAGACAACATTGTGCACCTTCTGTTAATTGCCAGCCTCCATTAGGCAGCTACCTAACTCTATTGTTGATGTAAGTGTATGAGCCCAAAAATTTTACTGCTCTGTATGTGTATATGTTTTTCCATGTTTCGACACTGTAGCAATCTTCAGATTTGGTAAGTGGTGGTTATTGTCATATATCTATGTATGTGCCTGTTGGCAGTGTGCATGGCTACATTGCTACTGAAATTTTTTAAAAGCGTATGCCAATAACTGACGTATAAGTTGTGTTAAAAAAAGAAACCTTTCTGCAACATGAAATATGAAGTAAATTTAAGGTAAATAGTATACACAATAATTAAAGCAGACCCACAGTGAGAAAATGAACTTTGCCAACTCTGCCTGGTTATATTTTTTTTTTTTTTAATTTATCTCTATTTTTGTACTACTTGCAATTACTTGAACAAAGCCCGTCAAAAATGAAAAAAAATTTTAGGTTGTGAAAAACTTTATAAGGATAGCATAATTTTGAAAATTAATAACCCATTATTTATTTGTTTGCAAAATTTCATGATTTTGTATGTTTTGTGTAAAGTTTCAGATTTTCATAAACTTTCCTGTTTCTTATCTTCTTTCAAAAAAATTCTTAGGTTTTGTTGTGACCTGGGTCTAGTAACTTCTACAGAGAATAGATTGCAAATATCAGATGCTCTTCTCATTACATGAATTAATGCATTTAATTGTTTTAAATAAACAAATAGCAACATGTAATTTCAAATCAATGTTGTATATACCTCTGTGTTGCGTTAGAAATTTTTATCTCTGCCCTTCATTTTTGTGGGCAGTTACTTCCTAAATAGATAATTATTTGTTACACTTCCTTTTAACAATGTAAGTGCAAATAAAATAAAATGCAGTTATTTATTTAAAATTTCCCGGTTAGCCAAACAGTGCTGTGGTGGCAGCCAGTGTAACACTTGCCAAAGGTGGCCAGGCCATTCTGTTTACACCAGTCTCCAAGTTCAATGCTATTTATTAAAATGGAGGGAGAGAGAGAGAGGGAACAGACCAGATGAGCATAGACTTACATATAATAGACTGCTCATCCCATCATAACCAATGTTCCTGAAGATAGATGATGGAGCCACAGCCAATAATATCGAATTTTTTACACAATTAAAATATATTATAACTTTCATGACAAAAAGTTTTTACTTTATAGTTTTTAGCTCTATGAATTTCTCTTCTGAATTTGATTGAATGATTATAACTATTATTATATTTCTTTTTAGGTAAGATAACATTTTCAGAGGGCTTCTCCCTCTATCTGACTACCCACCTGGGCCTAAAATGATCCACTGTCCCCGACAACAGACAGCTTTTTTTATTTCATTCCAGCCAGTATTGACAAGTACCCATCAACTTGTTGCTATTTGACAGGATACTCAAGGACAACACACACACACACACACACACACACTCACACACACACACACACATATATATATATATATATATATATATATATATATATATATACTAGCTGATACCCGCGACTTCGTACGCGTGGATTAAGAATTTCTTTGCCAGAATTGAATATAGAAAGTTGTTGGTAGCGAATGATTGGTCCCAAAAAACACCGAATCGGCATAATATGACCGGAAAACCCATCACTATATCATTCTACCATCGAACCTGTCTCATGAAGAGAATCAATTTCCAACGTATTTAAAAACAGAAAAACAAACGAAGGTGAGGGGATTTGGGGGGGGGGGGGGAGTGTTAACAAAAGGGAGCTTTACTTCAACTTGGTCTTTTCTTCTTCAGCATGAGCATCCGGTTCTTGGTTTCTAATACCTTTAGCTCCTCATGTTCTGCTGGAGCTACAACTTAGGCCAGTTTACGCCCGCAAGGCATGTAAAAAAAGAAGGCAAAATAAACTGGTACCAGAAACATGTAAGCAGACACAAAGTAATAGGACATAGAAAATCGACATCTATACTAAACGAAAGTTACTAACAAATTATACCCTAACATAATGTGCGAGAAGCATAGCTTGAGCAAGCGACGTAACATTATAGACTAACAAACACATCGGTCTCTCTGTCACCATTCGATAAGTTCTCAAAAATTCGTGACAACAACTGTTAATCATACCGAAAAACAAATGTCCTGTGCCCTCCCTACAGATTTTCATGTGAAATTCCATCAATATCGGTGTAGGCAATTAGTCGTCAAAACGTAACAAAAGACAGAGACTTACTTCCGCATTTATAGTATTATTAGTAATTCGAACTATTTCTGTTGCTCCGAACGATGCCATTTGAAAGCATGAATTGAATGTTCGAATTGACTTCAGGAACACGTTAGAATCTGGATCCGTGCCGATAAGTAAGCCGTTCAATGGTTCAGGTGGTGTTTCAATTTCAGGTAGTTGCACTTTTCCTGACGCGCAACACATCCCAGCTGGCTCATTTTTGAATTTCAGAGCATGACAATGCAGACATTCCTTGTCCATAGCACCAATTACCACTTTTGAATGAGCATAATATTCAATATCGGGCTCATACTGGAATGCTAGACGCAGGAATGAATCATATGTAAATGCTCGATGTACCTGTTGTCGTTGTTGGTCATTTGTTCTGCGTCTATTGACTGTGAAACGGCGTGATTGTCGTTGTTCTAATCTTATGACTTCATTGCATTCAGCTCGTGTATCTTCTGGCTCTTCTTGATGCAATTGCGCAATTCTGACACGTGCATCAGTATTTTGTTGCTGGATTTGTTCTTCGGTTCTTTCGGATCTTCTATTTCGCAAGTTTCGAGATTTACTTGTATTACGGCTCAAATCAGCCCCTTTGCATTTTCTTGGCATTGCTCACTGTACAAAACACACATAAATAGAATTAATGAAATTAGACATCTGGTGGGGATAGCTAATTAAATGACGATTGATCAGTTATCGACCGGAGATTGATGGAATCGACTAAATATCCATAAAAATACTAACATTAAAAGAGCAAATGAATACTTAGGTGGCCCAAGGACATTAATCGCAGTTAAAAAAAAAAAAATGCGAAACTAAAAATGAATATTCTAACCTGCTCTGAATACCTGAAAATATCTTCTTTTTTTTAAAAAAAAAAAAAAGAATTGAATTTGCTGTTTGAATATTGATTTTGTTTTGAGGATATATTGGTTTCATCAATTAATTCTGCTTTAAAACAGAAAATTACGTATGTTAATGTTGGTTTCTTTATCTTTGGAAACAGTTGAATGCCTTAAAAAATAAGGGAAGATCGTAGAAGGGTGAAAATTTAGGATTGTATGTATTTTTGTATGTTGTATCATAAAAAAATAAAAAATAAAAATTTTGTCTAAAAAATAAAAAAAAATTTAGGGGTGGAGTACCCTTAACATTTAGGGGGATGAAAAATAGATGTTGGCCGATTCTCAGACCTACTCAATATGCTCACAAAATTTCATGAGAATCGGTCAAGCCGTTTCGGAGGAGTATGGGAACGAAAATTGTGACACGAGAATTTTATATATAAGATATATATATTAATTGTTAGGAAACAAAGGCGCTAAAAGTGGATATATTGAACATTAGGATAGGATAAAAAACCACCGCTTACCAAAGAAGGGGATTCCAGCAGCGTTGGTACACAAAAAAACACGAACACACAAAGAATAGAATTTTCGAGCATGACTCTTCCTCAGTAGAAGTAAGATGGCTGCACGCAACGGGCCTTGGCTGCCGGCCCCTTGCGTTAACCCAAAAATCATGCAGCACAAGAGTTGCATATTTTAATGTTACTTCCACAGTGAAATGGTTAGTATACTCTAGTGCGGAAAGTTACAGATTGACATAGAACGAATATTCATAATAGAGAATCTGTTAGTAAATCCTTATGCCTAGAAGAATTGCAAAAAATTGATAAAATAGGTGTTTTGTGTTTTTCTCAACATCATTTGTCTCACACAAATTATAAATTAAGTGCTATAGATATAGTGTGGAGAGGAGGAGGATTTACTACCATTGTTTGAAATAGCATTCAATCAAGCAGTTCAGTTGATAGCAAGTGCTGTATAGAAAACACTTTGAATGCTTTGTTACAAAACTGGAGTATGATGAAACACAAGTTATTCTAATAATCTACATTGCTCCCTCTTGAAATTTCTGTCTGTTTTTATCACATTTAGTCATTTCTGTTACATATTATAAACAGCAAACAGTGTTATATGGAGATTTAATGTTGAATTTCTCAGCCACAAAATGAGAGACTGCAAAATAATTGCATTTCTGCAACTGATGTTTCTTCATGAATATCTCTCAGAACAATAGTTACCAAATGCAAAAAGTCTGCCATTTTTTATTCTAAAATCTTTGGAGATGCTTCATAAGACTGGGAAAAAATACATTTGTGTGTACTAGGAATTCTTTTGTAATTATTGTACATCAATGATTTTACTAGAAACTTATCCAGCAAGGCTAGGAGCATTTCATTTGGTGGACAACACTTACCTAAATTACAAACTACCAGTTAGCAATCTAGAATTAAATACAAATAAAGTACATAGAAAGTATCCACTTCTCGTTCAAGGCACCATTTGCTAAAATTATATTTTAACTAGCTCACCGGTCACGCGTTGCTGTGACTCAGTAGTTATAGTACTTTGGATCAATGTTATTATAAACTACCTAATGTAGTCAAATTAATATTCACTAATAAGACAAAAACGTTTAGTCGATTTAAAAATTCAAAAGTATATTGGTAAAGATGTTTCTGATAGTTGAAATTAAGGACAAAACGATACATAAAAAAATTTAATTACATTTTATTACATATTACTTAATTGAAAATATATAAAAATTGATATTTATAAAAAACAAATAAATTATTTTTTATTTATTTATAATTGAAATTTCAGTTTTGTAAATGATGTAGATGAAGTGGATTTTTAAACATTTTTAACAATTATTTTCATTATTTTAAATTATTACAATTTATAATTTTAATTATCTAAGCCCTATTGGTTGTACAACATTTTGGCTAGCCTGTCTTTTGCTAATACAATTAGATTTGATGGTTTCCCCACACGTGAGCATGAAACATGTGTTTTCCAAGTCCAAGCCGCAAACGGACATTGTTTGGCATTGAGACTTATTTATGGTCATAGCGAAAGCCAAATGATCTGGAAATTTAAGCGTTTTAAATGGTATTGGAGATTCTGGCGATATCATTGGAACACGTGGCAGCAGGACGATTTCTCCTTTAAACTTTCCAGTCAAAATAGTTGCTTCAAGAGCATTTCCGGTGATCCTTTTGATGACCAAACATGTACCATTGCATAATCTAGGTGGAATCAAATTCCGAAGTAGAATAATTGGTGAACCAATCTTTAACCGAAGATTGTGTGGTGGCATTCCTGGTATATCCAAGGAATTTAAAAACTCAATTGGAAAATTTATGGTTTCATTTTCATCTACAATAGTGTCTATTGATTTAAAAGACATCAGATCACATCTACATCTACATATATACTCTGCAATTCAAAAAATTGCGGGTGGCAGAGGGTGCTCAGCACCAAAGCTAATCTCTTTGCTGTGCATTCTAATCCCTAATCGTACGAGGGAAAAAAGAATTCATATAAGAATCAGTCCAGCACCTTATTTCTCTAATTTTATCTTTCCTGTCCTTCCGACTCAAATAGGCCGGTGGAAGAAGTATTTCACTACACTCAAAAGTGAAAGTGGGAGTACGCATGTTTATCAATAAGTTTAAACGAAACGTGCGACGTCTATCTACCAGACTCCCAGTCTAGTCTACTAATCAGTTCTGTGACGCTTTCATAAGGACTGTAGCAAGTGGTCACGAATCGAGCGGCTCTTCTCTATACTTTCGATCAACCCCTTATGAAACAGGTCCCAAATGGCACAACAGTAATCCAAATGTGGACGCACAAGAGATTTGTACGCTATCTCCTTTGTTTGTTCATTATAATTTTTCAAGATTTGACCTATGAATCGCAGCCTAGAATTTGCTCTACCTACTAACGAAGTAATGTGTATGTCCCATTTCATGTTCCTTTGCACTGTTACTCCAAAATGTTTCATAGAATCGACCATGTCAATAACTGTATTGTTTAACTCATATTTCTGAACAATTGGATTCTTTTTGTTAGTTATGCTCATTGTCTTGCACTTTTTACAATTTAGAGTAAGTTGCCACTCAGCACACCAAGCCAAAATAACATCCAGATCGCGCTGAATTTCTAAGCAATCGGCCAAATTTCTTACTTCCCTATAAATAACCGCATCATCATCAAACAATCTAAAAAGGCTTTACACCTAGCAACAACTATTGTATCTGGAAGTTAATTTCATTGACATCAACATGTTTTTTGCTGCCAAAATAGCACAATTACTGAGCCAATTATGATCCGAGTAATTATTTGATATATCTGGAAACACACTTTGAATGAACAACAGTGCAGAATTTGTCTGGCAATTGGATGTATTGTGTATTTTGATGCAGTTCTATTTCACCGTTTCCAATGTCCAGCTATTGCTTACAAAATACTTGTGCCGATGGATCATTTTGCAATTGTACTCGCATGTTCATGGTCAATCGAAGTGTTTCAACCTTCCGCCATAAAAACGATTGTTTTAAACATGCGTTAATCTCATCGGCAAAAGTAGAGCGAGGAGTCACTGGTAATGTCTGTCGAAAGTCACCAGACAGTAGTAGAACAGTACCACTGAAAAGTTTGTCATTGCCTTTCAAATCTTGCACAGTTCTATGAAATGCTTTGGGCGAATGTTTATGAGCCACAGTACACTCATCCCAAATTATAATTGAACTCTTTTGCAACACTGCAACCATTCTGCTTTTTTTTTTTTTTTTTTTTTTTTTTTTTTTTTTTTTTTTTTTAATGTTACACTTTGCTTTTGGTTTGTTATGAATGTCTAGTGGCAGCTTAAATACTGAATGTTTGGTTCGCCCACCGTCTAACAAAGTGGCAGCAATGCCTGATGATGCAATTGCTAATGCAATTTTCTGTTGCGACCGTACCTTCTTTTTTTTTTTTTTTTTTTTTTTTTAACAGTTTAACGTCCCTTTTTAACAACGTGGTCTTTAGAGACGGGAAAGGATGGGGGCAAGGAATGGGAAGGAATTCGGCCATGGCCTTTTGAAGGAAGCATCCCGGTATTCACCTGGAGTGATTTGGGGAAACCATGGAAAACCCAAATTTGGATGCCCGGACGGGGATTCGAACCGCCGTCCTCCCGAATGCGAGGCCAGAACGCTATCCGTTACACCACCACGCTCCGTACCTTCTCAAGGATCAACGATATGAAAAATGTCTTACCATTTCCACCTGGTGCATCCAAAAAAAAAAAAAAACGCCTTGTTCAGCATCAACAGTCAGCATAATCCGACTATAAATATTTTTTTGTTCTGCTATCAGTAATGGCTTTTTAATCGCAATAATTTTAGCTATGTCCACATTGTTATACTGTTGTTCTCGTTGCTGTTCACTGTTAACTAAGTCGGTGGCTGGGCGATCAGGTGATGGCATACTATAATGATTAAGTAGTAAATTTTAATTAAAATAAATAAATCTTTGGTTAACACTAATGCTTCATTATACATCTCTGGTGTCAAATCTAGATATGGGCATAGGTTTGTTTAACTCAGTGTAGTATGTCTTCAGTGATACTGTTTTTATATTTTTCCCACAAAATCGATGATTGTGTTGTATAACATGTTGTCAAAATAATTACAAACAGTTGACGAATACTATTTGGCGTGGATGTCAACGCTGCATCAGCAAGTGTCAGGTCCCAATGATTGTAGTCCATCAGCAACTGCAACTCGCGACATGCATCTTGATATGTATTGAACACTCGACCATTAACTGTTCGTAAAAATTAGAAAGAAGTTGGTCATGGAACATGTTGTTCCGGATGTAGTGTGTAGAGTCATTCTAATGTCTTGGCTTTGAATATGCCTGCGATCAAAGGACGTGGTTCTCCTTGTTTACGTGGATCCCACGTTTTACCTAATTTGTTCCATGTAAAATAGCTTGGAACATCGGGTATAATAATGTTTTTGCGAATTGGCAGAAACATCAGATTTTTGACACAAAGTGAAAAATTTAGTTAATGTCATTTTTGGTGGCTCAAGTGCTCTTTGTAGAATATTTTGTTTGGTGAAATATACACGTTGACCGTTTTTAAGATGTACTGCACGATCCGTGGATCATGTGACTGGTAACAATATCAAACAATTCTTGATGAATTATCGGGTCCCGAATTTCAGCTGAAATTATTTGATCAATTTCTTCTGGACAGATTTTAACTTCAAGCCAAATGAAATTGTGAGAATGAGGCAAATCTCTTTTGCCACTCAGTCTAATACAGATAGCAACAGGTGCTACCACAAAACCGAATGTTTTACGATTAATCGATCAATGATTTTAATTTTTGTTTGAACACATGTGCCGTGATACTGTGACGATGGTTTATTGTTGGCCTGGTAATAGCAAACTTTGTATTCTCTCCAATTCGGATTACTTGTAAATGTAATAAAAAAATATGTACCATAATGACGTATGTAAGTCATCGCTTCTTGTATATATTCCTGCATGTTCCGTGGACTGCGATGTAGCTTGAAGGTAAAACAAATGCATTACGATATCATTGTCATTTAAATTTTCATCTATAATAGCATTCGTAAGTGGATGTATTCCTATATTGTAATTTGGCCTGATTGTATCGAATAAATTGCAAACGTTCGTTTTCAATCTTGGCGTACATATCCACGACATATTGATGGTACATTTAACGATATCGAAGGATATGTTATTCTGATTATGTCTAATCATCAATGGGTGTATGTAGTACTTCATCGAAGTAACTTTTTTATTTGTCATTACCTGAAATAATAAGAATTAAATAGTAAAAAGAATTAGAAGTATAAGAAATTAATTTAGTGGGCCCGCGATAATCCGCCTCTGTTCGGAATACCGCGGGTCTACTGTATTAATAAAATAAGGAATTAAATAGTTGAATATTAAATTTACCAGTAACTGGATCACACTGTTTGATGTTGATGTGATATTCATCCTGCCCTTGCCAGAATATCAGTGGATACTGGAGTGCATCATACGAACGGTGTAGATCCCAAATTATACTAACAGTGCTATCTCGACGTGCGATTTTAATGGCTCTATTGTCAACTGGATAACAACTATAATAACTGCAACTTCATCTATAGTTGGCGCGTTGAACCTGGATGTAAGATCGCAAATTTTAGTGCTCCAAAAGACGTCATCTGGAAGCAGGAATTGAATTTGCGTGTCTTGCGCAGAAACAATTTCAAATTGTTTGATTCGCCAGCATGTAGTGATTGCAAAGGTTCTGGGGAGTGGGAAGTGGTAATAATACAACTTTTCCTGATGCACAACACATACCGGCTGCTTCATTTATGGAATTTCAACGCCTGACAGTATTGGCATACTTTGTCCATTGCACCATTGCAATTTTAGAATGTGTAGAGTAATCAATGTCTGGTGCATATTCAAAGCAAGACGAACAAATGATACACGTGTTAATACGGCTGATTTGCTGTCTCTCTTGTTCCTTTCTCTAAATGTAGCGATGTGCTGTTCTCGTGCCACTCTTGTTCTCGATATATTCTGTCGCAGACGTTCATCACGCTGTTCTTGAAATTCTTGCATACGACTCTCTGCTGTCCTGATTCTTTGAACTTCATTACTTGCAGCGATTTGTTCTGCTGATTGATGAGTCCTCTCACAACACGTTTGCGTCGTGCCTCTCTGCTACATGCATTGTTGAGGTTAAATTTTTTTTTGGCGGCATTTCACTGAAATATATAATTGCAACAATAAAAATAAAAATAGTTGAATTACAACAAAAAGTGCCTTTCTAAAAGCCTTAAAATAAGACACTAATATAGTGCTGAAACCAGAATGCATCTATGCAAGTAAATGCCTGATATTAAATAATTATTATTCCATGTGGTCGTAATGAGCTGATGACAGGGCTTCTGTCAGCTGTGCATTCTACCCCTGTCATTGCCGCCTTAACCTAACGCCGGCAACTCAGCCAGGTACAGGAAACCTACAGTTTTACATGGAATCCTAACCACGGAAGCGTACTTCACATTACACTGCGAGCTGTGCCAGAGGTGAAAATCTGGTAAAAATGCCTATAAAAATCCCCGCCAAGGACAGGGATTCGAACCGGGGACCTTTCGATTTCCAGTCAGACGCCCTTAACCACTGAGCTATCAGACCACTCCATATTAAATTAGAAATTGGGTAAGCTTGGAGTATTGGAATGGATAATTATAAAGAAAATTTTGGATCAATTGAAAAATACAGTACAATGGAAGATAAGAACTAATGAGGAAATATTTCATAACATTGAAAAAATAACAGAATCATTCAGAAAAATGGAGAATGATATTTTTTCGATACATCTATCACATGAATGACACCAGGCTAACAAAAAAGATATTAAAATATTTTTTGGGATTCAAGAGGTTAAGAAAAGATTTGAAACTAAATAATATCAGTGAACAGTATGGAAAGAAAATATATTCGAAAGCAGATTTCGAATATGGCAGGTTTCAAACGTAGAGAGAAGAAGAAAACGGGTGCAAATTGGTCTGAAGAGAGAAAGAGCAATAATGAAGGAGTACTGGAGAGGAAGAAAAAAAAAAAAAAACATGGGAAGAATTTAAATTGACACGTGGTTTCTAGCTGGCCATAACGATAGGAGGTAGAAGAATGAGAAGGAATCAACAAATACTACACGTTTTTGAATTTATTGTAATGTTATTTTCAATGTTATATTCATGTGTGTAATTACTTTTTCGTTAAATATAATAACATACAAACGATACACAACACAATACACAGCACAATTATAAAAATGATACTACATGAAAAATTCACGAAACTGGGTTATGTCATACATAAACACATATGACGTGGAGTAGACTGTAACATAAATAAATCGAAACACAATGCCATCTACTGGATGGTTACCCAACCTAGATAACCAATTGTTGTGTCGATACATTAATACACCACCATCTGTTAGAAACCTATGGAAGTATAATAATAATTTCGTGTGGTCGTAATAACCTGGTGACAGGGTTTCTATTGACTGCGCATTCCACCCCTGCGCTAGAGGTAAAAGCCAAGTTAAGTGCGTATAAAAATATCCGTCGGCACAGGGATTTGAACCAGGGACCTTTGGATCTCCACTCAGACGCCTTAATAACTGAGCCACCAGATGGCTCAAACTTACGCTACTTACAAATAATTACAAACCATTGTCCTATCACAACCATTGAATGAACATTTAATTCGCAATAATAAATATTAAGGTCAGTAACAGAGATAAAAACTATACTATCTTTTAAGTTGGACCAAATTTACACACAGTAAGCCAAATTTCATCAAATCAGTTAAGTAGTTTCGGAGTTCATTTCGGACAAACATCGTGACGCGAGATTTTTATATATATGAAGATAATTATAAAAACAACATTAGATGTGAAACAAATACAAAAATTAAGAGCAGCATTATAAAAATAACACAATCTTGAAGAAAAAAAAAAATACAAAAGTCTTTGACATTCTAATAGATGAGAAACTTGATTGGCAAGAACATATTGCACTACTACTGAAGAAGTTGGGCAATGCCACCTGTACAATAAGATCACTTTTTACATGCTTTATACTAGTTTGACATGTATGTATGTATGTATGAAATGTAATGGACTCTTTCAATTCAATTTTTACCCATTAATAAATTTCTGATTCATTTGAAATTTTGCACACTTAATAAGAATGGATGACAATACCATATACAATTTTATAGCTATGTTCTGATATCCCAGTTACTTTGACAGCAACAGTAGAAAAATATTAAGTTTAATTTAATTGTGATAGAGCACATGCACCGGTGGCAATTTCCCTACACAACCCTTTCCCCTCTTTCCTGTACCCACCTACATTTGCCCTCTACAAATTTCAATTCTAAATTGTTTCACCTTTTTTGATAAATTATTCATAAATTCCCTTGATAAGTCGTTCCAATCCCTGACCCCTTTTGCCTACAAAAGAAAATCTTCCCACACCCATTTGCCTGAAATCGAGTGACAGCTTGTTGTCAGGGTCATCTTTTCTCTTCCATGCATTACTTTTAATTCTAACCCCAATATCTTTCCAGGTCTCATCACTGATATACTCCTTGTACACTCCCATGACTCTCTTATTTCTCCTCCTTCCATTCCAGGCCTTTTATCGTACCGTTTACTGATTGTGTTCAGTGGTAATTTTCAGAGACAAATCTAACAGCCCTTCTTTGCACCCTCTGCAACTCCTGTATTTGATACCCAAAACGTGGGTCGCATACTACACCACCATATTGAAACAATGGTCTGATCAGTTTAGTAACCCAGTTCCATTACTTCTCTCGTACTTACTCTCATCACTCTCTCCAACTAGTGAAGGATATAGAAACCTTCCCTATTACCTGTCCTGTGTCCTGCCCAGTTGAGCTTGTTATGAAGTTTTATGCCAAGATATTTACATTTCGAGTCTTCAACAAGCAATTATTTTTCCACCTTACACTCATAATCAATCTGTAGTTATTAATCTGTGTATCCAACAAGCTGACTCTCCTTTGCATTTATCTTCATCCCATGTTTACCAACCCATCTAGATATCCTGCACAGATCAGCCTGTAGCTGTTCAGTCTTCTACTGTTTTGATCATTTTATATAGCAATATGTCATCTGCAAACAAGCTAATTTCTGATGGCAAACCATTAACACAATCATTCATTACAATAATGAACAGCATTGGTCCCAATATGCTACCCTGTGGCACCCCCATTTTTACTCCCACTTCTTTGGAGGCTGCATCTCTTATCCTAAATTTTTGGTTTCTACCTTTTAAAAATTCTTCTACCCAGCAAATCACTTTCTCATCAACTCCGTTAGTTTTTACTTTATTTACCACCATCTTATGCCTCACTCTGTCAAAGGCCTTTCAAAGGTCTAGTGCAACACCATCAATTTGGTCTCCTTTGTCCATTTCATCTGAAATATCTTGCATATATCCTTCTAACTGAGATTCACTTGAATATCCTTACCTAAAGCCATGTTGCCGGTGTGAAAACCACTTACACCTCTCACATATATTTCTGATGTGGTTGCATATCAATCTCTCCATTAATTAAACTACCAATGATGTAAACTGATTGGCCTCTAATTTTTGATTCTATTTCTCACCCCTCCTTTACGTACCGGCACTACTATCGCACTTTACCAGTCCTTTACTAAACAGCAAGTAACGAGACTCAATTTAAATAATATTACAAGATATGATACAATGTCACTTCCTGCTATCTATAAGCATATATAATAATATTATCTGCACCAGCCCCATTACGTTTTTTTCATCTTTCTTAGTTCCTTCATGAATTTCAAATTTTTTGGTCTGCTCATTTCTATTTGTGTTGTTAAGATCATTCTCTCATTTACACCCTCCCATTTCTGACTCATTGTCCATATTGATCTCATTAAACCAGTTACTTATAATCTCAGCCTATTTTCAAATCCTCAGTAACTTCTCCATCCTTCTCAATCCCGTCCCTTTCCCTCAGTTGTCTAACATAGCAATAGAAATTTCTAGATGCATCAGTGATTGGTCCCTCTGTGCTGATAATATTCTTCATAAACCCATCTATAGCCACCTTCTTTACTATTATTAACTCTCTTTTAGTTGTTTCAAATATTCCTTGCTACCCTGCAGTCTCTTAAGTCTATTATGTTCTCTTCTTACCAAACTCTTTAGCCTCCTCACCTCCCTATTTTAGTATACAGGTTCTCTACTTCTTTTTATTTATTTTTTATTAGGAATAAATATTTCCTCTCCCCTTCTTTTTATCTCCTTGAACTCTTTCCACCTTGACTCTACTGTACTTGTGTTATCCTTCCATTTTATGAAACTGTTGCTGAAGTCTCTCTTCAACTTTAAAATCTGTGCCTTTTTATAATTGTACCTATTTCCCCCTTCAATTTTGGCTAATGGTTTACTGAATCTTCTAATATCCATCAGGACTACTTCGTGATCACTTATTCCTTCAGTTACTTGACATCACACAAGTTTATCATCCAGCTTTATTGGGAAGATATCCAACAGGTTTGTACCCTAGTGTTCTTCTCTATGACTTCCATAATTAAGGTATTTTCAAATCTCTGTTCCCTTGTGTTATTAATCTTATTTCCTACCCAGTTAAGACCGGGTAAATTTAATTCTCCACCAATAATGACCATTCTATTCTCACCTCTGATATCTGAATATGAATTAATTTCTCCCCAAGAGCCTTATCTTTATCAGTCATTCTTCCACTGTGGTAAGCAGCCAATACCCTGATTTATTCTTTTTATTACCCCAGAAATCTACCCCAAGTAACTCATGGTCAAAATATTTGAACACCATTGAACTTGATTAGTTTTTCCTAACCAGTATGAAAACTCCTACACTAACTGTTCTTCTGTATCTGCGGTATACACTGAAACCATCGGTAAAAACCTCAATGTCTTGTACTTCTTCTTTTAACCAGGATTCTACACCTATAATTACTTGTGGTTCATGTATCTCTATTAAATTTTCAAATTCTATTACTTTGTTCATTATACATCTACAGTTCACCAGTAACACCCTTGTTACTGGCTTTGTGATATTTTCAACCTTAACCTCTTCATTCCCATTTCTGCCCCAGTCAGTTATTGTTTCAGCAGCTTCATTGATGTGATTTTTTCCCATCGTGGATCTACAATGAGTATCATTTTGATCATCTATTTCTATCCCTTCACCAGCAGCTCCTAATTTGAATGTAATGGAAACTTGAAATTTAATTTTAACCTACTTCCAGATGTCAGAATTATTTGAAATTTTACACACTTATTATGAAACAATGACAATTTAATAATTTCATAGTTATGTCCTGGTATTGTCATTATTTTGACAGTTACAATTGTTTAGTTATAATGTAATCTTTCATTTTTATTTTTATCTACTTTGGGACATCTGAATTGTTTGAAATTTACACACTTATTAAGAACTTACGATAATACACTAATTTCATAGCTATCTCCTGGTATTTTCATTCCTCTAACAGTATCAACAGAAAAGTGATTTAACTATCATATTACAGATTTGGATAATTTTCACCCACATCCAGCAGGGGTCTGCTGACCCATTTGGTTGAAGTGTATCATTTGCAAACAGACCTTCTCTGGTTTGAATCCAAACCTGGAGGGAATTTTTATGGACTGTACAAATGACTTTCCTCTCTGTCAAAGTCTTGCTTTGTTTATGTAAAGTATGGTAGAACTCTCCATGCTTCAGTTTCCATGTCAAACCCACAACCCGGTTAGATTGCTGTGTTAGGAAAATGCAAATGCAATGTTTTCACTTGGCGGTCAGACTCTTCAGCAGTTCCTGGCCAAAGATGCCATACACATTGAATTTAATAACCCATTTCTAGATGTCAGAATTGTTTGAAATTTTGCACACACATTAAGAACTTATGAAAGTACAATAATTTCATTCTCATTACATTGGTAGTAACAACTTAAAAGTGGTTGACATTAATGTAAACTTTCAATTTAATTTTCACCCACTTCCAAAATTCCAAATTGTGTGATATTTTGCACACCTCTTAAGAGCCGATGACAGTACAAAAATTTCTTATCTATGTCCTATGTCTCATTACTTTGACAGTAAGAACAGAAAAAGTTGTTTAATCATCATTTTTCAGATGTGGCTAATCTTCGCCCAGTTCCAGCAGTGGTCTGACGGCTTGGTTGGATAAGTTGTATGACTAGCAAGCAGACATTCCCTGGTTCGAATCCTGGTTTCAGATCAAATTTTTTTCAGATCTTTCACCTCTGCCAAAGCTTTGATTTATTTAAATGAAGTACATTAGGAGAGTTCCCGGCCAACAATGCCATTCATATTTAATTTAATTAATCAATTCCAGGCTGCTGAATTTTTCAAAATTTTGCACAGATATTAAGAACAGTTAAAAATTCCATAATAATTATATTTATATCCTGGTATTTTCATTACTTTGACAGTAACAACAGAGAAGCTGGTTTGTTGCGCATAGTTCTGCACATTCATACCTACCTATAATTGGATGCCGAATTCTCTTAATGTGATGTTAAACAGCGAGTATTAGCTACATCATTTTGAGTTGATTCGACTAATTATAGAAAATAGTCTTCTACAGTTGTCCTGCTCTTGGACCTCTGGTAGGGTTGACTATTTAACTGTCCTTTACTTGTTGGATCAATAATTAAAAATGAAACTAGAACACAAAGAAAAAGACAGATTTGCGAAGAAAAAGCAAACAGTAAGAAACATACTTTTAGGTAGATAGATATGTTTACTTTGATCCCATGCGAGAATAGTCTCGGGGATGTGGAACAGTACACACACTTACTAATAATATCAATTATAGTACCAGCAATTAATAACAAGTTAGCTACTTAACAACCCATTAGTGTAATCAATATCCACTGTTATCTACAAATACAATCCCGAGTTAATTACTACATATGTCGAACAGTGTATACTCTTGTTACCAGCATCTAATAACCAGTTATTTTCTTACCAACCAGTTACCATAATAAGTTTCCACTGTAGTCTACAAGTACATATTGTATCATTGTACACACACTTATTAACAATATCAATTACATTACCAACAACTGATATGCAGTCAATTACTTTAAAAACCTGCCCAATCTGAACTAAAATTAGGTAAATAAAATTCTAGTTTAAAAAACTAAAAACACACTTTTGTAGCAATGTGAAATAAAAAGATAAAAATGATCTTCAAATATAAAGATTATATTTAACAGTGATAGGATGTCCCACAATGAAGTTTTTTTGATTAAGCTTAAAATTAAAATAAATGAACTAAACAAAAAAATAAATTTAATGTAAAAAAAAACTAGAAGTGCTCTCTACTTGCTTTTAACAATGACTCTACCTTTATAAACAGTTAGAAATAAAAAATATAAGACAATTAATATCTAGCACCCCATGCTTTTCTTACATTAAAGTTAATTTTTTGGTTGATGACTTTATTCTCATTTTAAGCTTATTAAAAAAATTAATGTACACTGAATTGTGAAACATCATATTGCTGTTAAACAAAATCTTTATATTTAAACTTTATTTTTAGCTTTTTAGTTCACATTGCTACAAAAGTATGGTTTTAGTTTTTTAAACCATAATTTTTCTTATAGCAGATCTGGAACTAATGAAATAGGTGTACACTTCTTATTTTAATTTAGTCATGTCTTATGGCATGATTTTTTGTGAAAACTGTTTATAAACTGAACAAGTTTTCATAAGACAGGAAAGGGAATCTAGGATACTGTGTAAGCTAAAACAAAAAGCTTCTAGCAGATAACTCTTCAAAAGGATCAGTATTCCTGCAATGACTCCTCAATATATGTTTTCTCTCTTGTATTTTGTCATAGAACATTTTAACTTGTTAACATCCAATTTCTAGGTTTACAATTTCAATAAAAGAAGCAAAATAACAGAATACTTAAATGTTATCATCATCATTAAAACAAATATTCTGGGACACATCTATTTAGTAAATATAAATAATAATAGATATAAAACAGTTTGCAGGTAATAAAGATGTATTTAATGAAAAGCGGAATAATTGCCTTCTTGGCAATTGACTCTGCACCATTCAATATTTTGTTCAAGCAAATTAATTATTTTTATATGAATTTTACAACATTTAATTGTTAAGTGTAGTGCTCAAAATTTTTGTTGTAAAATTGAATTGTTTTAATGAGTTTTCTTGTGTTTTTTTTCTTTTATTGCAGCTAAAATAAAACTTTGTTTTGGTATACATGTTTTGAATTATTAAACTTTCTTGAGTACCAGTTTTATTTTCTTAATATATTCCAGACGAGAAATATTCTGCATCTGTTTTGTGTTCCAAGATTTTGGTATACAAAATGTGTTTTGCTTTGTTTAACACACTATTATACTAGTAATACAATAGTAATGTGTTTAACTGAATTAAATATATTCTGTACACTACCTGCATTTTTGTTTCACATACACACTGTAATGTTCTTAATATACAAAACATTACAATGCATGTGCATGTGTGGAACACAGACTGATAAAAAGAACATTTCTAGAATGGAGTGTTTTAAGAAAATGAAAATTGGCACTGAAGATGAAATAATAAATCAAAACACGTATGCCAAAACAGCTATTATTTTAGCTGCACTAGACAGAAACTCGTTATTAGTAAAGCAGCTAAGGGAAGTGACTAAAAATAAACATATTATAGTTTTCACTATGGTATTATTTACTGTGCAAGTTCAAATACAATAGTTAGGGAAGGGGAGGGAAATTCAACCCAAAACTTCTTATGGATGATGCTGGTTGAGAATGACTAACACATAAAAGACGATCACACATAACAGTATTTCAGTGTTGAACCTTATTCTTGCAAGTAGATGAGACACTTAACAAGGTCAGATTTGATCACACTGATACCTGCTAAGTAAACAGAGTACCCAGGTAAACAAGGCCTGGGTGGAGAGAGGTAGGAGAGTACTGAATCGATAATTGATGATTCCTTGAGAAGTGTTATCTTTGGTAGTGGAGAAATATAACCGAAGTAATTAACATGAAAGGATATAAATATTAATAAAAATCTCTTAAAATATTTTGGTAGGAAATATTGAATATAAGATCTATAAAATGTGAACAAATGACAGTAATAAGTGCTAAGTCTACCAGAAGAGTCTTGTCACAGATTCAGGCCTGGAAGATGCCTCGTGTCTAGGACATGTTTGTAAACTAGATCTCATCTGCAGAATTCAGATGAGGTTGTCATTTCAGGGAAAATTCTGAAATCCTTCACTGTAAAACAGTTTAAATTTTTCACCTTGTGGGTACTGGCATGTTCTGCCACTGAATGTGATAAGTTACACTATAAACTGTTTGCCTGTTCCTATTCATTGCGATATGACTGGGTTAGTGTTGAGGCCAGTATATGAACTGGTATAGTGGAGGCAAGTGAGATGATATTTGAAATATGTTTTGATGCATGTGGCATATCCACTAATGTTTTACCCTGTGGTTGGATTGTAGTAGATGGTAGTAGCCAGGTGCTTGCTGAACATTTTTCAGTGGAGTCTGTTGCATGGGAATGATCCATGTGGTGGTTTGGGTGTATTACGAGGTAAACCAAAATATTTTTGTGGTTGGGTATTTTGCTGAAGTGCACGCGCGCACGCACATGCGCGCGCGCGCGTGTGTGTGTGCGTGTGCGTGTGCGTGTGCGTGTGTGTGCGTGTGTGCGTGTGTGCGTGTGTGTGTGTGTGTGTGAGAGTGTGTGTGTGTGTGTGTGTGTCAGTGGGTTTAAATTCTATGGAGAAAGGTGCCCATTCTGGAGAAAGAATGTAGGAAGTCATACACATAACAAAAGATTAAGCAAAAGACTAAAGACCAGGAAAGAATTGTGTGATGGAAGTGGGATTGTGTTTGACTTTAAGAGGTATGGATTTATTTGTTTTTCTACTAGATGAGTGGGGTAGCAGTGGGAGATGAGAGCTTGGGACAGGTTTTTGGTGTATCTGAAGAGAGATTCTTCATCAAAACATTTTTGAGACTGAGTGGTCTGCTGGAGCATTTGTGTGAGGCAGTGGGCAGGATTCTGTGGAAAAGGATGCACATTGTGGTGAAGGCTCTCTCTCTCCAGATACACCAGCTACCCCTGTGATCTAGTATAAAACAAACATCTTGCACAACATGCAGCATGCAATCAGTTACTACCACATACTCCAATCTGACAACAGGGGAATCCCTTCCTTTGCTGGACAGGCCACATTCATCACACCACACCTCATATATTCACCTGCCCCAACTGAACAGGTTCATATTTTGGCCTCAACACTAACCCACTCAACATTAGAATGAATGGGCAGAGACAAACAGATTATACTGGCAACTCATCCCATCCTGTAATAGAACATAACACTGCCTACCAGGTGAACAATTTAAACAACTGTTTTATAATGATGGCTGTCAAAGTTTTCCCTTAAATGATGCTCTCCTCTGAACTTCATAGATGGGAACTAGGTTACAACATATCCTTGAGAGCAGACATCCCCTCAGTCTCCAATATGACCTTTCTAGCAGACCCATATTATTTTTTGTTCAAATTTTATAGATCTTATATTTAATATTTCCTACCTAAATTTTTTTATGTTTTTTAATCAATATTTATATCTTCTCACAATTATCTTGGTGATTTTCCCTTACTTCCAAAGATAATATTTCTAGAGAGTTGTTGATCCAGTATTTTCTTGCCCCTCTCCACCCCCCTTCAACTCTTAGGGCACGTTACCTGGGTCCTCTATGTACTGAGCTGGCATTGATGTGATCAGATCTAACCTCCTTAAGTGTCTCATCTACTTGCAAGAATAAGGTACAACACTGAAATATTGCATTTTATGTGATAATCTTTTGTGTTCATCACTCCCAGCCACTATCATCTATGGTAATTGTTGGGCTACATTTCTCCATCCTTCCTTAATTCCATTACATTAAAGCATTTTTCTGTGAATTGTTATTTATAAATATCATACATGATATATTCAATATCATACATGAGATATTCAATATCATACAGTTCTTTCCTCAGCAAAATTCTATGTAGCAAGAAATCCCATAAACCTGTGCAAGACTTTCATGCATTGAATCATCCCCTTCCCCCTTAAAAAAAGTACTTGTTATTTTGTTGGGTTATCAAAATTAAATACTCACCAAAGTGTATACATGAAATAGCAAAGAGTTTATTAATATTAACATATTTACAATATTTGATGTCGGAAGCCAATCGTCCTGATTTTTTTCCTCGATTTTGGTAATTGATACAATAGTTGTTTTTGAAAATACTACATTAAGCTGTCCATAAGTAAATACAGCATTAGGTAAGTATAATCCAGCTCTTTAAAACATTTGAACTAATAGTTAATGATAGTCTTTGGAAAGGCAACATTCAGTTGGAACTTCTGCTAATCATTTCAGCTACCACTGCAAAAGTGACTGTTGTGTGTCGAAGTTTGCATCTCACCCACACAAATTCGGATGTGTGGTGTCCCAGTTACCCATGGACCCAATTTCAATTTAATTCTTTTTTAAAAAAAGTAATTTATCATAAACTGAGTACGATATATCAGCAGGCAGTAAAAATCCTATCCACCAGTATCTTATTCATCACTGCATGGCTTTTTATTACTTGAGAAAATATATGTTGATGATAGGAATAATATATCATATAAAATAAAATAACTTTCTACTGTAAAATTTATGTTGCTGTCACCACAGAAGATATTTGATCTTTTAGTTCATCATAAATTTATTAAAACGTTTTTGATTTTATTGAAAAATATATTGAATTTTCCAGAGAATCTATAAACTGTTGATGCTACAAAATTGTTTTCTTATTCCAGCTTTTCTTCGCAGCATTCAAAGTCTTGTGCAATTGAAGGCTTCCACAGTCAGAATAAACAGCTTCTGTGCTTCCTGGATTGTGCCAGGTCCTAGTATTAAATGCCAATCAGCTTCTAAATGTTAGTATTTAATACTAGGATGCAGTACTACCCAGGTAGCATGTAAATTATTTATTTAGGCTTAATAAGCCTTCAAAGGCATCTCTGATTTGTTCTTACTGTGATATGTGAATGATAATATGTTGCCATCACATCTAACAATCTGGCATCATATCTGTTAGACAGCAGATTCCCAAATACGCTATACCGGGATCGATTTGTATGATATTGAGGGCAATCTGCATCGTCTTCATTTAAAGCTTGCTAGGCAACTTTCACTGACTGGAAACCCTTGCACATGGTCATAGAAGAATATACATGTCAAGTATGAGCTAAAAAAAATATGGTAGATCTATACATGTACTCATCTTTCCTCCTGCATTGTCTCACCACCTACATGAGTAAGGTTATTAACCGAAATATTGTAAACTATGTTTGTGTTATTTTATGATCATCTGGCGTGCCCCAGAATAACTGTGATAATTAATGGCTTATTTTCCCTATTCTATTTTATTTCCATTGCTTAGTGGTAGTTTTACTGTCACCATTGTCCTAAAACAAAGCATGCAACTTTCGGAAGCTAAATATTCAACAACACGCAGAAACAAGAAGAATGGAGTCAAAAAATACAGTTTTGAAACTGACAGGAGAGCATTTTCATCTACATCTACATATATACTCTGCAATTCACAAAATTGTGGGTGGCAGAGGGTGCTCAGCACCAAAGCTAATCTCTTTGTTTTGCATTCCAATCCCTTAAGTCCCATTTCATGTTGCTTTGTACTGTTACTCCCAAATATTTCATAGAATCGACCATATCAATAACTGAATTGTTTAACTCGTATTTCTGAACAATTGGATTCTTTTTGTTAGTTATGCTCATTATCTTGCACTTTTTACAATTTAGCGTAAGTTGCCACTCAGCGCACCATGCCAAAATAATATCCAGATCACGCTGAATTTCTAAGCAATCGGCCAAATTCCTTACTTCCCTATAAATAACCGCATCATCAGCAAACAATCTAAAAAGGCTTTTCACTTTGTCTCCGAGATCGTTTATAAAAATTAAGAAAAGAAGTGGTCCTATTACACTTCCTTGAGGTACCCCCAATGTAACATCTAGACTAGAAGAACTTTCTCCTTCAACGACGACATACTGCGACCGACCAGTTAGAAAATCCTTTATCCATTCACAAAGCTGATCCGATATACCGTACGCTCGTAGCTTCACTAAAAGGCGGTTGTGTGGCACAGAGTCAAAGGCTCTCTGAAAATCTAAAAAAAATTGCTTCTACCTGTGAACCTGTATCAATAACTTTCATTACGTCGTGTGTAAATAGGGCAAGCTGTGTTTCACATGATCTTTTCTTCTGAAATCCATGTTGATTTGCTGTAAGCAAATTATTATCCTCTAGAAATATAATATGCTCCATAACTCTACTACAAACAGATGTTGTAGATATTGGACGATAGTTTCCAGAATCACTTCGATCACCTATCTTGAAAATCGGAGTTACTTGTGCGATTTTCCAGTCTGAAGATACTTTTCGCTCTTCTAATGATTTACTGAATATATCAGACAGAAATGGCCCGATTTCCGCCGCATATTCTGAAAATATTCTAACTGGAATTCCAGCTGGCCCCGGTGCTTTCCCCCATTTCAGGAGCTCTAATTGCTTTATGATACCTGCAGTATCTATTCGTAATGATTCCATCACCAACTCGACACGGCATGGGAAAACGGGAACACTATCCTTATTTTCATCAGTAAATTAATTTTTGAATACAGTATTTAGTACGTTAGCTTTATCACAGCTTTCATTAACCTCTCAACTTTCACGAATTAGTGCTGGAATATTGCTATTGGTACAATTGACTTTTTGTACATACAACCAGAATTTCTTTGGGTTTTCTGTGAGACTCCTAGAGAGAGAGTTGGAATGAAAATCATTGAAGGCCTCGCGCATTACATTCTTAATACGTCCTCTTAACTCAGCTAAGATTTCTAAATCGCTGTGACACCCCTTCCTTCTTGAGCATGCGTGTATCCTCCTTTGTCTTTTGAGTAATCTTTTGACTTCACATGTGTACCACGGTGGATCATCCTCCCCATTTATTATCCGCTTCGGTATATGTATATCCATACCTTCCCTGACTATTCGTATAAATCGATGTCACATCTCTTCAACGGTGTCCTTTTTTTACTTGAAATTATGGTAATTATTGCTCAGGTAGGTTCTAAAACACTCCTTAGAGGCCTTACTGAATTACTTGTATTCAATCCGCCGTTTTCTCCTTTTTCGCTTGGTCATTAGTCTGATAGTTGCAATTACCGCTTTGTGATCGCTTATTCCTGTGGTCGTTGAAATTTCGGTGAATAATTCTGGCCTATTGGTAACCAGCAGATCTAAAATATTTTCGCTACCATTATGACATCGCGTAGGTTCAGTAACTAGCTGCTCGAGATGATTATTTGAGAAAAATTCGAGAATTACTTCAGAAGCTGCCCTATCCCTGCTACCTGTAATGTGAACATAATTACGCCAGTCAATATAAGGCAGATTCAAGTTGCCTCCTAGAATCATAGCATGATCCTGAAAACGGCTAGCTATACTGTTTACATTATTTCTTAACTCCTCGGCGATAGCAATGTCGGAATCCGGTGGGCGGTAGAAGGCGCCTATGATGAGTTTTGACCCAGCAACTTTGAGTTTAATCCATATGATTTCACAGATCGTATCGACATCTATTTCATTACATGGGAGAGATTTGCTCACAGCTATAAATACCCCACCTCCATGAGAATGTAATCTGTCTTTACGAAAAACATTCATGCTATCTTTAAAAATTTCGGTGGAACTTATTTCCAGTTTTAGCCAACTTTCTGTACTGATAACGATATCCGCTTCTGTGCTAAAAATAATGCTATCAAGTTCCGGTTGTTTGTTACAAACGCTTCTACAGTTAATTACGAGAACTTTTAACTGTTGACATTCTTTTACGCTCCTCCTACATACCGGTGTTACATCTGATTGGGTTGCCCGTAACTGTATTTCGTGTTTCGGGTCTTCCCCCCTCAGCCTAAAAAACCACCCAGTGCATTCCACACGGCCCCTGCCACCTGTGTAGCCAATTCACGTGTGTAGTGCACACCTGACCTATTAAGGGGAACCCTACATGACTCGACCCTATGGCGAAGATCGAGGAATCTGCAGCCAATATCATCACAGAAACGTCGTAGTCTCTGGTTCAGCCCCTCAATATGGCTCTGAACCAGAGGTCCACAATCAACTCTGTCTACAATGCTACAGATAGTTAGCTCTGCCGTTATCTTGTGGCCATTGGCCACAGAGTTCACCCTTTCAGCCAGCCACCGGAAGGAAGAGAGGATAACCTCTGACCCAAGGCGACAAGCATCATTGGTGCCGACATGAGCTACAATCTGTAGTTGGCTACACCCCATCCCTTTTATGGCATCTGGGATGGCCTGTTCCACATCTCGGATCAGGCCACCCGGAATACACACTGAATGGACATTGGATTTCTTCCCCGAGTAATCCGCCATTTCCCTAAGGGGCTCTAATAACCGCCTAACATTAGAGCTCCCAACTACCAAAATCCCCTTCTGTGATTGCTCAGACCTGACGTGCTGGGGGGGGCCGTCAACTCGCAGGATGACAATTGTGGGACTGTGTCAGCCTCCGACAATACATCATACCGGTTGGACAGACGAACAAGTTCAGCGTCTTGGCCTTCAAACCTGCTCGACTGCACCCGTGTGCGACTTCTAAGTCTAGAGGCCATACGCCAGTCACCGACAGGTGACCGTGGCACAGCCTCCAACTCTTCAGCCTGGGTTGCAGGTACGACGGCCCCAATATTACATCTGCTTCAACCTTTTATGGCAGCTTCCAGCTGTGTAACTTTCGCTGACACAGCTGCAAGCTGTGCGCGGAGATCAGCCACCTCAGCTTGCATCTGCACACAGCAATCACAGTCCCTAGCCATTCTGCTTTTGAAAAACACGAAAAAGAAAAAAAGATTAGAAAATCGAAATAACCTGTACTTCGTACAAAACATAAACACTCAGAGATTGCACTAATTAAATTGACACACCACTAAAGATCAAATATAAAACAAAAATACGCTACTGTCCTCAACGACTGCTTATGTCTGACTAACCTCTACTTTCCACAAAAGTAAACACTCACAGATTACACTAACTAAATCTACACACCACTAAAGTTCAAATACAAAACGAAAATACGCTACTGTCCTCAGCGAATGCTAAACACTGTTTACAAAATGTAAACACTCAGAGATTACACTAATCAAATCCCCACACCACTACAGATAAAATATAACAACAAAATAAGCTACTTCACTCGGCGACTGTTCAAACACTACTACCTAATGAACTTATCTGATGATCCCACTTAGGATCCTGCAATGTATTTGGTGCTTGCAAAAGGTCTCAACTTCACACTTGTCCTGAGTCAGTTGCCAACAGTGGATACTGTGATGGTTATGAAGAGTGCCATAGTTGATTTAAATGTGGAGCAAGCAGATGGTGTCCAGTATGAGATGCTCGATTACTCTGTAATACAAAATTTCCTTGTAGGGGGCCCTGCAAGTCCAGGAAAGTTTTTATTTCCTGACTATACCAATACCCCACACTGTCAGGGTCTCAGTGCCCTGGAACACTTTCTAGATCTGCGACCCCCACACAGCCGTCATAGTACATATTTCCTTTCATCCTTGGCCCACACGATCCTGTCCAAAAACTTCTTCACCTTTAATTCCACCGTATACCACCAGACACGTTGCACTGCCATGGGCGCCCGCATGGCCCCCTCTTATGCCAACTTGTTCCTTGGGTGTCTGGAGGAACGTTTCCTCAACCATACCCCCCTCAAACCCACTGTGTCATTCAGATACATAGATGATATCTTTATGATCCGGACCCACAGTCAAGATCAACTTCTAGAATTCCTCTATTCCCTTAACAATAGCCATTCCATTAATTTCACCTGGACCTACTCCCGTTCACACATCACGTTCCTCGATGTTGACATCACACTCAGGCAGGGTGCTCTTCACACTTCTGTCCATATCAAACCAACTAATCTATAGCAATATCTACATTTGGCAGTTACCACCCAATCCATACCAAACGTTCCCTCCCCTACAGCCTTGCTATCCATGGCAAACATATCTGTTCTGATGCTGAATCCTCTCCCAGTATTCCCAAAACCTATCCCAAGCCCTATCCCAAGCCCTTATTTCTCACTCTTATCCAGCAGATCTTGTACATAAACAAATCACGCATGCAATCACCCACCCTCCATAGAACCACTCCCTCCTGGCTCCTCTAGCATCCAACCATAGCCCTGTCTTTGTCACCCAGTTCTCGTCTGGCCTCAAATCCATCAATCGAATCCTACAACAGGGGCATGACTTCCTTCGGTCCTTTCCAGAAATGCGCACTCTCTTGCTAAAAATTTTGCCAACTGTCCCTCGTACTTGTTTCAGCAGACCACCTAACCTCAAAAACATCATGGTTCACAAATACCCTCCATCTGACTCTCCAAAAACACCTTATAGATCTTTTCCCTGTAATAGACCTCACTGCAAAACCTGCAACATGCATCCTCCCACTACTACATTTTTCAACTCTGTCACAGGGAAAACCTTACCCATCACCGGACATGCCACATGCTCCACTACGCACATCATATACCAGCTAACTTGTCACCATTGCACGAGTTCTTATATAGGCCTGACTACACAACTACTCTCGACTCGAATGAATGGCCACAGACAAACAGTTCACACCCGCAATTTATATCTTCCCATACCAGAACATGCTAACTACCACAACTTCAATGACTGTTTCACTGTGAGAGCAATCGGAGTTTTCCCCGAAACTACCACCGCTTCAGAACTTCGCATATGGGAATTTGCTTACCAAAACATCCTAGATACCAGACACCCACCCAGCCTCAACCACAGATAAAATTCCTTTCCTTGACGTATCACTCATTATTAGTAGGATTAGTAGTAGCATTATTGTCATTTAACTAATTACCTTATTTTATTTTTCAAAATTTATCTTTCCATATTTATTAACTTTATTTCCCTTCCCCTTTTTTTTGTCTAGTATTAGTTGTACCACCATCTGTGATTTACATATTTAAATACAATATCTCAGTCCCACCGCCATATTGATAATCCACCTAGTCATGTAGCAACCCTTGGCGTGTGCACACCTCCCAAGTCTCATGACTCATTTTCTCCATCATGAATAAGGTTTAGTAACTGAAATATTGAGTTTATTTGTGTGTTCGTGATATATGTTCTTCTCTCGTCGCTGCCTTCAACTTTGGTGAGTGATGAGTCATTTTCCCTTTCCTTGCAATTATATTGCCTAAAGCAGTTTCTTTTTCCTTAGTTCAAACTAAATATGAAAATAGTTCTCAAAACTATTTCCTCTTTGATTTGTATCAGAGCTACAAATATTATTACAATTATCATCAGAAATATGAAAATATGAATTTGAAATCACTAAAAATTAGTGAGTCACAACAAGTGAACACACTGATACCCTCAAAGACACATACAAGAAAAAAAGTTACAATTAATGACACATCCATATGTTAATAATGTTGATTGCTATGAATTTTTACTGCTTATGATACGACTTAAAAATTCTAAATCTTGTACTACAATCCACTGCTGATCACAAGGACTTTTTCAAAATATTAAAATAATCATTTGTCACAGTAAAATCTGTGGCCAACTATGTGTGGTACATGAAAAATGGTGCTGCACTGTCGTGAGGAATTGGTGGTTTCAGAAATAAATTCATAAACAAAGAACCTTTAGAAATCATTGTGTTATACACTTATGTGATGGGGCTTATATTTAAAATTAAAGTTTCTTATGCTGTTATGTCCCAGCTTTTACACATTTGCAGATTCTATTGACACAGTCGCCAGTCCAGTGGTCTATGCTGAACGAAAGATTAAATATGTCATATTTTGGCACTACTACATGCTACAGACGAAAGTTGGCACACAGATGTAGTTAATCACAGATTACAAAAGTTTTATTAAACTCAACATACTTTGGCAGCGCTCGTCACCAGACACTTTTAAAACGTCTTCTCCAAAGTTGCTAGGTTCATGAGAAGGATTGATGAAAGTAAGTCATATCCCCAATAAAAATTAACATGAAGAGTCGTTTAAGCACATTTCTGTTCCACACTCTACTACCTGTAGAAAGTTATATTCACTCGCTCACAATTCAGTCCTAGCTCTGTCCACCATGATACACAAAGCATGTCTTCTCTCTCCACACTGTTTCTATTAAACCTCTTAGTCACTACGTGAGGATGCTAGTGGATTACAATTTACTTTAAACTTGTGCAGTACTAGTGTCATCTAGACATGTCCGACCTGTATGTACTCTCGTGACTGACTCCTGATACAACAATCGAGACCCCTGCCCTCAACTCCTGTAATATTGTCCATCATCCCTGTAATATCATACACTCAGAAACTTACAGATATTTATATAATTTGCACTGTTGCATTACAATTGGTTTGGTTCATTTCATGCTTTATTTGTGCACATAATTTTCAGAATCCTTCTACAGCACCACATTTCAAATGCTTCAATTTTTCTTTTTCCTGGTATTCCTGAAGTCACTTCGCTGTCATAAAGTACTGTGCTCCACACATAGTGTTTTAGAAATTTCTTTCTGAGTCTTAGATCAATATTTGAAACTAAAATCTCTTTTCACTAGGTCTTTTCTTCTATAACTCCATTCATTTTTAGAGCATCAGTTCTAACTTAACTTTCTAAGTAGTAGAATTCATTTACTTGTCCTACCACTTCTATTTTTATATTTAATTCACTATTACTACTGCTACCATTTCTACTACATTTCATAACTTTTATCTTGATTTGATTTATATTTAGTACAGAATCTTCCATCAGTATTTGGTTCATTATATTCAGTAACTTCTCAATATACTTAGTCAGTTTTGTTAACAAGAAAAAGTCATCAGTAAATCATAACATACTGATTTGTTTTTCTCCTTGATCATTTATGCCACTTTTACATTTTTGTTTTACTTCCTTTCATAGCTTTCTCTACATACAAACTGAATATTAATGGAGATGGACTACAACTTTGTCTGACACGTTTTTTAACTGATCCATGTCTCCCGTGATTCTCTAGTTTTACTATACCTATCTGATTCTCATAGAGATTATAAAGTGTTCTTCTATCTTGATATTTTACACCTGACTTTTTTTTAAAAAAATTATGAACATCTTGTTCTACTTAACAGTATCAAAACCATTTTCTAAATCAACAATTAACATAAAAGTATCATTATTGTTCTATGTCTGCCTTTCAGGTATTAATCTTAAAGCCATAGTTGCTTCTCTTGCACCATGTTTTTTTTCCTAAACCCAAACTGATCATCACCTACTAACTCTTCTACTATGCTTTCTTTTCTTTAGTATATCATCCTGATCAGTAATTTTTAAGCATGTGATGTTAAACTTATAGGGTGATAATTCTCTCATTTTTCAGCTTGTACCCTCTTTGGAATTGTGAAGATGATACGTTTATTGAAATCAGTTAGAATCCCTCTTGTTTTGTAACTGTTTGAGATCAGTTTGTATAATCTCCGGTTTCCTTGTTCTCCTAGGGATTTCAGAAATTCTGCAGGAATCTCGTCAATTCCAATTGCCTTATTTGATTTTCGATCTTTTAAACCTCTGTCGAATTTGGTCCTTAAAACATGATCTCCTAGGTCATCAATGTTGAATAACACCCATTTTTCCAGTACATTGTTGTTTAAATCATCCCAGTCATACAGTTCCTCTATGTACTCTTTCCATCAGTTTGCTCTGTCTTTTGAGTTGAAAAGAGGCCACTTTAATGTTTATGCATCTTTTCTTCAGTTCTCCAAAATCTTGTTTGATATCCCTTATCGCACAAAATGTTCCATCCCATACATCTTAGCCACGTGAGGCAAACACATCTGCTCTGAATCCTTTACTGTTTACTCCAACAACCTGACGCAGGCACTTTAAGCCAGAATTATCTTCCAGAATTAGTCCAAAAACAGATATCAAGAGTTAAGAACTGTCCGCCTCACAGACACACATAACCCAAAACCAACCAGAATCTGCTTTAACTGTGACCATTTCTTTTTCTACTTCTTTGCACTTTTCTTGCAACAATTTCTCTTTTGCTTTTTTTTTTCCTTTTTTTATTTTTTGCATTCCCTCTTTATTTGATTTCTAAAATGTCTGTGCTGCTCGCTGAATGTATTGGAGCTTGAATTTGAATCCCCCAAAAATTATGTCAAGATAATGTAATAAAAAAAAAAATCAAAAGGAAAACAATGTATTATGCAACAAGTAAATTTACCTGATGCAATAAAATTGAAGAGTAGACATAACTCTTTCATGTACTGATATAGATTTTCTCATTTTACTGTGCTGTTTGAAAATGGTGGAGTTCACAGATTCTATGTGAACTCAACTTCACAGCTCATTAAGCTACAAAAGTTCCTAAACTGTTGCATATTTTCGATCTCTAATTGCGGTGTCATTGTATGTTTGGCTCCGAAAACACTTCTCCTTTTTATCTAAGTCTTAACCCAGCAGCTTTTCCTACTTAGTTTTTATCTTTTTTTTAGTAATAGCAGACAGTATGGTCACAGCTGATGCAACATTTCTATTGTGTGCCACCATCTTGACTACTCTCCACTGCTCTCAAGTGGACAGTGTTCTGACAATTGTCGTGGGAACTCTCCCGGCAAGCAGCTCGCTGAGTGCTCTCGAGAGTAGAGCTAGCCAAAATCTAGTCAAATGGGCACCTTCCTGAGGGTAGCTCTCAAGAGTTACTCATGCAACTACTCTCAAGAGGAAACGCACCTTTAAATTAAAAAAAAAGAAAAAAACCTCAAAAATGTTTAATACTTAAGTTATGACATATTAGAGATTAAACTATTGGGTTTGATGAAAAAGTGATTTCTTGGGTAGAAGAATTCTTGAAAGGTAGAAAACAAATAGTTAGGGTAGGAAATGCAGTATCAAAAGAAGTAGGAGTGAACATGGGAGTTCGACAGGGTATTGTATTGGGACCATTGCTATTCGTTATTCTAATGAATGATTGTGTTAATGGGTTTGACTTACTTGTAACTGAGTATCGTACTCCTCTTTCCGCAGATGGTAGCGGTCGTCGGGTCCAAACTGCTGTTAGTCTTCTGCTTCTGCTTGCTAAAAATTCCAATCAATTTCGACACCACGCCCTGAGGCGAGCAACCAGGAGAGGGGTACTATGTCTACTGAATCACGAGTAAATCTGTTGATGGTCTACTCCAGGTTTATTGCATGCAGAAGTCTGTAATATACAGCATATAACTGCCGGAAGCCACAGACCACACCAGTTGCCAATTTAATGGAAGAAGCACTTAGCGATCAAGGCCGCAAGTGAATGGCTGTTTCAGTTGACAGGGCTAGCTCCACAAGGCTCATGTTACTATCTCCAGAATCCAAGTCCCCAAGTCTACATTGAACACCTTTGTCTTCAGGACTTTTGCTAGTACTGATAGCCTCCAAAACTATTTGTGGCACACAATCACTTTCATAACATTTAAACTCATACTTTTCATCTTTTACTATCCAACCATTCCCTCCTGGTATAAAAATCATTGGAATTTTCAGATGAGCACTGTGACAAATACTAGTAATATATCACGTCCGCAAAAGATGCTGATGTAATTCAGTTTTACATGGTTGTAAATTCAACATATCATATTTCAGCAGCATTTTTTGGAATGGTTCATCTGTACTCTTAGATTTGTAAGTGGAACAATACTTTTTAAATTATGTGTTATTGAGATCCGTAACGGTTGTATAACCATATAGTTCACACAAATTTTTGAAGCACTGCAAATGTTTCATATTGCAGCCTAGACATATCAGCACTTGAAAGATCAGTAAGTGCCTTTTGATAATCTATATTATTTTTAATTTTTTAATGGACTTTGTTTCCCTTTCTTGAGAAATGAAGGACAGTAATTGCAACCTGTAGTAGCATGAAATCCTGGTAAACTTGTACACACTGCTGGCCCTAATAATAATATTAATAATAATAATAATATATTATAATTATATTATACAGAAGTACAAGATCACATGATCAACAGTCAGTGAGAGCACAGAGCGCGACCAGGACTCTACCAGTGGTTGTGTTGTCCATGCAATATTTATTTCAACATTTGTCTATTTCTAAACCCCCGAATAAGTGTCTGGCTTTTTGTGAGAAATTTTAAATATATATTATTACGGCACTATTAAAATTTCAGTGTGAATCAATCACTTTTTTATGTTTTTAAAAATACAGCTTTGGAGTATTTTGACTCAACGTTAACCCATCGAAAAGTGTCTGCCTAATTTATTATTTTATTCTAATCCAAAACTGCCGAATAGTTCTTATTGGCTTTTGATTCAAATACTTTTTGTGGATTTTTTTTTTTTTTTTTTTTTTTTTTTGGCACCTTTCTTACATGCACAGTACGTGGTGTACCTAGGTAGTTCAGGCAAACAGTCAATTACCTGCTCATCTATCATATTGATTCTACTTAGTAAGATTTCTATTGGGTTTCCATGGTTTCCCAAATCACTCCAGGCAAATGCCGGGATGCTTCCTTCAAAAGGCCATGGCCGAATTCCTTCCCATTCCTTGCCCCACATCTTTTCCCATCTCAAAAGACCTCGCTGTTGAGAGACTTTAAGCAGTTTCTTTTTTTTTTTTTTTTTAAAAAAAGACTTCTACTTGCATCATCATAAAAAGCATCATGAGGGCTTAGACTATGAAAATAACTTAAGTTTGATATTTTAATGATATGCCTCAGCTTTCTCTGTGTAATAGCTTATGTAATGAGTCCATTGACCACATCTCACATAAAAGATCTTTCTGTGAAACTTGCCCTGCAATTTTATTTTCTTATTTCAGTCTACCTAGTTTACTGCAGGATATGACCCAAAAAAGTTCAGAACATGTGACTATGGGAGTAAATATTTCTAGTCCTAGATTTTCAATCTCTTCGAAGTTGGTACAGAAATGCAAAAACTGAAAAATAGTTGCATCATATACACCATTCTCGTCATCGCGTAAATCTTCCTTATTCCAAAATTCTTATGGAATATCTTCCTTCAGTTTTCAGCAGTAATTTCCATGTTCTTATGTAGACTTTATCAAAAATCAAATGAAGTTCTATGCTTCTGTAAATCATTAATGATGGTTGGGTTGTGATTCCCAGTCCAGTCACTCAGTTTTCCATATTTTCTCAAAATCACTTCAGATCCTGTTCAGTTCCTTGGCAACAATCTTATCCCATTTCTGCTTCCCCTATTTAAGAAAGAATATTTTTAAAATGCTTCAGCATGGCTTACTTAAATCTGGGGAGGCCAGTATGTTGTTACATTTATTTCATAATTGCAGTATTAGTTTGTTTGCCAGAGCAATAGATATCATACTTGGCATCTTTTTATAGCTGTAAAGTCTCTTCAGAAATTATCTGCATTATAGCAATTGTTATAAAAAAAAATTATTCTTATTTGCATGATCCATAGGTCACAGTGTAAAGATTACAGCAGTTGAACTCCTACTTCTTTCTCGCCTACTACACAGTACTCAGAATCATCCCTACAGTAGTGAGTTCTGGTCATTTTTCTTTAGTCTTACTTGTGAAGGAATTTTAAATACACTTATCTTGGAACAATTGTGAAATATGGTAGAAACATTTGTAGAATTCATACACAATTGATTCAAAGATGTAGCTGGTCATGATTGGTCTTTAAAAGGTTAGGGAATATTGAAATAGTGAGTGGTAGACATATTGTGAGATGACTCTAAAGTAGAAGAGAAATCCAGTTATTGGGGCAGAGTTAAATCATGTTATTCACAGGAGAGAGTGGATACGTGGACTGAGGATGTCTCAGGAGTCGGGCATGAGATGTTGAAGTGTCAAATTCAGTTATTGTATCGCCCATGAACAGTTTATCATAAAGAGTAGTATGATTAAATTAAATGGAACACTTAAAAGCTTCAAAGGACTATAATGACTCTAAAAGTCTTCCAGATCATTGTACAAGTTGGTGAAATATTAAGATAAGTAATAACCCGAATGTTAGATTGGTTAATGGTATATGGAGTGATGACTTTGACGATATAGACTGGCATAATGTAAGACTGTTTTCAGTATGAGAATTGTAAATGCTTACCACATCTAGAAACATGCAAAGTGAGTTGTGAACAATGAATAGTAAGTAATGTGTTAGTCGATATCAATAATAGTTGCCCAAAGTATGCAAAGATAATGTATGTAAGTTGTTATAAGTGAGAGTGGACTATGCCATATTTTCCAATTAGAGCCTGTAGTCAGAAGCTGAGACAAACTTCCAATGTGATTTTACAAGGCTGTGTTTGTGAAGACATCAGATACCATTAAAGCTGGACATACCATTCAACATTGGTGTTCGATTTTTTATCACACAAGCATTTAGTAATTGTTTTATAGTGAACAGAAATTTCAGAACTTTAGTATTCTCAGGGTGCAATTCCCTGAGCAGTGACCAAGATACAAATAATGAATACGCTAACAGGTAAGCTTCACACAGTCTTAGTTGGCAGAACAGTTTAGGTGAACGATTCCTATACTACATCGTATGTTGTGTGAGTGGAGACTTTCCCGGTGTATGAATGCAACAAAATCCTCTCGGGTGTCCAGCCGGATAGTGGTGTAAAAACACGACATTTTGACAGCTGACTCTGCTGTCTTCATGAGGTTTCTTGTGGTTGTCCTCAGCTGACTGTCTCTGCCTCGACTAGCATGGCCGCCCATCGAACCTCCTTTATACCTTTAGCTGGGAAGGCCCGCTCGCTCTGGTTGGACGAGATCGTTGGCTTTATACGCGGCCCGCTGCGGCCACCACTGGCTCCTTCCCATCTGGATGTGCTGGCGGTCCAAGGCTGACCTCTTTGAACACGTTCTTACATCCACCTACTTTACGTATGGTGGGAGGTACTATAAACAGTCCGACGGAGTGGCTATGGGGTCACCTCTCTCTCCAGTAGTAGCAAACCGCTACATGGAGGATTTTGAAGAGAGGGCATTAGAGAGTGCCACCCTCAAACCTTCTTGATTCTACCGCTATGTGGATGATACTTTCGCTGTGTGGCCACACGGCATTGAAGCGTTGGAAGAATTCCTCCACCATCTCAACGGAATCCATCCTAATATACGCTTTACCATGGAAATAAAGTAGGAAGGGTGCCTCCCATCCCTGGATATCCTGATAAAGCGGAAACCTGATGGTACTTTGTTGCACAGCATATACCGCAAGCCTACCCACACATGAGTGCTACTTGGGTGAAGCCAGCTTCCATCATCTGGCACAACGCAACGCTGTATTGGCCACACTGGTACACACAGTGAGAGCTATCTCCGACCGCGAACACCTGCCGATGGAAATGAAACATCTAAAGTCCGTCTTCAAACAGAACGGCTATTCTCGGCCGCAGATAGAGTGTGCCTTTACTCAGAAGCCACCAAGACCACTGTTGGAACAAGAAGAAGCACCAAAAACTCTTGCTTTTCTTCCTTATGCGGGGAACACATCGGGTAACATTGGAAGACTCCTGGCGCGGTATGGAATTAAAAATATCTTTCGGCCTCCCACCAAGATACGTGACATGCTATGGTCGGTAAAAGATGACTTGGGCCTGAGGACACCTGGGATTTATTCCATACTGTGTGAATGTGGTAAAGTGTACATCGGTCAGACCATCAGAACGATCGAGGAGTGCCTTATCGAACACAAACGAAACCTGAGGCTGCGATAGCCGAGCATGCCTTCGATGAGGAACACAGGATAGAGTTTGATAAAACGGCAGTGTGGCCAGGCCCTCTTTCTTCTGGGACTCGGTCATAAACGAGGAGTTGGAGATCCGGCTTAATGACAACAACATAAATAGGGACGGCGGGCTCATTCTGAGCGAAGCCTGGAAACCTATCATTGGTGATCTCCGACGAGAGCATAGCAGATCCTCACCGTCAAATGACACCAGTCACAGACCGCGGATTAAGCCAGCGGTCACAGCCAATCAGTAGTGGACACACAGCATCTCGGACCGCCAGCACATCCGGGCGGGAAGGAGCCAGTGGTGGCTGCAGCGGGCCACGTATAAAGCCAACGATCTCGTTCAACCAGAGCGAGTGGGCCTTTCCAGCTAGAGGTATAAAGGAGGTTCGATGGGAGGCCATGCTAGTCGAGGCAGAGACAGTCAGCTGAGAACAACCACAAGAAACCTGATGAAGACAGCAGAGTCAGCTGTCAAAACGTTGTGTTTTTACACCACTATCCGGCTGGATGCCCGAGAGGATTTTTTAAAATCATATGTATTCACCAATAACTACTGGCAACCTGTCATTCTGCCATAAATATTACTTGATAAGTTAAGATTTTTCATATCTTCAGTATTATTGACTCATTATTTCCTTGACTGAAATGAAGCCTAATACGACAATGAAGATATTGTTACAATAGTAATCTACGGCCATGACAAATAGTATAAATAAACTCATGAAACAATTAAAACCTAAAAATTCTCCGAGCTATGACAATATTTCAAGTAAATGACTGAAAAGATGTTCAGATTGTGTCACTCGTGTACTTGCCCACATTTGTAATGAATCCTTAATGCAAGGTTTGTTTCCAAATAGATTAAAATATGCAGTTGTAAAACCATTGTTTAAAAAAGTAGAAGCAACATGTGTATATAACTATCGCCCCATTTAATTACTTTCAGGATTCTCAAAGATTTTTGAAAAAGTCATGTATTGTAGAGTAATAAAACTTGTTACACAAAATAATATCCTCACTAAATCACAATTTGGGGTCTAAAAAGAATCTATAGAAATGGATATATATTCATTTTTATTGTAAATAACACTTTCAAAAAACTGAATAAAAAAATGAGCCCTGTAGGAATATTTTGTGTAAATCATGTAAAGCATTCTGTGTAAATCATGAATTACTTTTGAAGAAAATGAAATACTATGGTATTTATGGAACCGCAGATAAAATGTGTAAATCATACATCGAAAGTCAAATGCAAAAAGTTTCCATTTTCGATTCTGAAATAAGTAAAGATGCTTCATCAGACTGGGAGAAAATAAAACGTGTATCTCCACGAGGTTCTGTCCTAGGACCCCACCTCTTTTTGTTGTACATCAATGGCCTTCCTGGAAACTTTTCTGACAAAGTTAAGAGTGTTTTATTCGCAGATGACACTAACCTGATTGTGAGAAAAACACCAAACAGCAATCTAGAATTTAATGTAATTGAAGTACTTAGTGGAGTAGCAAATTGATTTAAGGCAAATTCATTAAAATTAAATTTTGAAAAAACACATTATATTAGGTTTAAAACAAAAAATCACGCACAGCCAGATTTACAAGTAAGCTATAAAAATAACACAATCATAGAAACAAAGAGTATAAAATTCCTTGGTATTAAAATAGATGAGAAACTCTGTTGGCACGAACATATCACTTCACTACTGAAGAAGTTAAGTAGTGCCACCTTTGCAATATGAACTCTTTCTCTGACAGCAGATCTAGAATTAACAAAACAGGTGTACTCCTCATATTTTCAGTCAGTGATGTCATATGGCATAATTTTTTGGGGAAACTCTTCACAAAGTAAAAAAGTTTTCATAGCACAGAAAAGAGTTATTAGGATGTTGTGTAGAGTAAAATCAAGAACTTCTTGCAGACAACTTTTTAAAAAACCCAATATTCTTACCATGACTTCTCAGTATATATATTCTCTCATGTGCTTTGTCATAGATCATTTTAACCTGTTTACTTCTAATTCACAGGTACACAATTTCAATACAAGAAACAGAAATATCTTGCACAAAACACAAACATCTCTATCATTAGTACAAAGAGGAGTTAATTATTATGGTATACATCTGTTTAATAAATATCCCAAGAGTATAAAACAGTTTGCAGATAATAAAGATATATTTTTAAGACAAACTGAGAAATTATCTTATTGGAAACTCCTTCTCCTCCTTTCAAGAATTTGAACAAAATAATTAATTGTATTCAGTATAACTTTTGCAAAATTCAATTTTAAAAATTAATTTTTATTCTCTTTGTCTTTGTAACATATAATTGTTTTTTTTCTATGATTCTGACTCATATTGTATGTATGTCTATTAGTCATGACATGTTTCACATCCCAGAGGTCCTTCCTCAGCAGGGATCCATGAAACAAGATTGATAAATAAATAAATAAATATTGTGAAAATGTGATCAGTTCCTTCTCAATTTGGTCTTCTGTCGATTTCGTAATTTTTAACTGGTTTGATATGACCATTAGTGATTATGATACAGAAATGCGAGTGTGTAATTCAGAGAACAAGCGTCTAAGCTCAATTAAATATAAGGTGTCTAAAAATTTTAAAGTTATTCTGAGGACATTATGAAGGTATCAGGGCCGGATTAAGATAGCACGGGGCCCGTAGCAAATGAGAAGAAGATTTCCTTAATTTTTGCCGTCCGGGGGTAAAATTGTAGAGCTAAAAAAAAAAAAGTCGCCCATCTAGTCTAGGTGCGTACCCCCACCCCCCCCCCAGGAGGCGCGAGGCACCCTAGAAGGCGTGAGGCCCGTAGCATTTGCTGCCTCCTGCTACGTGGTTAATCCAGTACTGGAAGGTATTAAGAAATCAAGAAAAACATAAAAAGGCTGGTGTATATATTATTACTACAGATGTTTTAAACCTAGCAGGATGTGAATTTATACCTTATGTTGAAATGTTTGGACTGAGTCAGGATACTTGCTGCTTACGGGAGGACTGGAAAAGTGTGATAGTAGTACTGGTCTGAAAAGGAGGGGGTGATAAATATGGTCTAAAATTACAAGCCAATCTTTTTGACATCAGCGGTAGGTAAATTGATCGAGAGAATGATATGTAACCACATCAGTAATGTGTGTGAGGAAAGAATCTGGTTTTCAAATTGACAACACGGTTAGTGGGGTATATGAAAGATATTTTGGATGAAATGCACAAGAGATGCCAAATTTATTATGTAGCAGTAGATCTTTCTAAGGCATTTGACAGAGTGAGCCAAAAAAGAAAAATGAGGTAAAAACCATTGGATTGGATTAAAAATTGATATGCTGGGTAGAAGAATTCTTAGCATATAGAAAGCAAAAAGTTAGGGTAGGAAATTCAGTATCAATAGTTGTGAAATTAAAAATGGGAGTGCCACAACATATTGGGGCCATTATTCTAATGAATAATTGTGTTGATAGTTTCCTAACAAGAGTTAGTTTGGTTGCAGATGACATAATGTTATATAATAAGATCAAAACTGTAGAAGGCTATGAACAGCTGCAGAGTGATCTGGACAGGATATCTAAATGGGTAGGTCAACAGGGGATGAATATAAATGCAAATAAAACTTATTGAGAAACTAAAGGTTGATAATGATCATAAGGTGGGAAAGGAATTGCTTGTTGAAGACTTTAAATATAAGTCCCTGGGCATAACATCTGATTATCGACTCAATAGTCCAGTCATTATAGTAAGTTCACCTCGGAATTCAATATACCCAGCTGTAAGTCTGTAAATACTTGTATATTGACACCCTAAAAGTTGTCTCAAAACCTACATATGGTAGGGTGTACGCAACTATTAAATTTCAAGGTCAAAGGTCACAAAAATCGTTTTTTTTTGCGCTTTTTTGTAAATATCTCATTTCCTATGGGTTTTTTTCTATTTGTATTTATTATCAATATTGTAGAATACAAAATTCTCTTCAAATTTTTTTTATACGGTGAACTGTTTTCGAGATAGAGCGATCACAGCATCACTTCAGGTCAACCGGTGTCTCCGGTCGAAAACGCGCCATATACAGTTGATGAACTATCGATAAATCATGTCCATGTACCTGACTTATATTTTTCTGTTCGTTTCACCGTGAAGAATCCATTTCTGAAATTCTCATAAGTTTGCTCATCCATAGTTTCTTCCAGCTTGAGCATATCTTGCAGATACAGGTGGGCTGATTTGGCTTATACGAAGTGACCACTGGCGTGAAAATATGGCAGCATTCTGCGCACTGCATCAAGGTGTTCTTGGAAAAGCCCAAGTCTTTCAGCGTGAACAAAATCAAGTGCTATAGTAACCATTTCACATTTTTTATCTTCCGCCTGTATTTTTCTCTTTTCTTTTTCTCTGCAGCCTCTTCAGCAACTTCGCCACAAAATAAATGTTGATTCTTAAAATCAAACACTTCACCTCGTTTTTTACGGAGTACTAATGGAGAAGTTATAGTTTCTCCTTCTTCTTGTTTCCGTTTTGCTGCTTGGATACAGTTTTTACTAATGTAAACACTTCGGCACTTTTCATGCACTTTAACAGAGGTTACTGATTTTAAATAATCAATTTTTCTGTCGTTTCGTTCGACACTTGCAGTTCGTAGAGATTTCATACCGCGCACTACTTCCAAATAAGCGATTCACCTCCCGAATCTGACTTATTACATAGAAAACACAAATCAGCCATAGTTCTTGAAATTGTACGTCCGTAGTTACCAAGATACGATTCAAACTGAAAGAAAGAGAAGACGGTCGTAACTATACAATACAATTGAACATCTGTCCCTACTGGCTATAAATAGAAAGGTCCGTAGTGTATAATAGGGGCCCGTATAATTCCCAGGTATAATTTTTGACGTAGTGGAAGGATTTTAAATTTACAGATTTTAAAGAAGATGCACTTAATTATTTTCTATTTAAAATGTCATTAGTGTAAATGGGAATATAATTATATTATGATTTAAGTTTTTCCCTTAATTATTTTTTAATTTTAGGAAACGGTTATCAGTATTATTGAATAGATATAGATTTAATGCATGAAGAAAATGATAAAATATAATATAATAGTTAATAAAAATTGACAAATATTTATAATCATTGATTATCGATAGTTCATCAACTATATATGGCGCGTTTTCGACCGGAGGCACCGGTTGACCTGAAGTGATGCTGTGACCGCGCGCTCTCCGCCCTCTATCTCGAAAACGGTTCACCGTATAAAAAAATTTTTTAGACAAAATTTGTAGAGAATTTTGTATTCTACAATATTGATAATAAATACAATAGCAAAAAACCCATAGGAAATGAGATATTTACAAAAAAAGCGCAAAAAAACGATTTTTGTGACCTTTGACCTTGAAATTTACTAGTTGCGTACACCCTACCATATGTAGGTTTTGAGACAACTTTTAGGGTGTCAATATACAAGTATTTACAGACTTACAGCTGGGTATCTCGAATTCCGAGATTCTTACCTAATTTAAGCTTAAATGACTGGACTACAACTGGTCAGGACACATTAGACAGGTGATAGGGAAAGGTTTCAAAGTCCTTCATTCATTAAAGAGAGTGGTGAGGGGATGGATCCAAGAAGAGAGGGGATTGGGTTACAAAACTTTGGTCAGAACATTTCTTGAATATGCTGGTGGCATCAAATACGTTAGTTGGAAGGAGTATAATGAAGGACTGCTAGATATGTTTCTGGAAATTACTACAGAACACACTCAGTATTCAATATGGAGCTGTAATGGTATTCATTGGAAGATTGGAGGAGTGTGGCAGTAGTACAAGGTGATAAGGTGTGGAAAAATATTGGTGAAAGAATTAAAAGATTGGTATAAAATGAAAAGGTGACCATAACGACAAACTGGTACTAAATGTCAGGCATACATGTGTGGGATTTTTTTTCCCTTTCACAGGTGAGGGGATAAGGGATTGGAATAAGTTACCAAGGTAAAAGATAAACAGTTCATCAAAACACTGAAAGAATTTTAAATTACCATTCGTAGAGGACTAAAGGAGGCGGGTTCTAAAAAGCGGAAAACGTGTGTAAGAAAATTGCCACCAGAGTGTGTGCTCAATCACAATTAATTAAATTTAGTTTAATTCATTGGCAAATTAATGTCCATAAACTGTGAGAACCTATACTGACTATAGTTCTGAGGAGCAGATTGTTTTGAAACATATCTACAATAGTTTTATTAATTGATTTAGGGAAATATTTGCATCCATGGTGGTTTACTGCTAGAATTGGTTAGCTGGAAATGAATACAATTGTGACATATGAGTTAGTAAATATTAGTACATTAAAATCATTTCAGTTACAGATATTTATTAATAATTACTGATTTCTTCTTTCCCATCTTCCTGTTTTTCTTGTGTAATTTAATAAGATGATGATTTTTTTTTTTTAAGATGTGTTGCATAATTATACTAAGTAGCATTTGTTTTCTTTTTCATCAGGTACAATATTTCGACTTAAAGGTTGTATCCTAACTATGTCATTTTTGGACTGTAATGGTGCTCTCATCCCATACTCGTATGAAGCGTGGCGGGATGAAAATAAAGAAGGGCGTGAAAAAATTAGTAAGTTATATTGCATAAAAATATCTTTTGTATAAAAAAATCTGGATTATCTTATGTAGCACATTCTGATACTCCTACTGATACTAACTTCAGTTTTGGCATGTCTATTCATGCAATCTGAATTTATTCTGTTAGTAGCATATCCTCTTCTGCTCTGACTGCTTGAATTCATTTCCAGCATGAACTGGTCACCTGTTCCATAATTATCCCAATTTTTTAATATTCCTCCCACTCTTCCTTTTGTGACTTCGGCTTCCTATATATATATATATATATATATTAAAAAAGGTTCTAGGGCAAAACCGCGACGGACAAAACCGCGACGGACAAAACAGCGACGGACAAAACCGCGAAAGGACAAAACCGCGAATACAGAAAAACCAGGAATACATAAAACCACAAGAGTTCGTAGATTCTTAGCGTTACCCAGGGTGCACCACGAGGAGGTGATCTACATAACACCCCATTATTTTTTTTATTTAAAAAATTACACAAAAGCATGAACATCATGGAAAATAAAAATACAATATAGATGGATTATACGAAATATACATCAATAAACCATTAATAAGTTAATATAAATTGTAACATAATACACAAGCACACTATCTAATAATCGAAATTATGAACTATACCAGAAAGAAATTTCTGTGCATCGCTACAATCATATTCACTAACTGAATTGAAAATCGACTTGGTGACTCTCGCATATGTCATTTTCTGTATTTTTCTATCTCCCCTTCCATATTGCACCAATTTAACCTCCGTCAGATTTTGCTGCTTCTTGAAAGCTTCTATGAGTTTCCAAATTGTAGGATGGCTTGATCCAAGTAATAACCGAAAAGCATTGTGCCAACCTTCGACGGAGTTGTTGGTTCTCTCTAACGAATTTTTAACATTCTGGTTTTGGTTCCAAATTTCGATTGGAAATAGTGGTTCTCGTCGTCGATTTCCTTGAAGAATACGTCCAATCCATGTATCATCAATGTAATCCAAAAGTGGAGAGAATTCCTCGTCTGCAAACTCCCTATCACAGAGTTCTTCATAAAAAGAGATGACTTCTGAAACAGGAAGAAAGGCAATTGCTGCAAGTTTCTTTATCTTTGTTTGAAACGTGATGTCTTTTTTGTCATTGTACTTTTCTTGAAATCCCGGTATTTCCTGAATTTTTCGCCAAATGCACTGTTTAAAATGGAAGAAACATCCAGTAAGTTTTACTCCAGGAAAAGCTTCTGCGAAAGCGTTCATTGCAGCTTTTTCGAAATCCAGCATTATCATTTGCAGATTCGATCCAATTGTGGCTCTATTTCTTGTAAAATTCTTATAAGTCTTCTATATGTCTCCTCCCTTTTGTTTGGAAGTAAAGCGAAAATCGATGGTAGTGACCATCTTCTTTAAATCCGTGAATAGTATAAAGCTGGATGAAAATAAGTGGACAAACAGAGAATCCCATCGACAAAAATTGCATTGATTCTTTCAGAGTTTCAAGGTTTTTTTCGTTCCAAAAATTAATATACGATCCTCTCTTGGACCACTGTCGTGCAAAAGAAAAATTTCACCGTTTATTTTTGTATATTCTTCAGGAATTTGAAGTTCTGTTCTTGATAATGGATTCGGTGGTACTCCTCCAGATTTTTGTCTTTCTCTTCTAATTTCTCTTGCAAGTGAATCGGTGGATGGTAGTGCTCCAGAAACTTCATCGGGCATCCCTGCAAATAATGATGCAAGAACAGTTTGGGGTGCCTCTAATGTGGTTGTAGCCTTTTTCAGCATTTCAAGTCGAACCTCTTTTGCTTTTCTTTTCGCTGGTTTAGCAGAATGATTGTGTAATCCATTCGTTTCTGCAACGTTTGATTGATTTTCCAATGTAACTCTTGCTGGGCATCTTGTACTGTCATAACTGGTGCATCGCCAATATTTTGGAAGACGGTCGAGATTTACTTCTTTCCTTTCTTGCCTAAATGTATATCCTTTATAAACGAGGTGATTTCCCCCTTTGTTATTTTTTACAAACACGAGAGCCATTATTCAGGAAGATACACAATCTCTTCGGTTAACTGACCACCACAGAATGCTTGGATCTGCCATACCGGCCTTGCCTCGGAAATGCCCGAACGTCTCCGGGTTTTGACTTTGGCTGCCGAATTTTCCATTTGCATGCGGGGATTTCTCCTGCGACGGCAACAAAAGATCGTCCAGGCAAATTGTTCGCTCGACTTGAGAAGGGTCAGTTAGGCCGAACCTACCGGAGATAAGCGGGTCTTCCCACTCACTCCATTGTGAAGGCCATTGTCACTCTTCTCAGGTATACAGAAGCCCCATTAAGCTGCATTCCCACCGCGCGTCGGGTCTAATTCTTTATTAACCTCAACCAAAACAAAATCGTCAAATGCGAAGTGATGACGCTTGACAGAATAATATTTTGGTGCATAAGAGATCAAAGAGTGAGGGGATAACTTGTAGATTATAAATTACATATACACAAAATGAGTTACAGTACTCCATAATAAAGTAACCCTAGCTGCGATCCACAAATCATTTAAAACTGCGTTAGGATAATATTTTGATGCATAAGAGATCAAACAGTGAGGGGATAACTCGTAGATTATAAATTACATATACACAAAATAAATTACAGTACCGTACTCCATAATAACGTAACCCTAGCTGCGATCCCCAAATCGTTTAAAAACTGCGTTAGGATAATATTTTGGAGCATAAGAGATCAAACAGTGAGGGGATAACTCGTAGATTATAAATTACATATACACAAAATAAATTACACTACCGTACTCCATAATAACGTAACCCTAGCTGCCGTTTCGCGGTTTTGTCCGTTTCGCTGTTTTGTCCGTTCGCGGTTTTGTCCGTTCGCGGTTCTGTCTGCGCGGTTTTGTCCTCGCGATTTTGTCACTTCGCGGTTTTGTCCGGACACGATTAAAAAACTATTTTTTATCTTTCTATTCCTATGCCCCAAGAGAAACTACCACTTACTGTAGTTTATTTTATTGACATTTCCATACATATTTTTTGAAATTGTTAATTCTTTCTTTTTTTTACTTTTTGTCCACTTCCTTTCCTTTGTCTTTCATTTTATAGTAGTAATTCTTGATTTTAGTTAACCCTTCCCATTACCCAACTCTATTGCCACTCCACAATTAATAATCTGTTTCTCTGAGTCATATCCATTGCTCATCTGGTTCTTCTGTTTACAAAGTGTTTGTCACACCAAAAAAATTCCAATTTGTGTGATTTCACAGTGCCTGTACTGGGCTGTCATGTGTATATATTTGTTTGATACAGACCATCTATAATATGTTAACAGCAGTCACATGAAGAGGTGCAAATTGTCGAGTACAGTGATATATACTGTATTTTGGTAGTTTCCCATTTGTTTTATTTACTTTCTCGATTGATAGAGAGGTGCCTGAAATATTTTTTATTTGTTTGGTTAGTCTTATATTTAGTTGCTGCATTCTTCCTACCATCAACTTTTGTAACTGATGTGTTCTCCTTCTTCTCAATGTGGGGGTTAGGTAGCCTGTTTCATCTCTTCCTAATTAGTTTAATATACTTCAATTTTTTACCTTTATGCTCTAAATATTAGATTCCTGCTGTATTCTTCATTCAATTTAGTTCCTCCTTTTAAGGCCTTTTAATTTTTCACTGAGATGATGTCATTTCTGGTTTTGTTTTTTGTGATTTTCTTTTATCTTTCACATGGCTAATCCAGAATTTGGGGACAACCAGTGTTGAGAAAAATTTCATTTGTGTTTCTTTAATTACTTTGTTCTTCATGTACTGCTTATTGAACAACAAATTGACTTAAATGTATTGATTTAAGTGTTTTTACTTCTGTTTAGTCTTATATTACAGTTGAAATAAATTTCATACTTTTAAATGTGTATTGTCAGCTACAATTTTTGAAACGGTAAGAAGTTTGCCAGAATGAACCATTATTTTTGTTTTATTTACAGACATATTTTATTTGTTTTGTTTTTTTATTTACCAATTCTCTTATTGTTTTGCATAATAACTATATTATTTCCATCACATTTAAATATCTCTGTTTGTCTATCCATGTGCCTGGAAACATCTATCTTACAAGTCCAAATGAAATGGTCAATGTATATGTTAAAAAGTAAGGGCTATAAGCTACAAAATTGTCTAACTCCTTGGTTTAGTGATATTTTTCTTGTTTTTTATACTAATGTGTTGTTATTGATATGAAAAGGTTAAAATTACCCATCAGTCACCAAAGATGAAGGGACAAGGATAACAACAACAAAAAACACTCAACAATCACAAAAAAACAGTATTTTGAGCTAAGCTTTTTGCAAAATTTTAAACATGTGACTTAACTCATGCAGGCACTAAAGGTTTGTGTTTCTGCCACTGCTACCCTCCAACTCTGGTGAGTGATGGGTGATTTTATCTTTCCTTTCTATATTAATGTCACTTCGTGCTATTACTTCCTGCTCTGTTGTTACTGATAATGTGTTATTATTGAGTTAGAACATCAGTAAAGGCAGGTTATTCTTCATTATTCATTTTAATCATAAGTTTATTTCTGTGAATAGGATTTTCAAAGATTTTCAAAAAATTGTGTATCATAGAGTCATAAAATATGTTACACACTATTATATTTGTATTACTTAATAGTTTGGATTAAACAAATGGTCATTTCCAGAAAAAGCTATTTATTCTTTTTTAAGTAACAAATTTGTATAACTGAATTTAAAAAATATACCATGTGAGAATTTCTTGTGATCTTATGAATGTATTTGATTGTGGTAAACATCACTTAATATTGAAAAAAGAATGGAATACTGTTGTATTCATGGAACTGCAGGTAAATATTTCAATTTATACTTGGATAGTCATTTGTAGAAAGTCTCCCTTTTTGCTTCTTACTTCATTACACTGTGAGACAAATACAACATGGCATTCCATATAACTCCTTCCTCTGTTTTTACTATACATAACTAACTATCAATCATGTTCTTGGAAACTTATCTGATAAGGCTAAAAACATTTTATTTGCAGACAACTCTAACATAACTGTAGAAGAAAAAGAAATAAAGAAAACAAACAAAACACCAAAGTTTAATCTGGAATTAAATTCAAATGAATACTCATTGAAGTAGCATACTGGTTTACAGCAAAATCATTGACATTAAATTTTAATAAAAACATGTTACATTAGGTTTAAACCAAAAAATTAGGCACAGCATGATTTGCATATAAATTAAAATAATAGAAGTGTCTTGGATAGATGAGAACTTCAATTGGCAAAAGCATTTCGCATAACTTCTAATTAAGTTTGCAACAAGAACATTTTCGCTAACAGCAGGTCCATGATTAATGAAACAGATGTACTCTTCTTCATTCAACGATGTCTTAGGGTATAAATGTTTGCGGAAACTCTTCAAAAAGTAAACAAATTTTAAGGAACAGAAAAGAGCTATTACTATGCTGTGTAGGGTAAAATCAAGAACTGAAAAGCTCAGTATTTGTGCAATGAATTCTCATTAAATATATGCTCTCAGGTGCTTTGTCATCAAACATTTTAAATTGTGTACGTCAATTTGCCAGGTACACAGTGACAATACAAGCACCAAAAATAATTATAAGAAACACAGACATCATAATAATTAATACAAAGAGAAATTAATTGTCAACATTCCAAACAGTGTAGTGTGTAAGGGTTGGATTACAAAGGATATTTAAGTATCTAATAAAACTAAATGTGATATTTGCAAAAAAAGTAGGAGAATTAGCAAACTATACACTGATAACTCATTCTAAACTTTATTCTAGAATACTAAGAAATATGATAAGGAAGACCAAGAACATGGAGGTATCAGCAAAAATAGGGAATTTAGGTAACAAAATGAAAAATATATGGAATGTAATAAAAGCTAAAACAGAAAAATCTATTAATCACTCTGAAGACATAAAAATATAACATAATGGTTGTGTTCATATTGAAGTTGGGGTTGTTTGTAAAATATTTAGGAAAAAATTTACTTCAGTTGTAAGGAAATTAGACAAAGAAAACAATATGCAGATAGTGCCCAAAGGCTTCTTCAGACTGCTTTCCCAAATAGATGTACGGAGATCCAATAGCCACCAGTAACAGTCTCAGATATAAATGAACTCGTGAAGCAATTACAACCTAAAAATTCTTATAGCTATGACAACATATCAAGTAAATTACTGAAAAGCTGTTCAGATTGTATCAGTCATGTACTTACTCACATCTATTACTGAATTCTTAATGCAATGTGTGTTTCCAAATAGACCAAAATATGCAGTTGTAAAACGATTATTTAAAAAAAGAAATTAGAAAATTACTATGCAATTTCTTTACTTTCAGGATTTTCAAAGATATTTTAAAAAGTCATTTACCATAAAATGATAAAACTTATTACACACTATAATATTCTCACTACTACATTGTTTGGATTCCAAAATGATTCACTGTAATTTGTGACTACATATTATATTATGTTAGTTGCAATTTATGTGGAACAGTACACACACCTATTAGCAATATCAATTATATCACCAACAACTCATAAGCAGTCAATTACTTAAAAACCTGTTAGTATGATAATTTTTCACAGCAGTTTTTGAGTGCATGCTATCTCATGTTAGTTACTATATATGAGTGAAATTTTGTAAACATTTGTCAAAAGTTTCAACAGAAAGAAAAACCATATATCATTTTAGTAATTGTGGATAATTTTGTCACCTTCCCCTTCCATACACCATATATACTATTTTATCAGTCATTCTTAGTTACCAAATTCCAAGAAGATAATTCTTTCACAGAGTAAAATGGGTTCTGAAGCAGAAACTCTTTCAGTTTGGACTTAAAGTAGTTGGGTTTTTGTAGATAACATATAATTTCTGTTGGTAATGCATTGAATAAGGAAGCTCCAGTAAATGTTAACCCTTTCTGTACAATTGACAGTGATTTGTAATCCTTGTGAATATTATATTTATTCCTACTATTATGGCTATATATGTCAGCATTAAGATTGAAGTGTTCAGGTTTTTCCACTACAAATGATAGTACAGAGTATACATACTGTGCTGGCATTGTTAGTACACCCAGGTTTTTAAATAGATTTCTGCACGACGTCTGTGGCCTTGGTTCACAGATAGTTCTTATAGCAAGCTTTTGCAGTTTAAATACCCTCTGTGCTTGTGACAAGCTTCCCCAGAATGAGATGCCATAAGTGAGAAGGGAATGAAAATATTCAAAGTATACTAACTTTCTGGTTTCTGTATTAGCTATTCTAGATATTACCCTCAGTGAAAATGTTGCAGAATTCAGTTTTTTAAGAAGTTGTTGAATATGCTGTTTCCAGTTCAATTTGTCATCTATATATACACCCAGGAATTTTGTGAAACTACTTTCATTGATTGCTTTTCCTTCTGATATCACATTATAGCTGTCCTTTGTTTTATTTTTTGTAACAAACTGAAGTAACTGTGTCTTTTCTACATTAAGTATTAGTTTGTTGGCACTAAACCACCTGTTAACTTTCTTTATAACATCATTTGCTGTGTTTCCAAGGTTTTCTGCTGATGGGTCTTTCAAGGATATGCTAGTATCATCTGCAAAGAGCACCATGTGTTCATTATCACCTAGTATATGTGGGAGATCATTTATATAGATTAAGAACAGCAGAGGGCCAAGAATTGAACCCTGAGGCACACCATATTTAACTATACCCCATTCTGAGTTCAATTCATGATCATTGTTAAATCAAAAAGATTGCTTTAATAATAAGGCTGAGCTATTATTAAGGTCGAAAACATTCTTTTTTAAAATATGACATTCTTGTGAAGAGAAAATTGTGACAGTATAAGCTGTTCAGGGTTAATTATAGCCAGAGAATTTATTCTCTTGGATGTGAGGATGCCATAATGAAAATTTTCTACACAATATATAGAGAACAACAAAAAATTGCAAGCACCATGGCAATCACCTAAATCTAATGCACACAAATAGCTGTGAGGGCATTTAAGTGTATATCATCTCATTTCTTATCCACAGTAAATCAGACTAAACCTACAGCATTTTTCCGATTTATTGAAGCTAAAATTTTATAATTTTTTTTATGGCTTTACACCTCATTGGTGTCGAGATTATTTGGGACTGGAAAGGTGTGGGGCAATGAACGGGAAGGAAATGGGCCATGGACTTTTGAAGGAACCTTCCTACCATTCACCTAGAGTTATTTCGCTAAACTTTGGGAAACTGAAAGCAGTATGGCCAAAGGAGGATTTGAATACACATTTTTCTGAATGTGATGCCAGAGCATTACTCACCCACCATACACAGTTAAATTAAATGTAATATACAAATGTGCTAATGAGACTCAATAATAATAATAAAATGTCTACATCTACATCTATACTCTGCAAATCACAAATACTGTGGGTGGCAGAGGGTGTTAAGCACCAATCCTAATTCTGCGCATTCCAATCCCGAACAGATCGAGGAAAGAAGGAATACATAAATGAATCAGTACGGCATCTTATTTCTCTAATCTTATCCCTCCTGTCATTGCGACCTAAATAGGTTGGCAGAAGAAGTATTTCGTTGCACTCGTAACTTAAAGATTTTCGCATATTCTCCAGCAAATTCAAATGAAAACGACGTCGTCTGTCCACCAAACAATCCCAGCCCAACCCACGAATTAGCTCTGTGACACTTATGTAAGGACTGTAACTAGCAGTCACGAATCGAGCAGCTCTTCTCTGTACTTTCTCTAAGGTGTCAATCAATCCCTTGCGATATGGATCCCAAATTCCACAACAGTATTCCAAATGCGGACGCACTAGTGTTTTGTACGCTATTTCCTTTGTATGAGCATTACAACTTCTCAATATACGTCCTATGAATCGTAGTTTGGAATTAGCTTTTCCTACAACGGAAGTTATGTGCAAGTCCCATTTCATGTTGCTTTGTACTGTTACGCCTGGATACTTCAGGGAATCTACAGTGTCAACAACTGAATTGTTAACTTTGTACTCCAGAGCAAGCGGGGTCTTTTTATTACTTATGTGCATTGCCTTGCACTTTTTACAGTTAAGTGTAAGCTGCCATTCACGGCACCATTCTGAAATAACATCCAGATCGCGCTGAATTTCTAAGCAATCGTCGGAGCACCTCACTTCCCTATAAATAAGTGCATCATCAGCAAAAAATCGCATCCTGCAATTAACGTTGTCACCGAGATCGTTTATAAAAATTAAGAAAAGAAGTGGTCCTATTACACTTCCTTGAGGAACGCCCGAAGTAACATCTAGTTTAGAAGAGGCTTCCCCGTCTACAACGACATACTGTGACCGACCAGTTAGAAAATCGCGTATCCATTCGCAAATCTGATCAGCTATACCGTACGCTCGGATCTTCGCTAAGAGTCGGTTGTGTGGTACAGAGTCAAAAGCTTTCTGAAAATCCAAGAAAATAGCATCAACTTGTGATCCCGCATCAATAACTTTCATTACATCATGCGAAAATAGAGCCAGTTGCGTTTCACATGATCGGTTCTTCCGAAATCCGTGTTGGTATACTGTAAGTAGCTCGTTTTCATCTAGAAACTTCATAACGTTAGAGCATATGACATGCTCCAGAATTCTACTGCAAACAGATGTTAGCAATATCGGACGATAATTCCTAGGATCTCTCCGATCTCCTTTCTTGAAAACGGGAATCACCTGCGCAATTTTCCAATCAGAAGGTACTTTTCTTTCCTCTAAAGATTTACAAAATATATCTGACAGAAATGGTTCTATTTCTTCCGCGTATTCCGAAAATACTCTTACTGGTACACCATCGGGACCCGGCGCTTTCCCCCACTTCAGGAGCTTTAATTGCTTTATGATACCTACACTATCAATTTGTACTGGATCCATTTCAAATTCAACATGCCGTGGAAAAACGGGAATGTTTTCCATGTTTTCGTCAGTGAAGGAATTTTTAAATTCGGCATTAAATACGGTAGCCTTGTCGCGGCTGTCATCAACTTCCCGACCGTCTTTTAGTAGAACTGGCATATTGTTGTCACAACCACCTATTTTTTTTACATACGACCAAAATTTCTTTGGATTTTCAATGAGGCTCTTGGAAAGTGAGTTGCATCGAAAGTCATTGAAGGCTTCGCCCATCGCATTCTTGACCTGTCCTCTTGTCTCAGCTAGTTTTTCTAAATCACTCCTATACATCGTCCTTCTTGAGCGTGCATGAATCTTCCTTTGCTTTTTAAGTAACCTTTTGACTTCACGCGTATACCACGGTGGATCGTTCCCGTCCCTGATTGTCCTTTTCGGTATATGCAAGTCCATACCTTCCCTGACTATATTTATGAATCGAAACCACATCTCTTCAACCGAGCCTCTTCCTTCTACAAAGGTAATGTATTTATCCCTCAAAAACGTTCTTAAAATCTCCTTTGGGGCCTTTTCGAACCTGTAAACGACCCTTTCTTTTTTCTTTTTGCGCTCGACTGTTAATTTTACTGTAGCAATTACAGCTTTATGATCACTTATTCCCGTGGTGGTAGAAATGTCCGTAAATAATTCAGGCCTATTTGTAACGAGAATATCTAAAATGTTTTCGTTTTCGTTGTCGCACCGCATTGGTTCAGTGACGAGCTGCTCAAGATTAAGATGTAAATCAACTATCAGATATACCTTCATAATTTTTTCATTATTGTAATGGAGATATATAATTAAACATTAAATTAATGCCACTAATCACCTCCATTATGAATGATAATAAAAGAACAAAATAAAGTAGAAATATCCTTCTATGGAAGTGTTCCTGCCCCAATGCTGCCGGCAGAGCATTTTGCCATTCTGTGCATGTGTGCACTTCGGAACCAGATTGGTGCGCATGTGGTGGCACTGCTATGCAAGTAGTTTCACAAAAGGATGTTTCCATATTTTTTTTTCTTTTATTCTTATTCTTATTCACAAAGGAGGCGGTGATTACTAGCATTAAATTTAATTTTTAATTATATATCTCTACTAGCTGATACCCACAACTTTGTATGCGTGAGCTTAGAATTTCATTGCCAGAATTGAATATAGAAAGCTGTTGGTAACTTAGGATGGATCCCAAACAACACCAAGTTGGCATAATACAACAAGTAAGTAATAACTATTTCATTCTACTGTCGAACCTGTCTCATGAAGAGAATCAATTTCCAACATATTTAGAAACAGAAAAACAAACGCAGGTGCAGGGATGTGGAAAGGTGGGGGGGAATTTAACTAATGACAGCTTTATTTCAGCTTGATATTTTGTTCCATCTTCAGCACAAGCATCTGATTCTTAGGTTCTAATAACTTCAGCTGCTCATGCGCTGCTAGAGCTACACTTTAGGCCAGCGTTACGTCTGTAAAGCATGTCAAAAAAGAAGACAAAATAAACTGATGCCAGAAACATTTAGACACAAAGTAATTGTAGAGTGCAGAGCAAATTAAAATCTATAACTGAGCATGGTCAGTGAGCAATTAACGCTCTGGCCTTGCATTCAGGGGGACACTGGTTCGAATCCCCATTCGGGCATCCGGATTTGGGTTTTCCATGGTTTCCCCAAATCACTCCAGGCAAATGCCGGGATTCTTCCTTCAAAAAGGCCATGGGAAAATTCTTTTCTGTTCCTTGTCTGCAGTCCCATCCTGCCTCTAATGACCTCAATGACATTGAGGGGTAAAGACATAAGTAAAAAAAAATTAACAAAAAGACATATATACTAAATAATACATTTTTTCTCTAAACAATATTTATTAACAAATCATTCACTAACACACTGTGCAAGAAGCACAGTTTGAGCAACTGACATAACATTACAGACTAACACACGCATCCGTCTGTCTGTCACCATTCAATAAGTTCTCAAAATTTTGTGACTACAATTGTTATTCATACCAAAATAAATTTCCTCTGTACTTACTACAGATAGAAAGTATTTCCTTGTCAAATTCTATCAATATCAGCATAGCCATTTAGTCGTCAAAACGTAACTAAAAGATAGAGACTTACTTTTGCATTCATAATATTATTAGTGCAGATCACACACACTCTGACTGCGAGAGTAACAACCACTGAGGGACCAATGTAGCATAAAAAAGTGAACACCTACAGCATTGCTAGATTTGCCATTCATTGCACCCCTAAATTTGTTATATCTACAGTTTAACATATAATCCAAACAACCGATCATCCACAGGCGGTACATATGATCAAAAACCATTCTTAAAAATCTTTGCTTCTACTAGGATTTGAACCACATACCGCACTCCAGACACCTGTAAACAAGCGCATTAGCCGCTGAGCTACCAGATTGCTATATGGGAAGGTACTTCAGAGACTTAAACATCCTACATGTCTATCTATTACCGTTCAGTTATTTTTCAAAATTATACGAGGGTAGACTTTAAAGTAAGGTCTGCAACGGTGTAGCGTCGCCGCATCAGGAGCTAGACGAAATCTGGCAATGCCGCCGTGTTCCCTGACTCGCGGGCTAAATTCCTGGTGGGGGAAGACACGGCTCGGCCGCTCAGTCTTGGCTCAGCAGCCGTCCGCGATGGAACTGCCTCTCGCTTCTCCGTCCAGGTGTGAAATTCGTTCGGTCATCCGCTTTTTGACTGCACAAAAAGTGCCACCCATCGAAATCCATCGTCAGCTAGTGAAAGTTTACGGGGAAAAATGTATGGACATCAAGAACGTGCGTAAGTGGGCACGTGAGTTCATTTCCGGCCGCATAACCGTTCACGACGAGGAGAGAAGTGGCCGGCCATCGCTCTCAGACGAGATCGTCCAAGCTGTGGAGGCAGAAATGCTCAAAAACCGTCGTGCTACTGTTAAGGAATTGGAAGAGAAGCTTGGAGGAGTGTGCAGCAAGGACGCAATTCGAGTTATCCTTAAGGAGAAGTTGCTGTATCACAAAGTTTCGGCAAAATGGGTGCCAAAACAGCTGACCGAAGACCACAAGCGGCAGCGCGTGGAATGTGCGGAGGAAGTTTTGCGGCGTTTTGAAGAGGAAGGAGAGGAATTTTTAGATGGTTTCGTAACGGGGGATGAAACATGGGCTCATCACTATACACCTGAGACAAAGCAGCAGTCCAAACAATGGCGCCACAGCTCGTCTCCAGAACCGAAAAAGTTCAAGGCAACACTGTCAGCCGGAAAGGTGATGGCAACTGTGTTTTGGGACCGTCGCGGCTTGTTGTTAGTGGATTTCATGCCTAAAGGAACCACTATCAATTCTGAGAGATATTGTGAAACCCTCCAAAAGCTTCGCCGAGCCATTAAGAACAAACGCCCAGGAATGATGACCAAAGGAGTCAATTTTCATCACGACAACGCGCGCCCGCATACAGCGAATCGGACGACCGAGCTGATCAAGAAGTTTGGATGGAAAATCGTTGAACACCCTCCCTACAGTCCGGACGTCGCCCCCAGCGACTATCATCTGTTCCCCGTCCTGAAAAAACACCTCGGAGGGAAGAAATTCGAGTCGGACGCGGAGGTTCAAGAAGAGGTCACCAACTGGCTGCGCGACGCGGACGCAGGGTGGTACGAGGACGGAGTACAGAAGTTCATCGTGCGGATGCGGAAGGTCGTCGAGAAAAATGGCGATTACATTGAAAAATAGCTTAGGCCATGGCCTTTCCAACGGTGTATAAATCAATGTAAATAAATGTCATTTTCTATGAGAAAAAAAATAGGAGACCTTACTTTAAAGTCTACCCTCGTATGACAACCTGTATCATTTATACAGCAGAAAAGTATGCTATGTCCATCCTAATGTAAATAGCATCTCCTTGTCAAATTTTATCACGATCATATTAGCTGTTTAGCCCAAGAATGTAACAAAACAGACAGAGTTACTTTTGCATTTATAATATTAGTAAAGATTTGCATATCACAGGTACACTGACTGCTAGAGAAACAATGGCTGAGTGATCACTATGGTGTAAAAAAGTGTAAACCTGCATCATTGTTAGGCCACGTATGATTTGCCATGCATTGGACCCCTAAATTTGTGGTATCTACAGTTTAACATGTAATCTAAACAACTGACCATCCAGACGTAGTTCATATGATCAAAAACAATTCTTAAACATTTTTGCTTTCACCATGATTTGAACCGCATACCACACTCCAAACACCTGTAAGCAAGCAAATTAACCACTGAGCCAGCAGACCAGTATATGGGAAGGTACTTCAGAGACTTAAACATCCTACATGTCTATCTATCACCGTTTAGTTATTTTTTCAAATTATATGACAACTTGTATCATTTATACAGAAAATAAGTATTCTATGTCCATCCTAATGACAAATCACATCTCCTTGTCAAATTTCATCATGATGGGATCAGCCGTTTAGCCCAAGAAATGTAACAAACAGACAGAGACAGAGTTACTTTTGCATTAATGATATTAGTACAGATTATTACAGATCACACACACACACTGACTGCGAGACTAACAATCCTTGAGGGATGATTATAGTGTAAAAATGTGTACACCTACAGAATTGCTATATTGCATATGATTTTCCAAGCATCGCAACCCTAAATTTCTTGTATCTACAGTTTAACATGGAATCCTAAAACTGACCGTCATACAATGAAAAACAATTCTTAAAAATCTTTGCTTCCACCACGATTTGAACTGGACACCACGGTCTGAACATCAGTAAGCAATCACATTAACCACAGAGCTACCAGCCAACTACATATTATGGTACTACAGAGACTTAAACATTTGATGCATCTGTCTATCGCCATTTCGGTAATTTTTCAAAATTACATGACAGTGTGTATTATTTATACAGAAAAAGTGTCCTATATCCATCCTAATGCCAAATCACATCTCCTTGTCTAATTTCATCACAATGGGATTAGCCATTTAGCCCAAGAAACGTAACAATAAGATAGATAGACAGAGATACTTTCACATTTACAATATTAGTATAGATTACAATCAGAGAAATAGGGGAAAAACTTTTTATTGCTTCATATTGATAATTGTGGATGGAAGTGTAGAGGTTGCTGCAGTTCAACAATGCCTACTGACGAGCCACTACTGCTGACTGTAACTCCAGCTAGACAAGCAAGATATGATAAACTCTTTTGGTCTGGGTAGTGACTGGGCAGAGAGACTAAAAGGCCGAGAATCCAATTCGGTATTGCACAAGAAATGCGGTAGGCAGTGGAGATACAAGTGTATGGTGGGATCTTTGCTCTATGAATGGAAATCTGTGATAGATTAGGAAAGAACATTTGAGGGTAAAGGATGCTTACAATTGGCTGCGATGGATTAGTGTGAGAATCCAGAGTTTGGCTTGGCAAGTATTTTGTTGGAAGTCGTCTGGATTGGAAGTGCTTAAAAATTGCAAGAGTGTTAGAATAGCCACCATGTGGCCATTGAATCTATTTTGTATCTGTCGATAATTTACACAAGAGTAATGAATCAGGATATGGGAGTCCATACAGTTAATAGACTGTTGACGAGAGTGTATGTTGTTATAAATGTCTGCAAGTCATGTACTGTTTCTAATTCCTACCTGCAATCAAAGTTTGGATTGTTCTGAAAAGTGTGATATGTACTTGGTACGGAACTTAAGAATTTTGAATAAACTTCATTGTAAGTCCATGTGAAGTGATTTTTATTTATTTCTAAATCATAAATCCCTTGAAAGACAAGTTACTTAACTGGATGTACTGTTAATTTTCCTAACTTATGGGAAGGCAACCATGTCAATTAAATGAATTTATGGACCTGTTTACAAACTGTCAACTTGAGTGCCTGGTTCCTCATTAACTAGGATAGATTATGATCAGAATTTTGTGTCTACATGTGGAGTATGGAACAATACTTATTTAATAATCTTGTGCCCATTTCTCAATGGTCTAAAGACATTGAACATTACCGCTGATAGAACGAGACAGTAACAACATTTCATCACTATGTTGAATAGTACCACAGTAACAATCTGAGGACATTGATTACATTGTTACAAGATGACGCTTACCTTGCTGAGAGAAAAACCCAAACAGTAACTAGAATTTAATGCAAATGAAATACTTTTTGAAATATCAAACAGGTTTAAGGCAAACTTATTAAAATTAGATTTTGATAGGACACATTGCATTATATTCAAAACAAAACATTATATGCAGTAGTTTATTACAGCTAAACTATAAAATAACACAATCTTGGAAACAGAGTATAAAATTCCTTGTCATTCACATAGATGTGAATCTTAGTTGGCAAGAAGTTAAATAGTGCCATCTTTGCAATAAGAACACTCTCTCTAATAGCAGATGTAGAATTAATGAAACAAATGCACTCACCTTATTTTCATTCAGTTATGTCATATGGCATCATATTGGGGGAAATGCTTCACAAAGTAAAAAACTTTTCTGGCACGGAAAAGAGCTGTTAGAATGCCATGTAGGATTAAACCCAGAACTTCTTGCAGACAACTTTTTAAAAAGCTAATAATCTTACCTCAGTATATATATTCTCTCATGTGCTTTGTGACAGAACATATTAAATGTTTAAAACTAATTTATAGGTACACAATTTCAATACAAGAAACAAATATAACTTTTACAAAACACACTGTCATTTGTACAAAGAGGAGTCATTATTCTGGGACATACCTGTTTAAGAAAGTTCATAAAAGAGTTTGTAGGTAATAAAGGTGTATTTAAATAAAAGATGAGGGATTATCTTATTGAAAACTCCTTCTACTGCATCAAGAATTTGAACAAATGATTTAATTGTATCTAGTATCACTTTCAAAATTCAGTTGTAAAAATGAAAGTTAATTTTTTTGTAACATATAATAATTTTTTTCACTATGATTATAATTCATATTGTGTGTATAAGTATATATACATTAACCATGAAATGTTCCACATCCCAGAGATCATTCCTCAGAAGGGATCTAAGGAACAAGATTAATCAATAAAATAAATAAATCTCAGAGGTTGCTCGTTGGTAGGAATCTATGGAACAGGAGTAATAAATAAAAATAAAGCTGACTTGAATTCAATACATGTTATGTGTGTTTCTAGTCTGACTTTTTTTTCTGTAAGTATTTTCACTTGTTTCTGTAGGAATTACCTTTTATATAACCCATTTGTTCTTTTAATATAAAATTATTAATTATTTCTGCATACAGCCTGTGATCAGAATTTGCACTATCATTTCTGTTTCTTTTTTAATACTGAAGTCACTTCTGTTGTCTTAAAAAAAATTGAAATTATACACCTTCATAAATTTTAAGTACAGTAAGTTCAAATTCTTAGATGTAAGTGCAGTCAACTATACTAAAGGAGCTCTACATTTAATCTGTCAGGACCACTTACTTTTGCAATTTTTAATACTGTTCAATATTTTCTGGTTTTTTTTTTCCTAGTGCTATTGAATCAATCAAATTATTGTACTTGTGTACAATGTCTTCTGTTTCAAGTGATGTTTTTATACCATAGGTTTCTGCAGTGTATCTATTGTTCTTGATTTATTATATGTCTATTTACACTCTGTGTCTGCCTGGTTTGAGCAACTCATTTGTCAGTCAGCCAGTTTCTATTTTTGAAATTAAAGTAAGGGTACAGAAAGGAACCATCATTTACCAAAATGATAAAACCATAAACAAAAATATCAAATTTTCAGGTTTAAACCCTTCTGAAGCAGAACAACAGGTGGGAGTCCAGGAATTTGTTGCAGTTGGGAGGGTGTACAGGTGATGGGGTGGGTGAAAAATCAGAAAAACAAGGGGAAGAAAGTGATGTTAGATACTGAAAGAATATATCCAAACTTTGCTAAACAAACAAATAAATAAAAAAAGGCTCTATATATTATAAAGTAAACTTTGAAGCAGAAATTTTTTAATGTTGACTTGACAGCCTCTGCTAAGTGATGGAGACTGTAGTGGCAAAGCTGTCAAATGAAAACACGTAGGAGATGGTAATAGAATCTGTGGATAAGTAAGGGTGAAAGATGAGGGGAACAAAAGTTGTGGGCACCAACTGTGAATTGCCTCAGATTGAACCTTAGTGTTTCCTAGTGCCCAAATCATACTGGTTAACCCAGTTTCCACTATCTGCAGTCTATTTCAGGGGAGTGGCTATGGAACTGTCTTGTTGGATGAGGTCATTGGTATTGGTGTATGTTAGAAGTTTCTCAAAGGACCATGGAGATTTTTTGGGAGAAGGGTTCTCATTTTCAGATCAGGCTTGAAGGATATCATTGCCTTTGGTAAAATACAATGCATGGAATAAATGGCTGTGAAAAATTGTGTGACCAGATGTGGACTGTGGTTGATTTTGGAAGGTCTGGGCTTGTTGGTATGTCTGGGCTTGTTGATTTGTGCTGGTTTGCAGGTGGCATGGGATAGTGTTTACATACTTAATCTATTGGGTAATTTTGGATTCTTAAGGCTTGATAAATATTGATAGATTATTGGGTGAAGTACTACTTATCTGACCTTATAAGAGTGCCATAGATACTGAGTCTGTGAGGGAAGGAATATTGGCTGTGAACTGACAAGGAAGTTCGAAATGTCTCTCTCCGGTGTTGAAATTTTTGTGATATGTTATAGTAGTCTAAAATCTGTGATAGAAAAATATATGTAAATTTGTAGAACAAATTTTTTTTTCAGATTTTTGTTTGTTTGAGTTTACAAATTGGTTGACTCACTCCCTATTCTTGTGGCTCTATTCCTTATCAATTTAGAGATCATTACAGGTGAGAGAGAACTGGGGGCAAGGTATTTTAGTGAATTTGGCCATGGCTTTATGAAGGAACAATCCCATCATTTGCTTAGAGTGATTGGAGAAATCATCGAAAAACCAAATCTGCATGGCCATACAGGGATTCGAACCCATGTCATCCTGAATGTGAGGCCAAAGCATTACCACTCAGCACCATACTCAGTCAAACTGGTTTGAAAAAAATAATCTGTTTTCATTTTTTCTCATGACAAATATTTTAAAATTTGCTTTTTACTAATGCAATTTTTTTGTCAGTATAAAATTATAAAATTTGCTGCTGAAATTCAAAATTTGGGGAGGCTATTTAACAACCTAAATGTGTTTTATCACAGACAAAGTGAACCTTAGAGTTTAGTTTACTGTAACATTTAAAAATTAATAAAATTGGGGGGAGGGGCAGGGCTGGATTAAGACAGCATGGGGCCCATAGCAAATGTGAAGAAGAGGCCCTTGGTTTTGCCGTCCAGGGACAAAATTGTAGAGCTAAACAAAAAAGGTCGCCCTAGGCATGGGGGCCCACCAGAAGGTGCGAGGCCCATAGCATTTGCTACTTCCTGCTACGTGGTTAATCCGTACTGAGGGGGGGGGGGGTGGTTCATGGGGAAACATCAGCTGTTCAAGTGGAGGTACAGTTGCAAATTGGTTTGTTCGATGTGGACTGAGATGTTGAGGTGGCTTTTTGAGAGAACATTCAGCCTCTTTCCAGGGTGCATGGGTAAATAAAAATTAATATTAGTATATTGTCAATGTTCAAGTTGGCAAGGAAACATTAAAAGTTTATCGAAATTAGAAATTCCACCTGATATACCAGTATATACTAATAAACTAAACAATTTAAATTCATTGAATCAAAGAGTTCAGATGCCTAGAAGAGATTCAAAATTCCAGAAATTTCAATGTAGATGTTTTGTGCATATCTGAACATCATTTGTCTGACACAGGAATATCTCAGCTGTCCATCCCAAATTATAAACTAAGTTCTCATTTCTGTAGATGTAAAATGGAGAAAGGTGGAGTTGCCATTTTTGTTAAAAATAATATTCAATGCAATAGTGTAGCCGTAAGTAAGTATTGTATAGAACAACACTTTGAATGCTGTGTTACTAAACTAGAATATGGTAAGGAAGAGCTCATATTAATAGCAATTTACAGGGCCCCCTCAGGAAATTTTAGTCTGTTTTTATCACAGTTAGAGTCTTTGTTACTATGTTTCAAAAATAACAAACAAATAGTTTTATGTGGAGATTTTTGACTTTCTCAATCAAAGCAATGAGAGGCTAGATATGGAAGCCTTGATGTTGTCTTTTAACTTAACGGCACTTGTAAATTTTCCTACTAGAATACAAAATAATAGCAGGACTGCAATTGATAATTTTTTTATGGATATTTCTCAGTACAGTAATTACGACATACTTCCAGTAATAAATGGTATCTCAGATCATGATGCCCAGCTGCTATGTATCAAGTCCAGAAACACTATTAAACAGATAGAGAAAAGCTGGGTTTATAGAAGAAATATTAATGAAAACAATATAAAACATTTCATAGATTCCTTAAATAATGAACAATGGTCAGAAGTGTACAATGCACAGGGTGTTAATGCAAAATTTGATTCCTTTCTCAATATATTTCTAACACTTTTCGAAGGAAGTTTCGAAAAAAGGAAAGTTGTCAATACTCCAAACAATGAACTAGGTAACGGCTGGATAACAAAGGGTATTAGAATATCTTGTAAAACAAAAAGAGACCTGTACTTAAAAGTAAGAGAATCAGATAACTACACACTTAAAGCTCATTATAAACTTTATTCTAAAATACTAAGAAATGTAATAAGAAAGGCCAAGAACAGGTATATATCAAAGAAAATAGAGAATTCAGGCAATAAGATGAAAACTATATGGAATATAATAAAAACTGTAACAGGAAAATCTGTAAATCACTCTAAAGACATAAAAATAGAACAAAATGGATCTGTCCATAGTGAAGTAGGGGAAGTTTGTGAAATATTTAACAAACATTTTACTACAGTTGTAGAGAAATTAGGCATAGAAAAGCAGTCCCCAAATAGTGCCCTTAGGCTTCTTCAGACTGCTTACCCAAATAGATTTGTGGAAATGCAATTGCCACCAGTAACAGTCTCAGAAATAAATAAACTCATTAAACAATTAAAACCTAAAAATTCTTCCAGCTATGACAATATTTCAAGTAAATTACTAAAAATGTTCAGATTGTATCGATCGTGTACTTGCCCACATTTGTAATGAATCGTTAATTCAAGGTGTGTTTCCAAATAGACTAAAATATGCAGTTGTAAAACCGTTGTTTAAAAAAGGAGAATCAACATGTGTAGATAACTATCGTCCCATTTCATTACTTTCAGGATTCTCAAAGATTTTTGAAAAAGTCATGTATTGTAGAGTAATAAAACATGTTACGCAAAATAATATCCTCACTAAATCCCAATTTGGGTTCCAAAAAGGATCATCTATAGAAATGGCTATATATTCATTTTTAAATAACACATTTGAGGAACTTAATAATAAAATGAGCCCTGTAGGAATATTTTGTGATCTTGCAAAAGCATTTGACTGTGTAAATCATGAACTACTTTTGAAAAAAATGGAATACTATGGTATTTATGGAATCGCAGGTAAATGGTTTAGATCATACATGGAAAGTCGAATGCAAAAAGTGTCCATTTTTGATACTAAAATAAACAAAGATGCTTCATCAGACTGGGAAAAATTAAAACATGGAATTCCACAAGGTTCTGTCCTAGGACCCCTCCTCTTTTTGTTGTATATCAATGACCTTCCTGGAAACTTATCTGACAAAGTTAAGAGTGTTTTATTTGCAGATGACACTAACCTGACTGTGAGAAAAACACCAAACAGCAATCTAGAATTTAATGTAAATGAAGTACTTAGTAGCAAATTGGTTTAAGGCAAATTCATTAAAACTAAATTTTGAAAAAACACATTATATTAGGTTTAAAACAAAAAATTATGCACAGCCAGATTTACAAGTAAGCTATAAAAATAACACAATATTAGAAACAAAGAGTATAAAATTCCTTGGTATTAAAATAGATGAGAAACTCTGTTGGCATGAACATATCACTTCACTACTGAAGAAGTTAAGTAGTGCCACCTTTGCAATACGAACACTTTCTCTAACAGCAGATCTAGAATTAACGAAACAGGTTTACTCCTCATATTTTCATTCAGTAATGTCATATGGCATAATTTTTTGGGGAAACTCTTCACAAAGTAAAAAAGTTTTCATAGCACAGAAAAGAGCTATTAGGATGTTGTGTAGGGTAAAACCAAGAACTTCTTGCAGACAACTTTTTAAAAAACTCAGTGTTCTTACAATGAGTTCTCAGTATATATATTCTCTCATGTGCTTTGTCATAGATCATTTAACCTGTTTACTTCTAATTCACAGGTACACAATCTCAATACAAGAAGCAGAAATAACTTGCACAAACCACAAACATCTCTGTCATTAGTACAAAGAGGAGTTAATTATTCTGGTATACATCTGTTTAATAAACTTCCCAAGGGTATAAAACAATTTGCAGAAAATAAAGATATATTTAAAGAAAAACTGAGAGATTATCTTATTGGCAACTCCTTCTACTCCATTCAAGAATTTGAACAAAACAATTAATTGTATTCAATATGACTTTTGCAAATCACAGTTGTAAAAATTTATGTTTATTTTATTGTCTTTATTTTTCTTTGTAACATATAATTGTTTTTTACTATGATTATGACTCATATTGTATGTATGTATATTAACCATGACATGTTTCACATCCCAGAGGTGCTTCCTCAGCAGGGATCCATGAAACAAGATTGATAAATAAATTTAAAAAAAATAAAAAAAAAATAATAATATCCATCTGTCCAGATGGTAAAAATATTATCTATTAAGCTGATCTCCAATTTAGACTGTCATTATCTTCAACCAATAGTCAGTCAATTTCCTACCAACTTATGAATACAGAACACTTGCACAATTGCACCACTTCCTCCAGACATCATTTTGCTTATCACTCATGTAACATGATTATACACCAGTGTGGTCTGGTGGCTCAGTTGGTTAAGTTGCATGACTGGGATACTGATGGTCCCTATTTTGAATCCTGGTGTTGGCATGAGTTTTTATGGAATTTAAAACTGACTTCAACTCTGGCAAAGCTTTGCTTTGTTGATGTGGAGATGCTAGGATGTTCCATGTTTTGTATTGCATGTTAAACTGTATTTTCACCTGTATCTGATAGGATTATCATGTTAGATTAGATATAGAGCCAAATTGCATAGCCAGTAAGAAGCTCTCAAACCAGCATTACCCACTGACATTGACCAAGTCCATTGCAACATATCTTATATCAATGTATTTCCAATAGCCCATATGGCACATATTTTCTCATCACACTAGCCCCATGATCCTATTCAGTAATTACTTTTCCACCAGAAATGAAATCTTAATCATAACTGCAACACTACTTTGGATACCCACAATATCCTCCATGAAGAGCCATCTGAAACATCTTAGCTGACTGAGTTTCATAGATAATATTTTCATGATCTTAAAATATGAAGGGGGGCGGAGACATTTTAAGAAGATCCATTGAACTTCCACCATTGTGGGTGTGTACATCCTCAAAGATCAGCTACGCATATCAGTGTAGATCAAACCAACCAGCCTGGAACAGTACATACCCTCTTTGACAGTTGCCACGTAGTTCACATGAAATGCTCGCCTTCCTTCCTAACAGCAGCAACTCCACTGAGCTCGGATTGTGGAAACTAGTTTATTAATAGAATGGGTGCCCAATGATCCACTACAATTTTCCTCCTCTTATAAGTCCCCACCCTTATGATGTTACTAATAAATGATTGTGTTATCTTTTGTGACTCTGGTTTTTAACTCTCTTTATGTACACTTTAAACATTTCTTAGGCAGGCATTGGTTGCCTCTGGATAAATTTCTATTTATCTATGCAATATAGTGAATTCCACAATGATTAGGTATTCTGGGTTCCATTAATAGTTTTGTATTGTTTTAATGGCACATTATTGTTTTCTCACTGTAGCTGGACATTTAATTAATTATTTATTTATTGATAGTGTGTTCAGTTCTGTTTCTTTATTGGGATAATTTAATTTTATTGTAATATCTATTCAAAAGGGGACAGTTTTACTTTAAATACCATGTTACAGTTGTCAAATATAGCTCAGATAATCCTTATAGAAACCACTGAAATGGGGGAGGGATTGTAGTGGGAAGTTAAAAAATGCTTAACATTTAGTTAAAAATCTTAATTGATTTGTTGATTATTCATTAAAAAAGCTTTCCTTACTGAAATGTTTTAAAAAAAAAAAATCTGTGAGAAAGTGCAACACAATTGTTGCACATTATTATCAAGACTGCAAAAGGTGCTAATATTTTGATTGTAATTAAACTAAAGGAGTAAGCTATTAATAACAGTTTTAGTAGATCTAAATTGTAAATGTTACAGAGTTAGGTGTGTTAATTGTTTTGCCTACTTCTAGAAACGCCTACGAAGTCATCCTCCAATAACAGGATGTCTCCAACGCTTGGTAGTCAACAAGACCAATTTGGTGACCGCCAGTTTGTTGTGCTCACATCAGAGAAACAAGCACGTGTTGTTGCATTACCTTCCCATAACTGTGTTTACAGACAACAACTTGCGGAAAATGATTTTGTTGTTAAGGCTGAAATAATTTCTTTAAAAGGTAAGTTCAGATAAATAATTTGACCGCATTATATATGAAATTAATTAAAAAATCCTTACGCCTTTTAATCCCGTTCTTTTACATTACCCTTCTCCTCCTTCCCTGTGATTTGCTATAGTTTTAATATACACTTATTTTCTAACTGTGTTTCCACTTATTGATGCGAATAAAATTAGTTTCTCAAATGTACAAGGATAGCACATTCTCAAATATTTTAGAAGCATCTTGGCCATGATTTCTTGTTGAAATACTATATATAATTGATGTATATTTCCCACTGTTTTGTGTGGCTGCTTTCATATATACAACTTAACACTGAATAATGCAATAAATGTAGGAAATATATATAAGTAACAAAAAGAATCTATTTGTTGTATAGTACAAAGTAAACAATTAATTTATTGATATGGTCTATTCTCAACATGTTGAGCTTAATGTTACATAGCAACCTGAATTGGAGCTCCGCATAAATTTTAGATATTACTAGACTTTGCTTCATAGGTTCGATTTTGAAAATTGATAACACACAAACAAGGAGATAGCATACAAATCTCTCATACGTCGACATTTAAACTACTGTTGTGCTGTTTGGGATATGTTTTTGCAAGGTATTGATTGACAGAATGGATGTTTAGTTTGGACTGGAAATGTCTGCCAGACAGACACCACAGGTTTTATTTGAATTTTCTGAAAAAGGTGCAAGTAGTATATTTAATTAATATGAATTTCTTACCATTTTCTGTGGATACTGACTTACAAACTAATTCTGAATAGTGCGACAAATGTAAGCAATGTTCTTAACTAATCAATTTATTGTAAAAATACTTTATCCACAAACCTGTTTGGGTAGCAGTGACAGGAGAGTTTAAGAACCATGCAAGAAGGATATACACCTGGAAACTTCCAGGAGATACTGGCAAATATCAGCTAGATTATATCATGGTCAGACAGAAATTTAGGAATCAAGTTCTAGACTGTAAAGTGTACCCAGGAGCAGACATAGACTCTGACCATAATTTGATAGTAATAAAGTGCAAGCTGAAATTCAAGCGAAATAAGGAAGCAAAATAAGCATAACAGACTGGAAGTGAATAAACTGAAACAATCTAGCACGAGATAAAAATTCACAGAAATGGTAGACTTAGTTCTAAGAAGTAACGCTAAAAGGAGTTCAGCCGAGGATGAATGGAATGCATTAAAGACCAAAATAATGAAAGCTGGTAAAGAAACAACAGGCTTTAGGGAAAAAGCTGTCCGAAAACCTTGGATCACAGAAGAAACTTTGGAGCTAATAGATCAGAGGAGGAAGGCACATAAATGCTCAGGATGAAGAAGGAAGAGAGCAATAGAGGTAATTTAGAAATCAAATAAACAGGAAATGCAAAAAATAAAATAAAAAATAAAATAAATAAAAAATTGCTACAGGAAGATCAAACAGAATTTTGGAGAAATGATTAAAAGTGTAAACATTAAAGCTGGTGATGGGAAACGTCTTTTAAGCTGAGATGATAGAGCTAATCAATGGAAGGAATACATTGAGAAACTGTATGATGGGGATGACTTGAACAGTAGCATTATGGAAAAGGAAGGCTATGTCAACATTGATGACTTAGGAGATACTGTTTTGAGGACAGAATTTAATAGAGCTCTGAATGACTTGAAAGCAAATAACACAATTGGAATTGATCAGATCCCTGCAGAACTTCTTATATCTGTAGGAGAAGAAGGAATCAAAAGATTATTCAAGCTGATATCAAAAAGTTATGAAACAGGAGAAATTCCAACTGATTTTAATAAAAATATCACCTTCACACTTCTGAAGAAAGTACAAGCCGACAAATGTGAGAATTATTGCACCATTAGTCTAACATCACATGCTTTGAAATAACTGACCAGGAAAATAAACAGAAGAATGGAAAGGGTAGTAGAAGAGATAGTATGTGAAGATAGGTTTGGATTTAGGAAAAATCGTGGTACAGGGGAAGCAATTCTGGCTTTATGAGTAATACTTGAAGGGCAGATCAAGAAACAAAAAGACTTACTTTTATGATGTTTGTTGATTTATAAAAAGCTTTTGAAATGTTAGGTGGGACAAGATGTTCAAAATTTTAAAGAAGTCAGTTCTAAAGTATCAAGATAGAAGAATACTTTGTAAACTATATAAGGGTCAAGTGGCTATAATAAAAGTAGAGAACCATGAGAGACATGCATCAGTTCAGAAGGGTGTGAGACAAGGTTGTAGTTCCCTGTTAATATTCAACTTGTATGTGGAAGAAGCAATAAAGGAAGTAAACGAAAAATTTTCATGCGGCGTAAGTGTTCTGGGAGAAAAAATCAGTATGCTACAATTTTCTGATGTCATTGTCTTATTAGCAGAACAGGCTGAGGATATTGAGAAGTTACTGAATGGCATGAACAAAATATTGAAGGAAGATTTTGGACTGAATATAATCAAAGAAAGACAAAAGTGATGAAATGTTGCAGAAATAATAACAATACTAGCAGATTAAATATAAAAATAGGATAGGATGCAATAGCAGATGTAAGTGAGTTCTGCTACTTGGGAAGCAAAATTTCAACCAATGGCCAAAGCAGGAATGATGTTAAAAGCAGAATAGCACTAGCAAAAAGTGTCTTCGTGAGAAAGATAAATCTTTTAGTTTCAAACATTCATCTAGGAATTAGAAAGTATTTTATGGTAGTGAACCACAAACTTTAGGAATACCAGAAAGAAAGAAAATTGAATCATTTAAAATGTGGTGCTACAGATGAATGCTGAAAATTAAGTTAACAGACAAAGTACGAAATGGACGAGTTTTGGAAATGATGGGCAAGGAAAGAAGTTTGTGGAAGCTTACAGAAAGAAGAGACAGGTCATATTTTGAGACATACTGGATTGGTTAATTTGTTAGTGGAGGGAACAGTCGATGGTAAGAACTGTGGAGGAAGACAGAGATTAGAATATATGAAGCAGATAATTGAGGATGTGGGTTGAATAGGATATGTAGAGATGAACAGGTTACCACAAGATATGAAGGTATTGAGTATTTCGTCAAACCAGTCAATAGACTGATGCCAGCAAAAAAAAAAAAAAGACAAGTGATAGAAAATTACAGAAATAAGGTTTTGTATTGCTGCTTATATGAGTTCTTTCTTCCCTGTGCCAATTAGGATTGGAATGCACAGAAACAGAAAATAGTTTTGGTGCAAAGCACCATTTGCCACACACATTTTTGTGAATGGCAGAGTATAAATGTATATTCAGATGTGGCACCTAAAGGTTGCAGCCTTAATCATTTATTTTTGCTTCGTATGACTATTGATATGGAAAGAAAATGTAAAATGGACATATCTCTCACCAATGTTGAAGGGAGAAGGGCAGCAGATATAAAAAGCCCTCCACAAACCCAAAAAAACACTATTTTGGCTTACTCATGAAATCAGAAAGATGAGAATGATCCTACAGAGGAACCCATAGTCAACACAGCCACATGAATGATGGTTTTACCATTTATGTGGCTGTATCTGTTAAATCTGTCCTAAGGGTTATCTCTACCTGATGGAGAATGCCTACCTGATTAATTTTTTTTTTTAACCTAAAAGCTCCTCCTCCCCTTTTTGAAATAATGTACAAGTCGTTACCATGGCAGTGAAAAAGTATGTTTTCTAGTTAAAAATGCATGCACCAACTCCTTAGTTCACTGAACTTTCTCCAATGAATGAAAACCATCCATGAAATGTAATTCTGGAAGGAACTGAAAATATCTACCTATGGCTCATATTACCACTTTATTTGTCTCGAAATGTTTTACGGCTGTAAATTTCTTTACAAGTCAGATGGGGTCAAATGTGATGAATAGGTCAGATGTACCAATTGCTTTTACTTCAGATCCCTCAGTTTTCCCAATGCCAAAGCACTTTTGTTGGCAATTGCATTAACCCAATGAAAGAAATATTTTTCTTTTCTAATGTAAGCATGTTATGAATTTTTCCATCAAGTTTATAGTGTCACTCTTTGTTAAGTCAAATTAAACTGTCAGGCTACCAATAGTATACATAAATGACAATTCATAAGATTGGTTTCTGTAACATAAGGCAACACATATTAGTAACGGAACTGAAAGAATACAAAATACAAGTAACCTTGACATTGCTCAAAAGTAACCAGTTTACTACAAATCTGAGATCAATTTAATAACAATACATATAATTTTATTTAATACAATTATTATAAAAGCTGGAGCCAATACAAATTCATTAAGTGAATACTTAGAACTTGGGATAAAACTTGGGCATTATATATGGATTAAATTGTCCTTTGTGGACCAGTAATACAGATGCTGGTGATGAGTGTATTACAGCCATCAAACTTATGTCTTCACCATGTCAGCTGGTTCTCATCAGTTTTGTGAGAAGTCTCCTGTCATACGTAGTCCAGCCAATGGTGGCAGCATCCAGGGTTTGCATGCTGTTATGCTCAAAGAAGAGGCCTACTCTTATCACTGTCATCCTGAAGTCGACATAAACTAACAGCCTTCTCAGAGAAAACAGACTATGGGCCACAAGTGGAGCTGAAACGGTCTTCACAATGCCAGACCAGAAGTGAAGTCTTCTCCATCCTCTTCTCTGCCTTCAGAAACCATTCATGTCCTCGTCCTTACCAAAATTCCTTTGTATCTTTTTCTGTTCCAATCACCTTGCGGTCTACACACCTTCTATGAGCTCTAGTAAAGGACAAAATATATAAACATTAGTATGTATGTGGAAAGGAAAGATAAATTATACCCAACACTCGCCAAAGGTGAATGGAGGAGGGCAGCTGCAACACAAAATAATAAACAAACACAAAAAAAACAATATTTTGTGATCACCCGTTACCAAGTTTAAAGGAATATGTGGCTGAGCTCGCACAAGCCTCGCAGTCAACACAGCCACCTGCAGAATGAAATCGACTGTTGTAGGTGGTGGGGGGAGGGGGAGGGGGAAGCAGTGAAATAATTGCAAGTATTTATCACAAGAAAGAAAAGTGGGACATTTAAAAGGAGAAATAATAATGATGATAACCATGATTGAAAATAAATTTTGCAATAAGGTATATAAAAAAGGTAAAGTAGTTGGGTTCCTGTCGCTTCCTGTAGGATTCGCAGAGGTAGAGCTTCGCATTCCTATTAAAACCATTGGCACAAGAATAGATGTGATGGGGTAATCGCCATGCTGTGGCCGTTCCTTACCTTCCCGAGGAGTTTCCTCCATGGTACTCTTGGATAGCAAGCTGAGTGGGCCTGGGGAGCTGTTCCGGACATTCAGCTTCAAAGGAAATTTACGACTTTGTCGAAGATCCAGGCCACAAATAAGGTATATATATATATATATATATATATATATATATATATATATATATGAATCTCTTGTACTGGCCAGTGATGGTTATAACAGTATGAGGATGGAAGGTACTATATGAAATTAAGGCCTCAGAGTTTTTAATCTATCGAGCTGAAACTAGTTTTAAAACAATTTGCTAATCCTATCTTCCATCTGAGCTACATGGCCACAAGATAGGGTTAGGATATACAGCTATGTCTGATCTGTGACCGTAGGTGATGTAAAATAAAGTTCACTGTAGCCCCAAAATAAATTTATTTTAATTAACAAAGGTAGGCACCATTAGTCTAACATCACATGCTTCAAAATTACTGACCAGAATAAAATATAGAAGAATGGAAAGGGTAGTAGAAGACATAGTAGTTCAAGATCAGAAAAATTCAGAAAAATCAAGTTACAGCCATTAAAGAACATCCAGATACCACTTCCCAATCTGAACTCCGGGGTATTATGAGTGCTGGCATGGTGACAGGCCTCATCTGTAGGAAATGTTGATAGGCCAGTTTCCACCTGTGGTTGTCACAAACAAAGTACGTAACGGAGTATCTTTTGATATATATATAAATTGGCCTGGTTACTATCATCTAACATAATTACTAATTTATAAAATTGATATCTCCTAAAATATTTAAGTTACAGATCTGAAAAATGCTTTGAAAGATTCTACATTACATTTCTTATATGGGCTGAAGTTGTGTAGGCACTAACTGATTTCCTTCATATATTTTAATTTTTGGTTGATCTATCTTGGAAGTCTATCTCGCCAATTTTCAAACCCGGAAGTTGGCAATTTGATAGTAAATCTTATTAATTAATTTTTTTTCTATTCCAGCCCCAATACAGCATGGATTTTGATAAAAATTAGTGAGAATGTTCAGGAAAAATTATTCTTTCATTTGATTATAGTTCCTTCTCTGAATTTAATCACGTTCTCCCACCTAAACATTTTAAAAAATGTTCATTAAATCTTCCAAAAACAATACTTACAATTTAGCTATCCTTCTCAAACTTTTATATAAGGTGTAATACAAATTTATTCATCTTTTAAGCTACAAGTCATTCTCCTAGCTTGAAAACTGTGGCCTCACTAATTTTTTATCTGTTTTCTGAAACCATGAGGTTGATCAAATTTCAAAATGAAAATATCTTATTAGTGCAAATTTCTACTTACCAGGTATCATACTTCATTTTGCTCCTTATTTCCTAAAGTACCTGTGAATATTAATGTGACATTTCCTATGAAATAAGCAAAATGATAAATAGCAACAGAGTTTATGTTACGACTTGATATAACTGTTTACTTTTTTCTTAACACTTAAGAACTCTTAAGAAAATGATTTTAAACATGATATGCAGTAAAACTGATGTTAGATTGGTATTCATTGAACAAATTTTGTTGGTATAATGTCAAAATTTAGGTTATATTACAAGGTCTAGGTTTTGGGAGTAAACTGTTTGTCTGTGACCATTCATTCTGATGGATAATGGGTTAGAGGTAAAGCCGATGTAGGAACTTTGGCAGTGGAGGAAGGTGAGCTGGTTTATATGATGGGTTGTGGTACAAGTGGCATGATGTATGATGGGTTAAGTTTCACCTGTAATAGGGATGCATAGGGGCCTGTTACACAATAAGGATCTGAAAGGTGGTTTAGGAGCATCAGAGGGTTCATATTTGTGTAAAAGTATATTTTTTTGGTTAGGTATTGACTGAAGGTGATACGTGGTGTGGTGAGCAGGATAGTGGGAAGAATCCAGGGCATTTCAGAAAAGGATCTGAGGAAATCGTAGCCAAAATGAAGAATTTGCTTTAGTGATTTAGTAGTTCTATCAACATATCCTGCAGACAAGACACCCACCAGGCCTCAATTTCTGGTAATAAGTTACATCCTCACAATGTTCTACCCATCACTGGCCTGTACAACAGATTCATATATATACATACCTTACTTGAAAATTTATTTTCAATTATGTTTACTATCATTATTATTTCTCCATTTAAATGTCCCAATTTTCTTTCTTGTGTTCAATACTTGCAATTATATTATCATTTTTATAAAATGCTCTTGGGTAACTAGCTGAATTAATGAAGTGTCATCACAAGATATTTCAGTGATCACATTCACTGTCATAATCTTCTGGTGAAGACATGGCATTTTTTGTTAGCTGGAGTTTTATCTGTAGAGATATTTGTTAACAGTGAACAAACTAAATAGAGGACTACAATTTTGGTATTCTACATGTCCTGAACCAAGCATAGAGTCAGTTTGCACAAACAATGATTTATAGACTGCTGCATAAAATCATTTGCTCTGCCCACTGGAATTTAATCAGTTATTTTATATCCGGATGACTATAAACTAACTGAAGAAGGAAAATTCCCTTCAAATAAGAATTTGCTACCAGCTTCAAACAACACATACCATTTTCAGTGCAGAGTTTACTCTATCCCACAAATGTAGACTGCAGTTTTCTTATCATTTTATAGAATGATGATAAAACTGGAGCTGACAAAAATTCTGTTATGTGTTGATCATTGCTTTCTCTACCTCATTAGAACATAGATAGCCAACATCGAGATGTTATTGTGAACCATATCCAGTATCCTCTATATATTTCATTATATTTTCACATATTTGTGTTACCTGAGCATAAAAATATTCGGCTGCTTCAATACAACTAATTAACCAGAGTGTGCGCTCCATCACAATCAAATTAAATTAAAAAGAAAACTTAAAACAATATTGTTTTTCCCTACCAAAAACATTGACAGTCATGCTCTCAACTAGACTTAAGAATTATTGCTGGTCCATTCTGTTGAATGTGGTAGCTTGAAACAAGATAATACTGCAAACACATTATATTTAAATTTTTTACCAGGCAAATGTCTCAAAGCGATGGGGAAAAAAAGAAAACTTTCTATACAGTGACAATACTAAAACCCATCTTGCACTGCTTGTACATAATCATACTACATGCACTGATATCTGCTTGTAATGTAGAATTGATTTTTTTTCTCTTCACTTTCAGATAGTGTGTGTTTGGTCTGTTACATTTCTAATGGCCATATTACTGCCTGCAGCCTGCCTAGCTTAAGGCTCTTGGTTGACATTGAATTCCTACCATTGCCTGATCTGAGGTAAGCTGTTGCGTAACATGGCATTCCTTGGGATATGTGGAAATTTGATAGTAAAATAAACTATTGCAACTATTCAAGAAGAAATTGTATAAATAATTTTTTAGTGCAAGTAAGCTGTCTATATCCTGTCTTGTTTCAGCCAAGGAGAATTTTTTTTTCAACACTGAGAAACTTTCTAAAATTTTAATGATTGTACATACACTTTAGGTATAAACATTCCTAAAGCAACTAGTTTCCACAAATATTTACTTTGAACATCACTTGCACACCTCCTTGTATATATTAAATTTGATCTCACTCATGTAATTATTTCTATATTCCAGTGGTAGCTAATATGCTTTTCAGCACAATGTTATCTTCTTTTACAGAACTGTTGTTTTCACACAGCTTATATTAAAACACTGTACAAATTTCTCCACTCCCCTATATATTGTTTAAAAAAGGCGAATAAAATTGTGCATATATTGAACTTGAAAGCTTATAACCCATGTATGACTGGTATAATGTGATATCATTTGATTTAGGGAAATAGTGAAAAATCATTTATACTGTCTTCTTGATTCTGTTCAGTCATCTTTTAAAAAAATCATTTTTTATTTTAGTTTTGAATTTCTTTCAGTACTGTACTAGTAATATTGTTACTCAAGTACATTGTTCTTTACAACTGAAAGGAGGATTGAAAATCATTAATGTTTTTAGCATAACAACTGTGTTGTGGCTAGAAAAAATGGATATAATTTTTTAATTTCTTTCAGCAACTATACTAACATTTTGGGATTGCAGTTTTCTTAATTTGATTTATTGTATAAGTAGGTGATTAGGTTTTCTACTTTTTTCCATTAACTCAACACAGAATCAATTAAAGAGTGTATATGAGAAGAGTTGTTGTATTATTATTATTATTATTATTATTAAAATTAGTAGGGGGTGCTGGTCTTATATTTTATATGATAATAAGGCTGAAAATGCTCTCTTCATCTAACATAAAAATGTAAATAAATAGGTAATGGAATAAATTTCCAAAATATATTATTTTCTTAAGATAATTTAAAGAAATATCCAAAAGAATTTTCAAGTCAATCTGCAGATATTTTACATGATGATTTTTTTAATTACGTACAACATTGTCTTCAAGAAATATTAAACTAGGTTGTATTTCTAGGACTAACAACTGTTTGTAACTGTCGAGAAATTATTTTGTTTGTGTGTGTGGAGGGGGGGGGGGGGAGGGGTGTGCAAATGGTCGTTGGATTTAAAGAATATCTTTGAATTTATTTTCCAATATTTGAACTGTGTATACCGTTATGTTTTATTTTGTACTTGAATAGTAATGGTATAACATCATCTGATCTTTGATTTGGGCTCAATAAATGAACACATAAGGAGCTTACTGTTTTTTCACTGTTTATGGAATTATTATTTACCTGAGCTTTTATATCATATTTTGTTCCACATACTACCATTTGCAGTAATTTGGTATTGGCCATTAACGGTGAGCAGATATATCAGCTAAGTTGTTGCCTGTGAGAAGATTTCGAAAATGAAATCCATTACATATATCCAGTTACTGGCTTCCCACATTTTGCTTAAATCAGTTCAGATAAATGTAAGAACATAGTTTCCCAGCACGTAATTGCAATGAAGTCTCCTTGGGTGTACAATCAGATTATGTTGTGAAAACACGATATTTCAGTGTCTAACTCAATCATTTTCCTCAGGTGTAAAAATATCTTTATTGGTTGAAGTGGAAAAACTTACATGAGCCAAACTATCCGCACTGTACAAAACCAGTGTGAAGAACACAAACACCATCTCCACTTAGGACAATACAGCAAATCAGCGATTGCTGAGTATGTGTACGATGATAGACTTCAACAACGATAGGATACAGGCTGGGACTTCAAACTTTTTGGGATTTAATATTCAAAGAAGTGATCAAAATTTGGTTGGCCAATACATTCAGTAGAGACCATAGGATATGTCATAGTGAGGCGTGAAAACCAGCCTTGGCAAAACTCTGCAGAAGGCATCATAGAAAACTCTTATCTTAGGGTCCACAGGCCACAAAGCGGGTTGTGGATGAGGCCATTGCACACCTCAGCTGTCTCAATATCTGTCAGTCAGCTGACCAGTACAGATGTTTTGGCAACTGAGGAAGATGACGATCCTAGTTGCCAAAATATCATGTTTTCACAACACAATCTGGTGGTGCCCCCATGAATACTTCTTTGGATTTAGAATAAATGCCAGGATGAATATTTCTCATAGGGGATCAATGACTCTAATTACTCATTATTAACTAGCCATGCAGCTAAAAATCCAGTATTGACAACTTTCCTAATAATAATGGGAAACTGGTCTAAGTATATTGTTGGTGCTCTCTCTCTCTCTCTGCTGCAGGAACCACCAGCTTACTGTTATCAGTGTTTTTCAATTTTCATTTTAATAAATTCATGTATATATATTTTAATTGGTCTTTTTATATGTATGTATATTCTGTACATGTATTTTTGACCTCACCTCTTCTTGTATTGTTGTTCCTATTTTGAATTTCACCTGCCAACAATATTCACTGCCTTACTGGGTAGTGACTAACTAGTTGCACTATGATGTGCACCCTGCTTGCTACACCTACTGTCAATGAAGAAAGGTTTAACCCCAAAAATTTCTATTTGTTTCATGTTTGTGTTTCTACAACATCCTGCTGTCTCTAGTAAGTGATTATTCCTATCACTTTACTAACCTATACATTTACTAAAACTATAACTGTAAAATATTCAGTACATTAAAGATTTAAAAAAAAAAACAATATGGGGCACTCTTATTGATCTACGCAGAAAGTACCAGCTGTTTCTTTAACTTTGTGAGTGTCTTTCTGAAATTATGGATAAAAGTGATTTACACAAACTATTGGTCAGATTTTGATAGAGTATCAATTAATCTACAGCCCATAATCTTGTGGGTAAACTAAGGTATGTTTCATTTTAATGTGATGTTGAGAAACTGAGAAATTTAGGACTAAACTATCCATAAATAAGTGTCATTGTTTTATTGAACACACTTCAAACAAAAACTACTGGTTGAATTTTGATGGTGTTTTAATCAATTTACAGCCCATGGTCCTTTTTGTAAAATAAGGTGTGTTTTATTTTGATGTGGTCATGAAAAGCTGAAGAACTTAACATATTTCTATGAATGCAATGTTTGTGAAAATTATTGATTGGATTTTGATGGGTTTTTAAGTAATATATTGCCTGTAGTTCTGCATGTAATTTGGGGTGTTTTCAAATTTGATGTGACATAGTAAAACTAATAACTTTTCATTGAATATGAGACACACAAAATGATGGAGTTTTGATTAATGTACAGCATGTTTCATTTTGATGCAACATAGAAAGGATGAGAAATTTAAGATAATTTTTGTTGAACAAGATTCACATGAAAACTGCTGGTCATATTTTGATGGGGTTTCAATTGATGTATAGCTCTTGGTCCCATTGGTAAAATAGGTTATGTTTCATTTTGATGTATAGAAGCTGAAAAATTTAAGGTAGTTTTTCTTTAAATGCTTTTCACACAAAGACCTATGGGGAATTTTGATGGGGTTTTCAATGAATGTACAAACCATAGTCTCATGGGTAAAATAGGGTATGTTCCATTTTGATATGTAAAAAAATTGAGACATTAAAGATATTTTTCTCTGAGTGTAATTAACATAGCAAATACTAGTCAGGTTTTGATTAATATACAGTCCTTGGCCCTGTGGGTAAACATGGTATGTTTCATTTTAATGTGATGCCATAAACTGTGAAATTTAGATTAAAATATCCACAAATTAGTAACTATTTAGAGTTCAGTTATTTCTCACATTGATATTTTGGTATACATGCAGAATAGTTGTCATTAGAAGGCTGCGAATTCACAGGGTATAGTTCCTACCTGCCGCCTTGAGATAGCACCACCAGCGCACATAGGAAAAGAAAGTTGTAGGAGCCCGTGCATTTGAAATACAGTTTCAAGACGAAATTCACCACCTTTTTAATTTCCAAGTGGAACCATGTTTTATTCGTACCACAAGTGTACTTTAATGATATACGATGTATTTCAGTAAATTTAAAAAGCAATATCTACCCAATCTAATTTTTGCACTTATTCTGCATTAGCGCCATGCAGACGCAACTTATACATGGTCAGTAAAATCACGACGTTGTTATTCCCAAGTGGAACCATGTTTTATTCGTGTCACAAGGGTACTTTAATTATATACGACGTATTTCAGTAAATCTCGATTATCCGACAGGGATTTGTAGGCAAGTCCACCCGAATGCTCAACCAGGGCATTACCTCTCACCCAACACATTCATTTCTAGCCAGCTACTTCTGCCAACTACTAATTACCTACTGTAAGAATTTTAATTGTTAGAATCTAACAATTTTAACGACTGTTGCTGGTTTTTCTCAACAACCCAAGCATAGTGGATGAGTGGTTAACACTCTGACCACGCATTGGGGAGCTACATGGTTTACCCAAATTACTCCAGGAGAATGCCGGAATGATTCCTTGAAAAGGACATGGACGAATTACTTCCGATTCATTATCCCCAGTCCCATCCCGCATCTAATGACCTCGATGTCAACGAGGCGTAAAGCTACAAGTAAAAAAATAAATAAATTAAAATTGTGGTCAAGGAAAAGGTGTGTATAACTAATGGAAATCTTTAAATGAAACTACATTCCAGGTACGAAATTAAAGGGTAGATCGTATACTGACAATTCCAGTATTGCCAGAGCAGATTCAGAATATGCAAAATATTGGCAAAAATTAGAGACTGTATATTTGGTTCTTTAAATTTACTAAAATGCATCATATGTCATTAAAGTACACTTTTGACACGAATAAAACATGGTTCCACTTGGAAATTACAACGTTGTGTTTTTCCTGACCAGTCTAAGTTGGATATGCACGGCGCTAGTGCAGAATAAGTGTGAAAATTAGATTGGGTATATGTGGCTTTTTATATTTACTGAAATACATTGTATATCATTAAAGTACACTTGTGACATGAATAAAACATGGTTCCACTTGGAAATTTAAAAGGTGGTGATTTTATTGACCATGTATGATTTGCGTCTACACGGCGCTAGAGCAGAATAAGTGCGAATATTAGATTGGGTATATATGGCTTTTTAAATTTATTGAAATACATCGTAAATCATTAAAGTACACTAGTGACACGAATAAAACATGGTTCCACTTGGGAATTACAACGTCGTGATTTTACTGACCATGTATAAGTTGCGTCTGCAAGGCGCTAATGCAGAATAAGTGCGAAAATTAGGTTGGGTAAATATGGCTTTTTAAATTTATTGAAATACATCGTATATCATTAAAGTACACTTGTGATATGAATAAAACATGGTTCCACTTGGAAATTTAAAAGGTGGTGATTTTATTGACCGTGTATGATTTTCGTCTTGAAACTGTATTTCAAATGAGCGGGCTCCTACAGCTTTCTTTTCCTATGTGCACTGGTGGCGCTGTCTCAAGGCGGCAGGTAGGAACTATACCCTGTGAATTCACACCCTTCTAATCACACCTATTCTGCATGTATACCGATATTTTTATCATCACAATAGTCCTCATCCATAAATTTCTTTGTAAATCTGACAATATAATGCCCTTGCTAATTACACTGCTTCTTATTATACACTCAAATTAGATAAAAACTCTCATTCCATGCCCTTTACACTGGGTAAATAACTTGATCTTCTCTAAACATTTGAGAAAAGTATTTGTAGGTTTATCTACTCCATACAGAACTATTAAACATTCTTGCTTTGGAATTAGGTGCAATCATTCATTACATCAATGACGTATCCACAGATTCTAATATCTTTATACAGTACTGGTTGCAACAGCTTCACTTCACATTCCTTGGGATGATAGGTGAAGGCAAAATGAAAGCAGTTTATTCTTTAGTTTATTAGAATCTAACTTGGCATGAGGCATTTAAGCATCATCTATAAATAACATTTCTTTTTTTCATCAAATATACACATAGTCTCATGGTGAAGTTTTAATTTTGACAGGCAATGCATCAGTTAAAAAGGGTGTGAGACAAGGTTTTAGTCTCTTCCTGTTAATATTCAACTTGTATGTAGAAAGTATGTAGGAAGTAAAAGAATCATTTTTATGCGGTATAAGTGTTCTGGGGAAAAAAAAAAATCAGTATGCTTCAATTTGCTGATGACCTTGTCTTGTTAGCAGAACCAACTGAGGATATTGAGAAGTTACTGAATGGCATGATTTTTGGACTGAATATAAATCAAAGCAAGACTAAAGTGATGAACTGTAGCAGAAATGATACCAGTCACAGTAGATTAAATATAAAAATAGGATCGGTTGGATAGGAGAGGTAAGTGAATTCTGCTACTTGGGAAGCAAAATTACAACTGATGGCCAAAGCAAGAATTATGTTAAAAGCAGAATAGCACTAGCAAAAAGAGTCTTCATGGAAGAGAGAAATCTTTTAGTTTCAAATATTGACCTAGGACTTAGAAAGAACTGTTTAAAAATCTATGTGGTGAGCACCGCACTTTGTGTGCGAAACATGGACTTTAGGAATACCAGAAAGAAAGAAAATTGAAGCATTTGAAATGTGGTGCTACAGAAGAATGCTGAAAATTATGTGGACAGATAAAGTATGAAATGAAAAAGTTTTGGAAATGATGGGTGAAGAAAGAAGTTTGTGGAAGAAGCTTACAGAAAGAAGAGACAGGCTAGTAGGTCCTATTTTGAGATATGCTAAACAAAAGAGCATGAGGTATAAATGCTCTAAGACTGTGAGTTGTGTCATCGATTAAAAATATTTAGTAATGAACCCAATCATGCAAAGTTATCAGTCTTTTGCAATTAAGTACTCAACTAGCATTCAATGATATCTCTCAAGATCACTGTTACTCCAAGAATGATACGCTGTAATTTTAATCCTTTGAATTTTCAACAATTTACATACTCTTTATAACAACTTCATTCACAAATGTTGCTCACTGATCTTTCTAAATTACTGATGGTATCCGTATTCAGGTATGATCTCTTCCACAAATTTGCATTCAGTAGTGTTATTGTTGTTCGACTGGAACTGCAAAGGTGAATTTTGATAACTCTTCCTAGAATGTAAGTGTATATCATATTCCTTTATCACCAGAGATTAATGGACCAACTATGACCATGAAAAACTTTTGAAACACATAATCAATTGTATATTACAAGGAAAGGGAAAATGACTCATCACTCACCAATGTTGAAGATTGCAATGAGTGAAAAACATATACGATCAACACTACACAATATTTCAGTTTTACACCTTATTCATGTTGTAGGAAACGAATCATAAGGTTCAGGAGGTGTGCACACGATAATACACTCAGTCATTTGTTAAACTTCAGTGTGTGCAAACATCCTGAACCATATGACTCATTTCCTACAACATGAATAAGGAGTAAAACTGAAATATTGTATATTCTAGTGTTCGTCATATATGTTTTTTCACTCGTCGCAGCCTTCAACTTTGCTGAGTGATGAGTCATTTTCCCTTTCCTTTTAATTTATAGTGCCTAAAGCCATTTCCTTTTTCCTTAGTTTCATTATAATCAATTGTATGTGTTATTTCTAACTCATATTAGTTTTATTATGAGTAATTTTATTCTCTTGACATGTTTCACACTTTTAGATGGAACCTTCTATATCATGTTTCTTATCTGTCCATTGAGTATACTGTTTTTACCCTCTCAAAAATTCTCCTCATTCCCTGATGATCTTCTGAAGGTGTATTATGACATCTGTTCCTTTATTTCATACCACTTTCATCTGATACCTCTCTCAGAGTGCTTTCAGAATTTTGATACTTATGTCACTTTCCTAGTCTAGTACATATGCAGTTTAGAGAATCAGTGTTTGTACTTAATTCCCCTTGTTGATTTGCCACCGTGTATTCATACTATTAGAGTTTTAGTCTCTAGTTAAGTTACCCAGTGGTAAGATCCTTTACAGTAAATATCCATGTCAGTGGTAGGTGGTTGTCAATTTTGTACTATACAAATGGGATCTAAGCTGTTTAACATCCTCGACTATTGCCAATAATTTCTTTTAGCAGGTGAATAAATTTCCTCTGATTTTATTACAGTTCAAGATGCAATATTGAATGGCAGATTTTTCCACATCAATTTCATTTGAGCAAGAATTGCTCCATTTGGAAATTTATTTGTGTTCAATGTCACAATAAACTGTGATCAAAAATCCGCATTTTGCAAGAGAGAAGTATTTATAAACAAATGTTTCAATTCATTATAGCTATTTTCTGGGGTTATTCCACACTTTAACTAATAATTCTGCAGAGGTTTTCTGATGTCTGAAAGAACCTTGTATATTTAAAATAGAATCCTGTCAGGTTTCTCCTTCTTTAAGAACTACATATATATTTCAGGAATAAAATAGAACAGTCACTCTCTTACAAAGTTTCTGGCATGTGCATTTACCAAAAAAAAAAAAATAATAATAACTTCTCACCTCAGTTCTTCTTTAGATGGGCTTACTTGCGCTTTACCTGGAATAGCATCAAGTAATTAATATTCTGTAGGAAATTTTTCCGTTTCACAAAAGGCTAGAAGGAAATCGCAAAACTACTAAATTATAACAGGTAGTTAGATATTAAATAATTTACACTTAAGTCTTAAATGCACAGTCTCCTAATTCCTTTGACTCACCGACCAGTATATTATTAAAATTACTATCAGAAGGTTCCTTACACAACAGATATTTTTTACCAGGTAATACTATCTCCTTCTTCAAAAAATATTAAAACACAGTTCTGCTGCAACCACAAATAATCCCTCAAAATTTCTTAATACTGTTCGCTAACAATCCCTAACCACTTCTGTGAGTATCACACAAATTGTGCAATTTATGATTTCCAATTACTAAAGTTCCTAGCAGTTCCTATCAATTACTTACACACTTGTTGCCCAATTATAAATTATAACACTTTATTAAAAAAATACTTGATGGCTGATTCACAACTTCTAAACTGGAGCAAAGTCTATTATGAATATAAATGTCAGGATAGATGTGGTGCTACTTTTTAACAGTTGCACAGCTGCTAAGTGTCAACTAATAATTAATTTCATTGGTATTTTTAGAGCTTCCCTAACCTGACACACTTACATAAACTTAGCTCTTGCTAGATTCGACGAAAAAAACTAACTGGAGTGATTATACTAAAATCCTCACTTTCTATGAACAATAACAACAAAATACACCAACCAATAAATTTATTCCCCGTACTTGACAAAAGACCTATCCCGTACTAATCTCGAACAGTGCCTAAAAAAATTAAAACTTTGCTCTGGACATGACATCCTGCTTCTGACGATCAATGGTACCGAAAGAGCCACATTTGGTGGCTGCACTACTGTTTATAGAATTCGCCAAACCAACACTTCTTCTGCTGCAACCCCTTGATGCACTTACCCACATGCAAAGGTTCGTGTCACAATCTTTATCCCCGATGGGTGAATACTGATAATTCATAACACTCGCAATTCAAAATGTTATGATAAAAATCGGAATAATGCCCTAAAATACACTCTGTAAAGTCCTAGAGCCATCATAGACCCTCTAATTTTTTAATATGATGACCTTGGTGTTTTAGTTAAAAAATAAATTTAGGGGAAAAAAATTAATAAAAAAAAAAGAATTTATTTTTGGCTATCTTCTTAAGAACAAAATGATTTGGTGGTGGTCTTACATAAATAATCTTAATTGTAAAAATGTTTCTTCTTCATTATCTGAAAAATACAAGAATTCCAGGTTTTTAACAATTTTTTTTTTTTTTTTTTTTGCCGTCGTCAGTCTTTCGACTGGTTTGATGCAATCCTCCATCCCTTCCTATCGTGTGCTAACCTCTTCATTTCTACATACCCCTTACAGCCCACGTCCTCAATTATCTGCTTCATATTTTCTAATATCTGTCTTCCTCTACAGTTCTTACCTTCGACTGTTCCCTCCACTAACAAATTAACCAGTCCCGCATGTCTCAAATATGACCTACTAACCTGTCTCTACTTTCTGTAAGCTTCTTCCACAAACTTCTTTTCTCACCCATCATCTCAAAAACTCGTTCATTTCTTAATTTGTCTGTCCACTTAATTGTCAGCATTCTTCTGTAGCACCACATTTCAAATGCTTCAATTTTCTTTCTTTCTGGTATTCCTAAAGTCCATGCTTCGCTATCATAAAGTGCTGTGCTCCACACAAAGAGTTTTAACTAGTTCTTTGTAATTCCTAGATCAATATTTGAAACTAAAAGGTTTCTCTTTTTCATGAAGGCTCTTTTCGCTAGTGCTATTCTGCTTTTAATATCATTCCTGCTTCGTCCATCGGTTGTAATTTTACTTCCCAAGTAACAGAATTCACTTACTTCTCCTATTGCATCCGATCCTATTTTTATATTTAATCTACTAGTATTGATATCATTTCTGCTACATTTCATCACTTTTGTCTTGCTTTGATTTATATTCAGTCCAAAATCTTCCTTCAGTATTTTGTTCATGCCATTCAGTAACTTCTCAATATCCTCAGCCGTCTCTGCTAACAAGACAATGTCATCAGCAAATTGTACCATACTGATTTTTTTCTCCCTGAAAACTTATGTCACATGGAAATTTTTCTTTGACTTTCTTCATTGCTTCTTCTACATACAAGTTGAATATTAATGGGGATAGACTGCAGCCTTGTCTCACACCCTTTTTAACTGATGCATGTCTTTTGTGATTCTCTACTTTTATTATAGGCACTTGATTCTTATATAGTTTAAGAGTATTCTTCTATCTCGATACTTTAGACCTGACTTCTTTAAAATTTTGAACATCTTATCCCACCTAACATTATCAAAAGCTTTTTCTAAATCAACAAATGCCATATAAGTATCTTTGTTTATCTTGATCCTGCCCTTCAACTATTAATCTTAAGGCCAGAATTGCTTCCCTTGTACCACAATTTTTCCTAACCCGAACTGATCTTCACCTACCATCTCTTCTACTACCTTTTCCATCCTTCTGTATATTATACTGGTCAGTAATTTTGAAGCATGTGTTGTTAGACTAATGGTGCGATAATTCTCACATTTGTCGGCTTGTACTTTCTTTGGAAGTGTGCAGATTTTATTAACATCTGTTGGAATTTCTCCTGTTTCATAACTTTTTTATATCAGCTTGAATAATCTTTTGATTCCTTCCTTTCATAGGGATCTCATCAATTCCAACTGCCTTATTTGCTTTCAAGTCATTCAGAGCTTTATTAAATTCTGTCCTCAAAACAGGACCTCCTAAGTCATCAATGTCGACATCGCCTTCCTTTCCTATTACACTATTGTTCAAGTTGTCCCCAACATAAAGTTTCTCTATCTTCTCAGCTTAAAATAGGTTTCCCATTGGCATCTTTAATGTTCATACCGCTTTTCTTCATTTCTCCTAAATTCTGTTTGATCTTTCTATATGCAACATCTACTTTACCTACGACCATTTCCTTTTCTACTTCTTCACACTTTTCTTGTCACCATTTTTCTTTTTTCTATTTTGCATTTCCTATTTATTTGATTTCTAAATTGCCTGTACTGCTCTTTTCCTGCTTCATCCTGAGCATGTTTGTACCTTCTCCTCTGATCCATCAGCTCCAAAATTTCTTCTGTGATCCAAGGTTTTCGGGCAGCTTGTTCCCTAAAGCCTAATGTTTCTTTACCAGCTTTCATTATTTCGGCCTTTAATGCATTCCATTCGTCCTCGGTTGAGCTCCTTTCAGAGTTACTTCTTAGACCTAAGTCTACCAGTTCTGCAAATTTTTCTCTTTGTAACGCGATTCGTTGTATGTAACGATTTATTATATGGACTTTTACAGGTTCGTTACTAACAGTCAGTCGCCACCCGGTACCCAGGAAGATAACCAGGATTGTCGATACAACCCTTATCCCTGGTTATCTATTTCTAAAGAAAGTTTATTTATGCGTAAGCGCTAAACTTCAAACTGTTTATTTAAAATACACAAAGCCAGTCCAGTACCATTCTCACATTACAAAACAATAAATTAGGCATCGTCCAACTTCAACAAAGATTAAAGGTTAGCAGTTAGAACGCAAACTCATCAATACACATGGTTATAATTCGCCTACTGTCCAATCTCGGCTAATACACTACTTTAAAGCACTGCAATTCGCGACACATGTTGAAATACACATTCCTAACGAGCAACACGTTGCGCGACCATCTCCAATGGTTGCTGGCTTCATACCTACCCTATCATGGCGGTCTGCTAGATAGCTCGACCTTACAGCCAATCACAGTTCTTTTCGTCGCCAATGATCCTGCTGACCAATCATGTGTTTCCTTGTTACACTTCTTATACCAAAGACCATCCCTCAGTGCAGGCTGTCCACTCCTTTCATTTACTAATCAACACTCTTGTTACATCTTGTGCTAGATTGTTTCAGTTTATTCACTTCCAGTCTGTTCTGCTTATACTGCTTCCTTATTCGCTTAAATTTCAGCTTTTAAGTTTTCTAACCTACCTGCCCTATTCAGACTTCTAACATTCCATGCTCCGACTCATAGAATGTTTCTATCCATTCTGATGACTCCTCCCTGAGTAGTCCCCACCCGGAGATCCGATTGGGGGACTATTTTACCTCCGGAATATTTTATCCAGGAAGAAGCCTTCATGATATATGTAATTTGAGAGGATTACATGTCCTCGGGAAACCCGTTGCCGTCTGCATCCCCATGCCGGTAATCATTTCTGATTCATCCGCCTTTAGGAGCCGTTTCCAACCCCAAGGGCAAGAGGATGCCCTGAACCGCTCCCCGCTCTTCCGCCATCCTTTCAGAGGCCGTTGGCAAGCATTGGGTGATTCCTTATACCGGGAATCTTTCAGACGCCAGAGCCTCGTCCGTGCAAACAGGGTGCACCACGTGAAAGAGAGGTTGACATTTGGTTGGAAAAGGCTAGTATAGCCTCTCTCATACCCTTACACCCCTTCTTAACATGTATATTAAAAAATTTAAATCATGTATGGACTTCCTAAATATTTCCACATGCTTCTGAATACTTCATTCAGGCATCATCCATATTAATGGAAAGAATGAAAAATTTCTTTATCAAATCTTAATACTATTGGGGTACATATCCCTTGAATTGACATTCTTTCATTTACCCAAACATCTGGTGAAACAAACAATAATCTAAACTAACACATTATCCTATCAAAAAATCCAAATTACATCTTTATTGTAAAATGAATATAAATAATCAGTCATTGAATGTCACAGGGATTTTCCTTTCCCAAAAAGAAATTGAATTACATCCTGCTTCTGTCTCATCCATTCATTAAAACGTCTACACTTTCAGAAACATTTTTCTATTTATGCCTCTGAGCAGGGACGTATTTCTAAATTTTGCACCCTGGGCGAATATAATTGACCACCCCTGTAACTTACCCTATAGCAAAAGTTAAAGATGCAATGAGCTGACAAATAAAAACTTATACTTTGTTTCTATGATTATTTATTACTTGTGCAATGAAATATTACCAACTACTAATGTGAATAAATTTACATGTTCAATTATGTAATATGGGTTGATACATACATTCAATTTTTATAAAGACTACTTAATTCAATATTTACAAATTATCTGACAAACTGAGACATTATTCTAATGTTTCAGTATTCCAAAACATCAAACATAATGAAATATTTAAATTTGATAACAAAAATGGCCTAAACTTTTGTTCAAAATTAAGGAAAGAAATAAAAGTTAAATTACTTTGTTAAACATGCCATATTAAAATAACTGTTTGTGGTGTGCCTAACTGTTGGAAAAATCATCAATAACATCATCGTAGCTCAATGATTTCATCAAATGTGCCGAGGATAGCTAAGTTATTTAAGCGTTCTTTGCTTAAGCGAGAGTGCATGTAACTTTTAATTCGTCGCAGCACGGAGAATGAATGCTCTGCACTGCAGTTAGTCACATAATGTAATACCAATATAAGGAAGCACCTCTTCCAGTTTGTTTTCTCTTATTAAAACCCTTATTTGTCTCAAGCTCTTTGGTTTCTTTTTTTTTTCTTTTTTTTTCTTTTTTTTCTTTTTTTTTTCTTTTCTTTTTTTCTCAAGTCTTAAAAGGAATGAAAACTTGTCATTGATATTATCATAAGCCATCTATCGCCTTTTAAGTTCACTTAAAAGCTGGTCACAAATTGGAAGAAATGCATGCACCCGAAAATGGTCACTTGCTTGCAGTAGCACTTCTTCCTCACCAGATTCGTCACAACTAAGTTTTCTTTTAATGGAGTGTTTTTGGAATCTTTTAAATTCATTTACCTGAGACTTCCTTTTGCCGGCGTCTGCATATATTTTGAAAGAATCTCATTTTTTCAATAAATAAAATTAATGATTCGTAAAGACCTGCAATGACTTCAAGGTCAATATCTACTCCTTGCAGAGAATTCGAGACTAAATGAAATTGTTTCAAATGGACACCCACAATTCAGACATTATGGCAGTCTCTAAAGTAGATATTTGTGACAGCAGTCCAGTCGCCTCACTGCGAACCAAAGGTTTTCATGACGAATCATCTTTTATCTTTTGAAGTGCTGCTGTAATCTGATTCCAGTCATTGTTAAGACTAGTGCAGTCATCATCGCTAGCTGACCATCGAGTATTCGATACACTTTTTAGAGAAACATTCTCAGGCTCAGTAAGGAATTATTGTAACAGTTTTGACCATTGTGTTGGTACGTTGAAGAAAATATATAAGTTTTGTAACAACTCGAAAAACTGAATAGCCTGTTGGCAACATTGGGCAGCTTACGACCCTATCAAATTTAAAGAATGGTACATAAATTGCATAAGGGCATATTTTCTTAATTTTTGCCTGTAGACCCCTGTAGCATTCAGACATATTGCCAGCATTATCGCAAGATTGACCTCTGCAATTATTAATGCTGACATTAAAAGTCTTAAGGACTGCCTTCAACATGTCTTCTGATTTGTGACCAGTGTTAGGAAGGAAACATAAAAACCGTTCAACGGGTTGTCCATTTTCTTCGACGAATCTGATAATTAAAGAAAGTTGGTGCACATGAGTGATATCAGGGGTGAGTCAACACTAAAGGAAAAGGACAAATAAGGCATGTGACCTTTACCCATTGTTTGTATGTGTTTTGCCAAAAATGTATCGAATTCAGCAATTGCTTCTAATATCATCATAAAGTTTCCGTTATGAATTGATTCAAATTTGTCTGACCCTCCCCGGAAAGATAATCCCCGAATAGCCAGTGCTTTTAAAGCTACAACAACTCTCTGTAAGACACATCTCCAATTTTTTTTTTTTTTTTTTTCATCTTCCATCTGTTCAACTAATTTTGAGTCAACTCTTGTGGTGACCAAACCTCGCTGTTTTACCATTAACAAACAGTTTTTTTGTGCTAAGCCATTTTTGTGTGTACTTACTCTATCATAAGCATGTTTCCAATCATTAAATCATTCATGGGAAGATAATGGACCTTTCCCACTGTAAAATAAATGACAGGGACCACAAAAAATCTGATCCAAGAGACATCGAGTATATCAAACTATTTTGAGACACATTTTCTCTGTTTAGCAGACGTTCTTTAAACAAATCTTTTGGTAAATATGGCCTGCCACCACCATCGATGAAACGTATAGATTTAGAAAAATCTTCACTTGAAATAGTTCGATCAAATCCTTTTCTTGAAAAATAATCTCGTAGCTCATCATTTACAATGCGGGATCAGTTTCAACTAATAATGAGGGAGCTGCAGTATTTATTACCAAACTGTCAATGTGAAATTGCTGTGTCGCTCTCGATGGATTACTTTTTGAAGGGGAATTAATTAAATTCCTGCTATGTTCGGGGAGGGAACCAATTGAATCATCTGTTGTAACAGTGATAGAATCATTAGTAGCCTGAGTAGGACGAGTATTGGATTTTTATTTAATATGTAGTGCAGGCACTGGTGAGACATCATCAATGGTTTTAGTAGTACATCGTGCCTGCAAACAAAATTAAAAACAAATGTACATATGTACAAACCCAGCCACATAAAGATCAGTTCCTCCTCATCCTCATATTACAGTATCAGTATTATGTTATTTTAGTGAGTAATTAATAATTGTCAGATAACAAGTTAACCCAGCCACATTTAATTTAAAAGTATGAAAATAATAATAAGCTTCTCCTGATGTTCTGCACTACATTCCTATACGTTATGAAGCGTCCATAAATTGCGTGGCTCTGTCTAAAAGGGAGGGGGGCAGAAGGAAAGGTGGAGGGTGGGTTTCGAGCCAATCCACGAAGCTTTTCGTTCATATTATTAGTTACTGTTAAAATAATGTACAGAATGCACAGAAGCATGTAAATATTTATTACACCGATGTCAAATCGGCCTATAATTTTCAACCCTATTTGTAAAACCTCCTTTATGAACCGGTACTACTATAGCTCTTTTCCAATCCTCTAGTAAGCAGCAAGACTCCAAACACATTTTAAATCAAATTTCCCACATTCTTTAATAGATGTGTAGTAATTTTATCTACACCAGCTTTCTGAGTTCCTTCATAATTTCCTGAGAATCTATTTCAAATTTTGTAGTTCCCTTATTTGTACATTTTGGGGGATTAATTCTCTCTGACTTATTCACTCCCATCATTGGGTGATTGTCCCTAGTGGTCTCACTAAACCAGTCACTCAATATTTCTGCCATTTTAAAATCCTCAGTGACTTCAACTCCATTCTTATCTAAAATTGTCTGAATTCCTTCCCTTCCCCTCAGTTTTCTAATATAGCCATAGAAATTTCTAGATGCATCATTCAGTGACCCATCTGCACCAATAATAATCTTCATAAACCCATCCTTTGCTTCTCTCTTTGCTATTATTAATTGCTTGAATTTGGACGTTAACTGCTTTATTCTGAATGACACTACATGCCTCAACTTCTGTTATTGACAGAGGTCAGCAAGCTTAACTAACACCTTAAATTTATTTGGTTTCTATGATTAGTTTGGACATTACTCGGAAATTGTTTATAATGACAGTTAAATCTATGGCAGCCGGCTTCACTCGCACACTCATTGTCTGCAAAGAGTGAGTATATGAAAATTCTTTTCTGAAATGTCCTTAAACATGGATTTTCAAATTTAACTGTTACATACAAGTATGAGTGATGACTCAGAATAAGCAACAAACATAAAAATAAAAAAAATCCACAAGAAACAATTCTCTCAAAAATTTGGGCAATGTCTCGTCATTGTTCGGTTTCAAAAAATTTTGAGGTCTTGTTGTGAGTTTGTACTTTACAATGTGTAACTTTCTGAAACAGCGTGGTTTTTCTTTGTAAAATGGTTCGCCCATTTAAAACTGAAACAATATCTAGTGACTTTGTCATTATGCATGACATGTTTTAGCTAATTAGAGACAAAAACTTATATCTGAGTTGTTTGCCTTATCAATCTTATGGATAGTACGAAAACCGTTATTTTCCTAGATCAGTTTTAGGTTTAGCAAGGATTAGAATAAATCGCACATATTACGTCTTTGAGTTCAGTAAAAATCATGAGATGCATAATGGCCCAGTCGCTAGAGTTTTATTTTATATTAGATTAACAGTCTACAACACTGATAGAAAATATGCTGTTTCAGAAAGTGACGTGATTGTACACTGTATAGACTACACTCAGAACAATATCTCAAAACTTTTTGACACAAAACAATCACAAAACTTATTATCATACTTTTAGAAGAATTTTAGAGTATATATAGCAAGCAAAACATCTATAAATAAGTAGCTATTGCAAAGCACTATATATACCTTACCTGTAAGAAATTTTGATTCTCATCTTCGACATTAGAGAATGAGCTGCACGTAGATGAATCTTCATTTCTTTTAATGAAAAACTTATTTATTTTGTGGGTTTGCTGTATAACCTCATTTTCTTTTTTCAGCCTTCGTTCAGCTTCTTTTCAATATGCATGACCACTAGGATCTTCTTCTTCGCAACGGTACTCATGACAAACAATTGAAACTAAGCGAATGAAAACAATACTCGTACAACTGAGTGACCCATGACACACTCGCGCATGGTTTTTCCCCTTCCATTCCCTGATGTATGTTACCATGCCAACGAGAGGACTGCAATTAATTAGTATGCTGAACCTACTACCACACAAGTACCTACGTTGTACTTAAAGAAATAAAAATTGAAACGAATAATAAATTGATTTCCGTGAATATATTATACCAAAAAAAAAAATTATGTGTTAGAGGTCCATCCTTTGAAGATGATTGGAAGTCCCTACCAGAACTCTGAGGGATGATCCTCCGGAAGCCCCTCTGGTAGCTTACGCCCCGTCAATCGCCCCCTACACCCTTAGGAGAATCTGTCCTTGCCTCTGAGGATCATCTGAAAACCTTAGCATTCAGGTTCTGCAAACAGGACCTTCAAACAATCGTAATCCTTCCCAATCAATCCTATAATCACCCATCATCTCTCATATCCACTTAGATAAATTCTATTTCTTAAAATTTATAGGACATCAAAAACCTTTATAAATTTTCTTTCTAGTCTTCAAATTTTGGTTTACTTCACTTTCCGCCCAATAACTGGAGAATACTTCACAATTCTGCATGTCATCCCTTGGTGCATGAACTGAAATAATCATGCTACAATCAATACATGCCTGGGGATGAACTGAGTCATCATCCAATGCTTTGGCATACACCGATTTTTCTAATTCAACCATCTCATTCTGAACTATCATCGATAATTCTGGTTTTGAATCTGCTAGATGGTTATCTCTATGGGGCACCACTTCAGGACTATGTTCAAATTCAAGACAATCTGAACTAAACACAGAATCACACAGCTCAGTATTATTTTTATGTCAAACCCATTTTACAACATTACTGATTACACTTCTGGTGTTTGTCTTAGTATTCTCTCCATTGTCATCATCTGGAACATGTAAGTAACCTTTGGTCTATTATTGTATCATACTTATTTGTATCAAAATCTCTGAGGTGTTCATTTATACATAAGGAGTTTACACTACAGACTTCACTGTCACCCCTTCCCTCTACCATCACTGTTGTGGATATAATAGTGACAGTAACCAGATTTTCTTCTTTTGAGACCATTACCTAACACCCCTTTCCTAACAGCACAATCACGTTGAACTTGTGTTTACCTATCTCCATTCTGGTGTCTATAATCACCCGTATTACTATTTACTTACCAGTTTCCCTAACATAAATTATTTCCATCATCCTGCCCCTTGATGGATGGAAAAACTTACTCTGGGGTATAGAAGGTTCATGTGCCTCCACTATATCCGTCTCTTTTAATAACTCAGTACCCTCTTCAATTGTTTTGACTCTTTGGCTAATGAACACCTGATGAGTCACCTTAGGTAATCTTGAAAATAACACCGAGCGTCGTGGTGTAACGGATAGCTTTCTGGCCTCACATTCAGGAGGACGGCGGTTCGAATCCCCGTCCGGGCATCCAGATTTGGGTTTTCCATGGTTTCCCAAATCACTCCAGGCAAATGCCAGGATGCTTCCTTAAAAAGGCCATGGCCAAATTCCTTCCCATTCCTTACCCCCATCATTTCCCATCTCTAAAGACCTCACTGTTGAGAGACGTAAAGCAGTTACAAAAAAATTGAAAATAACATGTTTATGTATTACATGTCTGTGTATGGTTCAGCCAGATGTTTCCCCATATAATAAAGTTTCGAGAAATAAGTCAGTTGTGTTTCGCTACTTGGGTTGTATGGCTTACCTGCCATAATTTCTCTCTTTAACCTCATCTGCCTAGTTGGATCCCAGAAATATTTTAAAAAATTCCACCTTAAACTATTGATATGACGACTCAGTTTTTGGCTGCCTATCTCGCCACAATTTGGCTCAGAGTTTCAAGTGTCCCAGCACAACTCCTACTTTCCTTCTGTCATCCCATAAGTTAAATTTTTCAGAATCTACAAACCCATGCAAAAAGTCCATGGTATGAATCTCTCCTTAATTATCAAAACAGTCAAAGATTTCCAGGTAATTGGCCCCAATTTAGTGACACCCCCTCGGTGAGAGACCTCCTGGATATTTCAGTTTTTGTTTTATCCTCTAATATCCTCCTATTCTCTTCTGTTTCAACAGGATTCTTTATATCCCTCTTTACATTTGCGAAATTATTATCCTCATTTTTAGTTTTATTTGCAAACCCATAATTTCCCTTTAACTTCTCAATCTCCTGCCCCATTAGGTTTTGATTTATTTCTACTGAAGATAAAGCCTCCCTTATTTCATGTATCCCTTGTTTACATTTACCTGTCTCTTGTGTAAGGCTCTTATTATCCTTCCTTAACCTCCGAAATCCTTTTTTTAATTTCATTTTGTAACCCTGGTTTTGTTACTCCTAACTTCTTTTCCAAAATATCCCCCACTTCTATCTTAATTGCCCCGATCTTAGTTTCCAAATTAGAGACTAACTCTGTTTGGTTTCTCTCTATCCTTTCAACATAGTGCGAGGCTGAAACGTTGATCAGGGTTGTACTATAACGTTCTGTCTCAGTTATAACCGTGGTATTGCCTTGGATACCTTTAGTTCATGCTTTGCTTCATTAACTTGGTTGCCACCTGTATTGATTTAAACCCCAAGCTAGGAAAGGTTACACATAACAAAAGTCACAAGTCTATGCTGGTAGATGATCACTATATTCTTCAATTTTTATCAAAGTCACAAAATTAAATTGGTATCAGACAATGTTTCCAAAGATAAAATTGCAGTTTTGATTAACCGATCAAGCCAGACCAAGCCCAATAGTTCAAAGTACAACTCACTGATACACACAAGCAGATAAAATTTCATCATATGCCTCTAAAGTTAAACCGAGTGGGGCGGTGTAACGGTTAGCGTTCTCGCCTCGCATTCGGGAGGACGGCGGTTCGAATCCCGGTCCGGGCCTCCAGATTTGGGTTTTCCATGGTTTCCCCAAATCACTCCAGGCAAATGCCGGGATGCTTCCTTCAAAAGGCCATGGCCGAATTCCTTCCCATTCCTTGCCCCCATCCTTGTCCCCCATCCTTTCCCGTCTCTAAAGACCTCGATGTTAAAAAGAGACGTAAAGCAGTTACAAAAAAATAAAAAACTAAAGTTAAACCTGTCTGCCGACGATGGACATTTAAGTTTTTCCACTGCACCACAAGGGGTAAAATGCTACCTCAAAGCTACATAGTCATGCCTTTGCTGTTTGCAGTGGACTGCCTACTGGGCAACTGCCTACATCATGCTGAAATTACACACCATGAAGCATGATTATGCTCATACTAATTCTGCAAGACTCACCGGCCCATTTAGGGCCAGGAAAATCGAGGGCTGTTATTTATAGAAAACACCTGTGGAAATACAAAGACTTCTGGGTTCCAAACAAAGTCATCTGATTAACTGATCCAATGTCCATTCTAATGCTTGTTACTTACATCATGTTTTTGACCTTGACTACTAAAAATATTCATATTGTTCTGAAATTTTGGCAGTAGATATATCTTCTAAAAAGTGTTAATTATGATCCTTATAAAAAATTTCGTAGCTTCAACAGTTAAGCCATAAAAAAAGTTTTCCTTTGATTCCCTAAACTTGTTAATAACTTTTATAATTTTATAGTTATGATGCTGAAATAACTTTTATTTTACACCTCATTGACTGTTTTTTCAATTGATATCAGGCATGTTTACTATTTTCGAAAGAGTGAAATAAAATTCGTGAACCAAAATAGACTTTAATGAATTAATTAATATTTCCTAAGCTATTAAAGTTGATAATCTGAAAGTAACTTTAAAAAATTCTACGTATTTGAAAATGCTTACTTAGCAATTCTGGAGTTGCTACTTGCTTATTGTTAAATTTTGAAATATTGCTCCAAGTGATTGCTTGAGGATAATGCAACAGAAAATACTGCCTCGTTCAGATACTTCCTCAAAACTGTAAAAATCTGATTTCAGCTTGATTAACCCTTTCCTACCGGCTATTGGAAAAAAGGGGACATTTATAATTTCAATTATATATTTGTATAAAGGTACTTGAAATTAAACACACATATTTTTTTCTATTTTTTTTTTGGGACTCTAAGTGCTAATTACTAAGCCGGTACTTATAAGTACTGTCAGGGACTTTCTGTATCACAAGATGTACAGCAATAGCAATTGAAATCAGTTATGTTCCTATGTTATGTTATGTTATGTTATGGTATGAAATGTTTGCCTCATGATATTAAAAAAAAAAAAATCTTTTTGCTCATTCAGACACAAAAGACATTGTAGTGCAACATTTGGAATGATGTTTTGACTGTATTTTCTTCATTCTACATACTTCATATCATCATCTGATTTTTACAATTTAGGGACAGTGTATACCTCTGTTTCCCAATCTTACATCTCTCATTGTGGAATAGTATGACTTGTGTTGTTTGAATGGATGAGGGCTTGGTAAAATATATATAGATGACCTTTTCTTCTTACCGATATCCTTCATAGTCATCATACCTTGTGCAAAGGATCTTCTAAAAAAATTTACAGACTTTTTTTTCAAATATCGGACCATTTATGTTATAGGCATTGACAAATACAACATCCAGAATTCCCAAAAACAATCTTTACCATGATTTCGGTAATCTTCTGTCAGCATTGCACAAAGTCATCAGCTGATCAGCAGTATCAACCCCACACATGAAGGTATTGTAGTCCTTGACGACTCCTGAGCATGAAATTGTCGACTTCAATCCATCTTTTTCTTTGCATATAACTAGTGGTGTAACAACAGGGTGGCAGGATGGGCAAAATGCTACGGGACCTACTGCCGGAGGTGGCCCCCGATGACCGGCCAGAGAGGCCCTCTGGTCCAAGATCCACCAGGTCACCAATCCAACCCGAGAGAGGGCCCATCTGTTGAAGTTGCCATTGACCCCAACCAGTGTAGTGGAGTTTCACTGCTGCCATGAAAATTTGATACTAAATGTATGACCTCTTTATCCTTCCATTTCCAGTAGCAAATACTTAGGTTTGTAAATTCATTGTCACAATCTCCTCTTTTTAGTATTCCATCAGCAGATTGTTAGAAAGTCCCTTGCAGTAGGGTCTGATTCTCCCACAAACAAAAGTTTTCAGTTTTTTAATAATGAAACTGATGAAAAATAATGATAATACTAGATAAAATCGTCATTGATCCATTTTTTCAGTCAATTCGAAGACCACTCTTTGACCTAATGAGTAATCTGAGAACATTCCAGTCATTTCTTCATTTTTGCCTTGATAAATTATAAACTTCTAAGAGAAGAGCTGATAAATTATAAACTTCTAAGTGAAGAGCTTCAATCAGAGCGTATTTCATAAAAATATCCATTTGAAAATATCTAAAACATTCATAAAACCAATTGTACACTTGCTAAATCTATTGAACAATAATCTGTATAAAACTACCCTGAACTCCCTGACGGTACTTATAAGTCCATGTTGGTTTTTCTAGACTATTTACTAAAGAAACTAGAAAAACATATTTTATAGGTAAAAAATATATGGTTAAATGTTCAAACTGAAAAAGTAATAACGGAAATTGACACTTACCAAGTAAATTATCGTCTAGAAATTCATTGTAATGTACCACTTGTTACTTTGGTCAGTATGCTATCAAGCTCCAACTTAGAAAATTAATTTCTCGGCAATTTCACGCAGAATTTAAAAATAAATGTTGTCATTGTCTGACTTAATCATACAACAATACATCAACAGGCTTAACAATGCAGTGGACACTGGCATTGTCGAAATATATGGTGGTAAATACAGTGGTACTTATGAGTACCGTCAGGGAGGAAAGGGTTAACTTGGTAACTGACTTTAAAAATGATATGCAATGTTATTCAATATAACTAGTGGTGCTGAGAACAAATTTTGCTATGCAGTTACAAAATTTTTAGAGTACCTTACTATAGTCCCCAATTTTCCGTAGCCTTCACTAGAGATACTACTTGACTATTTTTGAATTCCTCAAGTTTACCACAAAAATCCTTTTCAAAATCAGGAAGCTTCTTTCAAATGTATGCTTTCCATTCAGTCTGCTTAGACCTGAATTCCCCAATATTTAATTTCAATTCCTCAAACCTTTTTTTACAAGTAGTTTCACTTCGTTAATTTTTAAATTTTATTTTTTCTGTGGCTTCTACCTGACTGTAAAATTTTAAATTTAATCTCCCCTGTTCTGATTTTAAATTATCTGTGTCTTCTGTCTGATTTTACAATTTTTCCATCATTTTTTCGAACTCTAATTTTCCATCATAACGAAACAAAACCAATTCACAAATAATATTTACCCCAAAAGAATTTTTCAACATACCTTATTCTTCAGTATGTTCTTATACTATTTTTTTTTTCTTTTTGGAAGCACTATTACCAGTATATTTTTTCAGTTTCACATTGTAGCACTAATTAAGTATCTGCATTTGTTTTCAGTTCTTCCAGGTGCGTGGAAGTAGGTCACAGACCACCTTGTGTTTTTGCAACCAGTTGTCAGTTGACACCCTCATGGGAATTAGGCCAGCTGACATCTGCCCAATTTTTTTCTCTCTTCCACAGGAAGGCCGTTAGACTGTGCACTCCTTTATTTAAAATTCTGCCTGTGAGTTTTCACATTGTAATAGAATCCTTATGGCAAAAATCTTAAATATTCTTTTGTGTAATTCAGTCACTGAATTATAGAACTAAATGCAATTATCAGTTGCACATTGTTACTTAATCCTGGCAGGAGTTGCCATCTGAAAGCACCTTATATATACAAAATAGAACCCTCACTAATACACGAGGGTCATTCAAAAAGTCCTTAGAAAACTAAGATATGACGCGCACAATGTCGAAAACTATTTTTTTCTATTAATAAGCATCATTACTCACTTGATGGCAGATAAAATCTCAGCTACATGTCTCACATGGTTTCATTGTTACTGTCAATTGAAGCAGACAGCTGTTTTTATTGAGAAAAATGGAAAAATCAGAATTTAGAGTGGTGATTAGACATTTAATCTAAAAGGCGTAAAACCATCAGAGATCAAAGCTGAGCTGGATGTTGCTCGTGGTACATCTGCTCCTGCATCTGCAACTGTTTTCAGTTGGGTAAACGAGTTTAAACATGGCTGAACATCCACACAATATAAACAGTGGAAGTGACTACCCCTGAAATCATTGTCAAAATGCACGATATGGTTTAAGCAATCGATAAATTAAAGTGCACAAAATAGTAGAGGCCCCAGGCATATTGCAAGATACATTATATTCAATTTTGCATAAAAAATGAGATTTGAAAAAGTTTCTGCAAGATGGCTGCCGCATTTGCTCTCATTCAAGAATAAACACAATCATGTATTCGACTCTGAGGCTATTTTGGCGCAACCCTAAACAGTTTCTGCATAGATACATAGCTGTGAATGAAATATGGATCCACTTCTATACTCCAGAAACAATGAAACAGTCTAAAGAGTACATTTTTGAAGGAACACAGGCTCAGAAGAAGGTGAAGATGGTGAAATTGGCAAACAAGGTGATGGCTTCTGTTTTTAGGGAAACACAAGGAATCATCTACATCAATTACTTGGAAAAAAGACAAACAATGATGGGAGCTCGTTATGTCTTGTTATTCCATCTGAACAAGTCTATAAAAACATCCTCATTTGGAAAAGAAAAAGATCCTCTTCCATCAGGGAAATGCAAATGCACACCTACACAGTTTCATGGCCAAAATTATGGAATTAAAGTTCATATTATTACAGCATCCACAGATTTGGCCTGCAGCGACTTTTTTCTATTTCAAAACTTAAAAAAATGGCTCGCTAGACAACGGTTCATATCGAAGAAGGAGGTCATCACCCAAACAGTTGCCCATTTTGCAGAACTTATAAAATCCTACTTCTTGCAGGGCATAGAGAAGTTAAAGAAGCATTTGGAAAAGTGTCTTCAACTAAAAATAGATTATATTTAAAAATAAAAAATAAAAAGTCTACAGAAAATTATTTGTTTTTCTACCTTTTTCTAAGGTCGACCTTCATATATCAGGAATAAAACATAAGCGTCACTCATTTTTTAAGTTTTTGGCATGTGCATTTACCAAAAAAATAACTTGTCAATTTGGTTCTTCTTTATGTGAGCTTAAATGTGCTTTACCTGGAATAGCATCAAGTAATTAATAAATTATAGGAAACTTCCCCTTAGTCCATGTCAGTTCAAACCTTCTTCTGAAATTCACAAAATCTTAGAAGGAAATCTCAGAAATACAAAATGATTACAGATATTAAGGGATTAAATAATTTGCACTTATGTCTTTAATGCACAGTCTCTTAAATTTCTTAGAGTCACTGACTGGTATATGATTAAAATTGCTATCAGAAGATTCCTTTCACAGCAGATGTTTTTTACCAGGTAATAATTTCTTCTTCAAAACAAACCCCAAAAAGCAGTTCTGCTGCAGCCACAAATAGTCCCTCGAAATTACTTAATACTGTTTGCTAAAAATCCCTAACTACTTACTGAGCATCGTGGTTGAGGGGTTAATGCTCTGGCTTTGCTTTCAAGAGGACACTGGTTCCAATCCCCATCCAGCCATCCAGATTTGGGTTTTCCATGGTTTCTCCAAGTCATTCCAGGCGAATGCCGGGATGCTTCCTTCAAGAGGCCATGGCTGGATTCCTTCCTGTTCCTTGTCCCCAGTCATATCCTGCCTCTAATTAACTTGACATCGATAAGGAGTAAAGCAATAAGTAAAAAAAAAAAAAAACTAACCCCTTCTTTCAATATCATACAAATTGTTCAATTTATTACTTAAGTTCCTAGCAGTTCCTATCAATTACTTGCACACTTTTTGCGCAATTTTAAATTATAACACTTTTTTCAAAAAATAATTCGTGGCTGATTCCAAACTTCTAAGCTGGAGCAAAGCCCATTATGAATATAAATGGCAGGATAGATGGGCAATATTTTTTTGAAAGTTGGTCAACTGCTAAGTGTTGACTTAGAATTAATTTTGTTGGTATTTTTAATGCTTCCCTAACCTGACCCAATTATATAGACTTAGCTCTTGCTAGTTTCAATGGAAATAAACTAATTGGTTTGGTTATACTAAAATCCTCACTTTATATGAACAATAACAACAAAACAGCCAACCAATAAACTTACTCCCCTTACATGACAAAAGACCAACTCAGACAGTTACCAAAAATATCTAGATGTATGTGCTAATCTCGGACAGTATCACTGGTGATGAAATAGAGATGTTTGGTGGCTGCACTACTGTTTATAGAATTCGTCAAACCGATGCTTCTTCTGCTACAACCTCTCGATGCACTTACCCTCCCGCAAAGATTCATGTTGCAATCTTTATTCCCTACCAGTTCATACCAATATTGCATGACACTCACAATTCATAAATCTTAAGATAAAAATCAGAGTAATGTCCTAAAATACACACTGTAAAGCCCTACAGCCATCAAAGACCTTACTTTAATTTGGCATGGAACATTGATATTAACTGGATAAACATAAAGCCTCTCACCATTCAATAAGCAGGTATTAGTGTGATTACATCTAACCTCATTAAGTATCTCATCTACTGGAAAAAATAAGGTACAGCACTAAAATATTGTATTGGATCTGTTCGTCTCTTTTAGGCCTTTATCTGTTGTTATTTGCCCAAGATATGTTGTTGGTATCATAAGAAACTCTTATTTTTCAATTTGAAGCTTTAGTTTGTCCTCTATTAATCTTTGAAAAACTTAACTTAGTCTGTTGTACTCTTTCAAATAAGCTACCTAAACTATTATATCATCAGTAGATTAAATATTTATTATCTTATAAACCTGCTAGAATATTGTTCATTGCTCTCTGAAAACATCCTGGTGCTCCCTTCAATCCCACTTGAATGTATTTATACTCATAATTATTGAAATCTGCACTCAATGCAGTTTTCTCTCTTACTTCTTGTGGATGAGAATCTGTTAATGTCCAATTGATTAGTTGAGCACCAGAAATACTTTGCTTTTGCCAAGGTGATCATAAATGTCTTAAGTGTTAGGATGGGGGAATGCATCTCCTACCAAAATTATATTTAGATTTTGATAATGATATTTGTTTTCCACTTTCATCTAATTTTTTTGAATGAGCAATAAAGGTGAATTGAAAGTGCTTTTACTTGGACGTATTACACTATTCTTTAACATTTTACCAAAATGGTCTTGTAAAATTTTGCTTGGGCTTTTGGTATTCTTTACAGCCTAATATTGACAATTTTCCTTTGTGCTACTGGTACTAAAGCTATCTCATGTTTTACAACCAGTGTCTGTGTTAGCTTGTTGCCTGGAAAAAAGTAATATGTAAATCTTAAATAATACTGATGTGTGAGTGGAAACTTTCCTGGCATATTCATTCAGTGTAAGCTTCACGGGTGTTCAGCTGGGTAGTGTCACTGCTGGCCTTGCTGTCTTCATCAGGTGCAGAAAGCTTCAAGTGTTGTAAGCTAGAACTCATCATCTAGACCTTACACTGTATATGGCTACTGGTATCATGGATGGCATTGGCTTAAATTTTAATGCTGCCAGGAGTGGTGCTAATTAAATGAAATCCAGTTTTTATAGATACATTTGGTATTAACTATGTTTATAAACTGAACCTGCCATTCAACCTGGTTTACTTTATAATAAACTCTTAATGGTAGTGGTACTGTCTTTAACTTGACAGCCACACTGTAGGGTGCCAGGCAGCAAAATTGCTCAAGATTTCTCTATCATACCAAATGTTATTAAAATTCAACTCTGCACATGGCATATCTCAGTAGGCAACAAAGGATAAAAATGGTTCACAACAATTTTATTTGAAATACTAATCTTTTTAGGACAAGATAAGATACATTTACAAGTTTCACAGAGTTTAAATTTGACTTGCTCATTTAAAAAGTACTTATTTAGTCAGGGTAATTACTCAGAGAAATGTTTGAGTCCTTTGACATGCTGCAAACTTCTTGTATATTCTGTGGCACCCTACCAAGTTTGCTCACTGCAGTTGAAATTACTCCTTGGCACTGAAAGGCTTGGCAGGAGAAAGGAGTTGTGCCTCTGGCCCCACAGATGATAGTAGCAGTAAGACAAGCAGATCTGCTCATGTTGAACTCAAACAAAAAGTCCCTCACATCTCTGCCATCCAGCATCAGCAGAAAGATTTGTCTCTCACCTGGACCTGTAATATCAACCTATCATTCAACCACCAAACATTTTCTCTTATGTTGATTTGCAGGTTCACATGAAACAGAAAAAAAAAAAAAAAAAAAGTGGCACGTCACAATCATTATCCTAGAATGGTCTCTCTCTCCCATTAGTATATGGGTGGAATCCTTGGAATGCCACATTCCTTCTCAAAATCTGCTCACAACTATCCTCAGTGCTTTTACACATTGCTGCTTGACTTCAATAAATTAATCTATCTTCCATGCCACCTTCATGTCGGTCAAATATCTCACTTTTATTGAGGTGACTGTGGCAAGTAGACCTAATGGATCCTATTATGGTGTAGCCTTGGTCAAACAAGCATTTTCACTAACTTTTAGTAGTTCAGCACTCTTTATCAATGCCAAATGTTTGGGCGCATGTCTTTCATAGCCTTTTGTGATGCATGGATGACTACCTCTCATTACATAAATATTGAAACAGTTTCTGTCCATGCACTAGCATCTCATTACAGCTTGCCAACATACCCAATAAAAATTGAATTTTCCATAAAATTTTTATGCAGTGTCTACTGCAACTTCACTCACAGTTGAGCCACTGCCATCTCAACATAATCAGCTTTGATTCCTGAAGCTCTACAAATGTTCATTTAATTTTGTTTTCACAAGAACTTTCCAACATTCCCCCATTTTCAGATAAATCCCTCTGCTGAAATGTCATGTGGGAATGTGCCATATTGTAAATGCTTACAATGTGACTTGTCTCACACATAAAATTCCCATATGCATCTATTATCTCAGATCTACCATCATGATAACAGCAGGATCCAGCCTTATTGTATTATTACACATATAACATAAACAGTACACAATATTCATAAATTGGTTTATTGTATTTAACCCTAGGAACCTATGGACTTTCTATACATCATAGTGTCCTTAGCATTCACAGCACATTTACAGTATTAATGTCTTTAACAGTAAAAGCTCCATTGCAAACAATAAAACCTGTGATGCTGAAGGAACATTGTCACTCCTAAACTTTCCCCTATGTATGTAATGTCCTTCATAATTTTACACAAGACAGACTTCATACACTCTCCGTTATCCAAAAATTACATTGTTTTTAAATTTACAAGATATAAAGATAAATCATTATCCTCCAGTATTCACATGGAACTTTGTATAGAAAACAAATTCATCTGAGTGACTAATATAGATCAGTGTCATTCAGTATTCACATATCACTTAAACGTAATAACCTTCTTCCCTGGAAAATGATTATATTAGAATACAAGAAGCTAACATAAATCATTGTCATCATGTAACACAAGTGTTGAGACTCCAGCTGATTAAATGAGGAATGACAAACTGTTTTTGTCCGGGTAGTGACTGTTCGCCCAGACAGTACAATTTTCTCCAACAAACATCCCGAAATTGTTTTTTTTTTTTTTTTTTAACTGCTTTACGTCTCTTTTTAACATTGACGTCTTTAGAGACGGGAAAGGATGGGGGGCAAGGAATGGGAAGGAATTCGGCCATGGCCTTTCGAAGGAAGCATCCCGGCATTTGCCTGGAATGATTTGGGGAAACCATGGAAAACCCAAATCTGGATGCCCGGACGGGGATTCGAACCGCCGTCCTCCCGAATGCGAGGCGAGAACGCTAACCGTTACACCGGCCCGCTTGGTCCAAAATTGTTATTTATGTATTTAATCCGTTGGCACAGATCACACCCCAAATTGTCTTCGCCACAAACCTTTTCAGTGAGGGCACATACAACTTCCGACGTAACAGCGTAAACGTCTTCTCAGTGCCTTGTTGCCCGAAGTGCTCATGTTATATCCAGACTACTTCTGCTGCCATTATCTGTGGCAGCCATCATTTGATCCAGGTGGATTTGGCGCATCACTGCTATGTTCTAGATCTGCTGCTCTTTCCATTTTGCCCATTCTGAAGAAAGTGTCTCTACATTACTCCCTGATAAGTTTACTACCTAACTTGATGGGATTGATACTAGCAATTACCCTCGTGGAAGTAACCATAATTTCATATCCTTTAGCCTAATGGCTGATGGATTGTATTAGGTATTTAGGAAAACATCTTAACCGGTCCACTCTCTTGCAGTATGACAACACTATATCATTTTCCTGCAATTGGAACACCAACTGGCTGACCCAACTTGAGGTGATCCATACTAAGAAACATTTTGCTAACCTTTGTCACATCAAACACCAATGCAAGAATCTCAAATTCTGTGATATGGTAGTTCCAATCTGGGATTATCAAAGTGCCATTTGCAATCACCATAATCAGCAGACTTTCATTATCAGCTTTCTGTTACTGTAGTTCTCTGACATCCCTCCCACTGGTATCACAATACAGAAAATATGGCTATGTAAAGTTTTGCTTCTTTCTGCTCCTTATCCCATTTCCAGCAAGTGCCCTTTCTGAGCAGGACGTACAGTGGTTTATTTATGTCTGCAAAATCCTTAATGCTGTTCCACATATTGCCAATAATTGCCTCTTATTTCATACCGAGTGAAGTGGGTGAGTGGTGACATTCTGGCCTTACATTCGGAAGAATGCGGGTTTGAATCCCAGTCCGGGCATCCAAATTTGAATTTTCCATGGTTTCCCCAAATCACTCCAGGCCAATGCTGGGATGCTTCCTTTAAATGGCCATGGCCGAATTGCTTCCTGTTCCTTGCCCCCCAGCCCATTCCCGCCTCTAATGACCTCGATGTCGACGAGGTGTAAAGCCATAAGCAGAAAAAAAATCTTATTTCATGCTTGTGGGAGGCTTGCTTCTGACATGCAGTTAGTTTCATCTCTACTTTTCACAAACTTTTGAATGCAGTCATTCGATAGACCTCAGATGAATTAAGCCCTACCAAGCAGTTATATGAGTTTCAGTTCCCTTGCTAACATATCATCACTGCAGACACATCTGACTGTGTCTGTAAAGTCGTACTACATTTCAAGAATTTTACTCCCCCTTGAAGTCCACTTTTGGTTTCCCTTGCCTTGTTTGAAATATTTTACAATTATAGATATCAGTTGTTTTTTTACTATAGAAATTGCTTCTAAAATATCTCTTTCTTCTGATGACTGTTAGTTGTATCCACCTGCTATTTTTGATTTAACATATTGTAAAAGCAATTATTGATCCACTTCTATGACTCAAAGGCCACATCAACACTATCAATAAATTCTGTTAGCTTACATTTGTCAGTATCAAAAAGTCGTGAAATTAATTTAAGGGCTTCAAATACACCAGCATATGTTACATCATTCAACCCTTTACTCGTACTGATACTTACTTTTAAGTGAAGAATATAAAGTAAACAATAAAGAAACAAGAAATAGTTCTGACCTGAGACTTATTAGCTATTGTCTGAGAATCTGCAGTGACTTCCTCAGTGACCCTCTCCTGCAGTCACCTTGTCCATTGTACTGAATGTGGCTTTCCAAAGTTGACTGTGACTGGCATCTGGCTTATTTAGATCACAGACCTTGCCCACCTCTGTTTATCTCTGACAGCAAATGGTACTTATCACTGTCTAGATGTTAACAGCCAGCCTACCACACGGTATTAACATGTGTTGCAATTCTTCTTTGACATGGATGTTCGATAACTGGTAGCTCCAGCTATTTGCTAGATGTTCCTACGTGACTTAGGTACTGAAGATAACCTTGTCCTAAGGAGAATCCATAAACAATGTGGCTCCATTTCGGCCTCCCTTGAATTCCCCCCCCCTTTTTCAATATGGCACATCCCCATTAATTCCTAAAGACATTTTTTCTATTCGGACTATTCTTACAATTATTTCATATGTAATGAACACAAATGATATTTGCATTATGTTCTTTTCCATAACTATAAATATTCTAAATGAAATGTTGATACTAGCCACTCCTGCAAATGATCAATTATTTAAATCAAATGCAGATCTTGGAAGTGGGTAGGATCTAGGGTAAAACTTCAGAAAGGAAGATCACATTGTAATTGTGGGGGGACCAGGAAAAGGTCTTAGTAAGGACCACAATTATTCTGTTGTGAAAGACATTATTCACATTTCCAGGAACTCGTGTCAGATGAATGTGGGATTTGTAGGTATGTTTGAGCGTTAATGATAAACCCTGGATATAGCATTATATTAGATGTACAAATACATCATTGGAAAGGATTCTCTGACAGTCTGCAAATTCACACATTGGTTTGATTGATGTGGCCTACATCAGGAGGGACAGTTATATTCACCATGGAGTCCATCTGAAATTCTGAGGCAAAAGGAAGCTCTCACTTCTTATTGCTGGTGAGATTAGAAGATGCCAGGTGAGTGAAAAAGGTATTCCTGTTATAAGTGGTGTGAAGTCGTGGACTTTTTTGAGCAAACAAAATAAATATATCAAGATGTCTAAAGGAAATTGAACTCTCAGTGAATCAAAATTTATGAAGATTAGACATTTTAACTGACATGCCAATATATACTGAAAAAATAAACAATACCAAGTCATTTAATTAATGTGTTCAGACTACTATTCTCCATCAAAATGTAAGAGGAATATTTATTAAAATTGATGAAATTACCTTTTGCATAGAAGAGATTCAAAATTCCAGAAATTTCAGTGTATACTTTTGTGCATAAATATAAGTGAAAACGGTATAAAACATTTCATATATGCCATAAATAATTAACACTGCTCAGAAGTATATACTTCACAGGATGTTAATGGAAAATTTGCTTCCCTTCTAGATATATTTCTAACTCCTTTAGAAGGAAGGGTTGTTTTTTTTTTTTTTTAAATAAAAAAAAAAGAGGAAAGTTGGCATAAATCCAAACAGTGAATTGGGTAAGGGTTGGATTGCAAAGGGTATTAGAGTATCTAGTAAAATGAAAAGGGACCTTTAAATAAAAGTAAAAGAATATGATAAGTATACACTGAAAACTCATTAAACTTTGCAACAAAATCTTCTCAGGTGTCCAGCCGGATTTTGTTCTAAAAACACGATGTTTCAACAGCTAGCTCTGCTGTCTTCATCAGGTATCGTCTAGTTGTTGCAAGATGACTGTCACTGCCTCAACTGGCTTAGCCACCCATCGAACTTCCTTTATATCTTCAGCAATGCCGCACAAAATCTTGGTCCCACTACAACGCTCCCCTGCAGCCTGGATGTGGTGGTGGAGAATGATGCTGGGAGGCCCACTCATTCTGGTTGGTCGAGAGCGCCGGCATAATACACCCACTCGTAGTGAGCCCAAGATATTCATGCCATTGCTGAAGATATAAAGTAAGTTCAATGGGTGGCTAAGTCAGTTGAGGTAGTGACAGTCAGATTACAACAACTAGAAGATACCTGATGAAGACAGCAAAGTTAGCTGTCAAAACATTGTGTTTTTGCAACACCATCTGGCTAGGATACCCAAGAAGATTTTGTTGCATCAGTACACCAGGAAAGTCTTCACTCACACATCATTAAACTTTATTCTAAAATACTAACAAATGTAATAAGAAAGGCCAAGAACATGAATGTATCAGCAAAAATAGAGAATTCAGGCAAGATGAAAACTATATAGAATTTAATGAAAGCTGAAACAGGAAAATCTGTAAATCACTCTAAAGACATAATAGTAGAACAAAATGGAACTGTGTATCATGAAGTAGGGGAAGTTTGTAAAATATTTGACAAACATTTTACTTCAGTTGTAGGAATAATAGGCATAGAGAAACAATCCCCAGATAGTGCCATTAGGCTTCTACAGACTGCTTTCCCAAATAGATTTGTGGAGATGCAATAGCCACCAGTAACATTCTCAGAAATAAACAAACATTTGTAGCAAATAAAACCCAAAAATTCTTAATGACAATAATTCAAGTAAATTACTGACATGATGTTCAGATTCTATTAGTCAGATCTGTAATGAATCCTTAATGAAAGACATATGTTAAAATGCACTAAAATATGGAATTGTAATCACAATTATTTAAGAAAGGAGAAGTGACATGTATAGATAACTACCATCCCATTTCTTTCCTTCCAGGATTCTGTGTTACCTTTCATGCATCATTTTTGCCTGGTGCTTCTGCCTTATTTAATATTTACCAGTTATTGGTGGAAAATATGTTATCTGGTCTTCTTCTTTTGCATTTTTTTTTTTATAGAGCACATCTAATTATTGAAAGATGCATAGGCAGTTCTTTGTTCTCAGTTTGCTAATTTTTTACAAAGTATTATGCCAATAGCTGCTGAACTAAACACCTTGTAAATGCTCGCTACTATACTTTTCATCCACCTTCTAACCTGAAACCCAAATCTTTTATCAAAGAATCTAAAAACACAGGTGGGGGATCTTGAAGAAAATATGGAAAAAACTGGAAGCTACATTTTTAACTCCAAAGATTATGAACAAGTATCTGCAACAGGAATTGAGAGCAACTTCCAGAGAAAAAAGAGTGCTCTGGAATAATAGAAATAAGTTAGTACACAGAAAGATTACAAAGGTACTAAAGAACATATTTTCGAAAAATCAGATTAAATTTTTACTAATGGGAAAGATACGTGCCAAGTGGAACAGGGATGGTGTCTGCAAAGCAGTGACATCATGTGCTATTCCAAAAAACTGTAATTTGTTTTTTAAAAAATAAGTTTACCTGTGATTGTATGTCAAACGAAAAGAATATTGCTAAAACACTTTGTTCCAAAATAGTAGACAAGTATTCAGATGTGTCAGTGAATGTCATAAAACTATGTAAGGGCAACAATGTTTATTCGTTTATGGAACAGGAATGTGAAACTGCACGGAAGAGAGAATCTTGTCAGTTACTCACATCATACGCTCCAAATATGAAAAAAATTAAACTAAGGAAAAAGGAAACTGCTTTAGGTAATATAATTGCAAGGAAAGGGAAAATGACTCGAGCAACCCTCGGCGTGTGCACACCTCCCGAGCCTCATGACTCATTTTCTCCATCATGAATAAGGTTTAATAACCGAAATATTGAGTTTATTTGTGTGTTCGAAATATATGTTCTTCTCTTGTTGCTGCCTTCAACTTTGGTGAGTGATGAGTCATTTTCCCTTTCCTTGCAATTAAATATGAAAAAAGAGAGACCAGATGGTATTTAAATCTTACAATCAAATACTTTAAAAAAATTCATTGAATTAATTTATTCGGCATGCATAAGATACATAGATTTGAACATGTGAAAGGTTTTGCAGTTATCCGCGGAAAATAGGTTATCTCCTCTTCGATACATCGTACCTATCTTCTTTTAAATATTTTATAGAAAACATCTAATTATTGAAACATGTCTATGTGGTTCTTTTTTCTCATTTTAACTTTCAATCAGTTTGTTGATATTTTTTACATCTTCCACCAACACCAGTCAAACTAAACGCAAATAAAATCTATATTGGATGACTTCCTTCTTAAGTTGCACGATTATAAGTAGAATTTGAAATGATTTAGTTCATCTTCATGGTTCAGCCATCTCATCTTAGCAACCAACACAAAACAAAACTTTAAGAAATCTATGTAAGTATGCTTGGGCAACATAGAATAACTAACAAATTTCTGATCACCACAATTCTCAATTTTTTGTGTAAAAGTCATGTATTGTAGCATGGTAAAAGATGTTACACACTATAATATTATCACTACTTCATAGTTTGGATTCCAGAAATGGCTATATATTCATTTTTAAACAACATACCCACATGGACCTGGTACGTAAGTGCCAGGTACTGGTTTGGCAAACCTGTGGTGCCCGAGCTGGAAACTTGTGAGTGCCACAAGTTTCCCACACCGTAAACTCCTGCCATGCTTCAACACCACCATAGGGCATGACAGTGGAATGTTGTGTGTTTAGAAGTGTGAAGATCTTGGCTTCATCACCCGGTTGCGGGGATGGAATAAACCTCTATATAAAAAAAAAACCTCGACCTCAAGATGTGACACTGTGCCTTGGAGGTGAATGGGTGATGAGGGCAATCACTTGCTAGCATGCGACCACAGGGGCACCAGCGCTCCTCTGTTGTATTAGCCTGGGGGATCCCCAGACTTTCCCTCCTTACTCGTGGGATCTAAAACTAAGTCTTTAAAAGAAAAAAACCAGAAACCTTTCTAAAAACAACCTAGACCCCTGCAGTGGTGATGCGCCACAGGCTAATATAAACACACTCAATATCAAGAATGGGGTGTGGGTTAATAGCCCCCTCCCCCACTTCCAAAAGTCACAGAAAAGTTTAATCATTACAGAACGCTTCTGTTATAACTGAAAGAGAAGAAGGATGTTTTGAAAATGTGTCATCCTTCTACATCACAAAGAGTCTAGAGGGTCTTGTAGGTACCCTAAACTCTGTTAAAAAAAACTGAGGACTGGGACACTGCTGCTGGAAATGGCCAATAGTCAGCAGGCTACCAAACTCCTCAATTGTGAGAAGCTCGGGAATTGCCATAAAATGTGAACTCCATAAGTCCATAAATACCAGTAATGGCGTAGTCACCTGCCGTGATGTTATGGATTTAGGGACGGATGAGCTTCTTAAGTAGTGGAAATCAGAGGAAGTGGTTGAGGTATGTCAGATCACACGAAGGGTGAATGGAAATCTTGAAAAGACTGTCAGCTTCGTCCTGATGTTTTACAGTCCAATGTTTCCCAAAAATATCATGGCTGGATACCTGAACCTAAATATACACATGTATGTCCCGGATCCATTGCGGTGCTTCCAGTGCCATGAGCTTTGGGCATATGACGGCGTCATACCTGTGGTAAGTGCAGCAAGGGCGTGCATGAGCCTGGTGTAAATTGCACGCTCGCACAGGTGTGCGTCAACTGCTCCGGGTCACACCCTGCCTTGAGTAGGGAGTGTCAAGTGTATCTTGGAGAGTGCATGATACAGGAGTTGAAGACCAAAGAATGGATTTCTTATAGGGAAGTGAAGAAGAAGGCCAAGTTGCTTGCCACTCCCATGTTCGCAAGTTTTGCTGAAATAGCTTCAACTCCCATTAGGAAACAAAGTATTGCTACCCAGACATCTTTTGCAGACATGAGTACAAGTACAATGTGCTCATGTCAATGCAAATGTGGTGCAAAATCTGCTAAGGTTGTATCACCTGGGACCGCGGACGTTGGTAGCAATACATCTGCTACCTCGAGCACTCCAGCAGCAGCAGTAAGAAAGGCTTCACCAGCAGTACCAGTAAAAGTAATCATTCCACTGATTCAACCATGTGCAGTGCCAATGGTAGCAACACCATATGCTACCAGTGGGAAAGAAGGCGAACAGAAGATCCGTGGACCGAAGTTTAGAGAGACGGACCCGACTCTGTTCGTGAAATCCCCCTCTTTATCCCCTCTCAGAACACTTGGTAATAGGGAGAAGAAGAAGAGGATGAGGAAGAAGAAGGCCAAGGAGGTGTTGCATGAGTTCACTGAGTCAGAGATGTCTGTCTCTTCAGAGCCAGGAGAAACTGAAATGCTGGTGGACGAGACTGGTCCCGTTTCTCAGCAGACAGAGACTGAACACACACCTGAACCGGGGTGGGTGAAACTAAACAGGTAGGATGACTCCTATACTGGAACATTAACAGTTTTATGGCTCACAAAGAGAAGTTACAACTCTTAGCATGGTCTGATCCTTTGTGTCTCTATCTCCAAGAGACACATTTCAGACCAGCCGACCAACCTGTGCTAAGAGGTTATGAAGTTTACCGAAAGGACGACACTGAGGGTGATCGAGCGATGGAGGGAGTGGCTGTGTTTGTATGGAACACTCTCCACTCCAAACCAGTTGTTCTCACCTCTACCCTACAGGCAGTAGCTGCCAGAATTGATGGACCGGTACAGTTGACAGTATGCTCCTTATGTCTACCTCTGGGGCCACCAGATTTTTTGGTAAACTGGCTGATTTATTGTGGCAAATTTCTTGGCTTTTTCTCCTTCTAGGAGACTTTAACACAAACAATGCATTGTGGGTGGTCGACCACCGATTACCCCAGAGCTTGGGAAATTTGTAGATTATTTGAGCGAGAGGATTTATGCGTCCTTAATACTGGCCAAATGATGCACTTTACTATGGCTGCCAGTACATCCTCTGCCATTGATTTTTCTCTTTGCTGTCCTTCACTAGCAGACTCCGTGTGCTTGGAGGTGGACCGTGACCTTCATGGAAGTGACCGTGGCTGCACGTGGAGTTCGAACATGGATGAAGAACTATCAATCACAAAAGGAATGTCAGCGGAGCTGATTGGCAACTCTTTTGCTGTTCAGTCACTCTTCAACAGTGTGAGAACATTGATGAAAATGTGAAACACTTCACCAAAGTGATTCACCAGGCGGCTAATATTTTCATGCCTATTAACTCAGGAATGCTGCGAAGAACACCCGTCCCTTGGTGAAACAATGAATGTCATTCCGCCATTCAGGGTCGCAGATGGGCCTGGCACCATTTCAGATTTCACCCAACACCTGACAACCTGGCGACATTCAGAGTTGCTAGAGCTAAGGCAAGTCAAGTGATTAAGGAGAGAAAAATAAGGTCATGGCAGAACTTTGTGAGCACCATTAACAGTTCCACATCGACAACAAAAGTATGGAAGTCAATCCACCGTATATATGGAAGGTTGGAAGGTACTCTCGATTGCTAGTATCTGGATTACTGGATCAGGGCATGTAATCACCAAGGAGCAAAGCATAGTGCAGCTGTTGGCAGAGTCGTTAGCTGCTATTACTTTGTCTGCCAGACTTGAACCTGAGTTTTAGCAATGAAGAACTGCTGCCAAAAGGAATATTCTAAGCTTCAACTTGCCACATTTTCAAGTGTATAATACCCCTTTTACATTTTGGGATTTGGAGTCTGTCTTAAATGGAACCACAAGGACCAGCACCTGGACCCAATCTGATGCAGTACCAGATGCTGAGGCATCTTACCAAAGATGCAAAAGAATACCATCTAGAAATCTTTAATGATATATGGATTTGAGGACACTTACCTGACTTGTCGAAAGAAGCAACACTTATACCTATTTTAAAACCCGGGAAGGACAAATTGATACTGGGTAGTTATCATAACATTGCCTTAACAATCTATGTCGGGAAGACACTAGAGCCAATGGTCAACTGCCACCTTGTCTGGTGTCTAGAATCCTGAAACCTTCTGAGTTGCTCTTAGTGTGGATTTCGGAAGTTCTGTTCCACCTTGGACAACCTGATCTGCTGGTAGCGGTGATACAGGACGCGTTTATTCACAACCATCATCTTGTTGGTGAGTTTTTTGATATAGACAAGGCTTACGATACTACCTGGCAGTATGGTATTTTAAAACAACTCCATGAACGTGGTTTTAGGACAGACCTGTCCCATTTTATACAGTCACTTTTATTTCAGCGTTGCTTCCAGTACCGAGTCATTAGGGAAGTGTCAGATGTATGTATCCAGGAAAATGGTGTTCCTCAGGGCTCAATTTTAAGTGTTATTCTTTTTGCTGTTGCGATTAACAGCATCTCAACTGTAATGAGGAGTCTGATACAGTACTCCTTATAAGTTGATGATTTTTTAATTTTTTGTGCACCATCTAGCCTGAGAAGCTCTGAGCGGCAGCTCCAGCTCGCACTAAACAAGCTAGATGAATGGTCAGTGCATACTGGTTTTTGATATTCTGCTGGTAAAACCCAGTGCGTACTTTTTTCTTGATCTCTTGGCCTTTTACCAGAACCCCATCTTACCCTGAGGAAAATCATTTTGAGTTTTAGCGAAAATATTCATTTTCTGGGCCACATATTTGATGGTATGTTATGTTAGCTACCAAATCTCAAAGATGTGAAAGCCAGAGCTCTAAAAGCTCTCAACATTTTAAAGTGTCTTTGTGGCATGTCATAGGGTGCTGACCACTCTTGCCTGCTACTATTCTATAGAGCCTTTGTAAGGTTGCGGTTTGAGTACGGTTGTATAGTATATGGTTCAGCACGGAACAGTTATCTGTGCATTTTAAATAGTGTCTACCATGCAGGAATCTGGCATCGCCACGGGTGCTCCGGCTGGTGAAGCTGTGGAGCAACTCCTTCCAGCGGGTAAGGAGGGATGAGGTTCTTCTTACTCGCCTCTGTATATGGCACTGCCCTCTGACGCATAGCTTTCTTCTCTATCTGGAGGACCCACCCGAATGTGATGCTTGTGGTGCACCTCTGATGGGGTACCACATTTTAATTGACTGTGTACTGTTTTTAAATAATAAGACCAGCAATGTGGCCAATGTTTTAAAGTTTTGTGTATTGGCCGGTCTGGTACCTGAAAGTTTAGGCAGATCGGCCTAGTTTTAAGATGGATGTGTGGCCTCTTTCCAGCCACCTGTCCATGTGCATTGTTTTGTTTTTTATATTGTTACAATTCCTGTCTCGCTAGTCACTATACAGCCAGTGAGACATGTAGTGTTTTGAAATTCCTTTGTAAACCTGTTTGGCCCCTTAACAGCCATCCTGGTGTTGTACAGTGTTAGGTCCTGGTGGCCCCTTTACAGCCCCAACTCATTTTTGTGATATATTTTATTTGCTGTCTGTATGACCGATCCCTTTACAGTCGACCATACAGACAGTATTTTAGCCACAGTAATAGCTGGTTATTGTTAAGGCACTAATGACCTCATTGTCAATGTGCCCTAAAGCCACAACAACAACAGCATTAAATAAAATGTTTGAGGAACTGAATAATGAATGTGCTGTGTATGATTTTTTTGTGATCTTGCAAACGCATTTGACTGTGTAAATCATGAATTATTTTGGAATAAAATAGAATACTATGGAATTCATGGAACTGCAGGTAAATGGTTTAATACATGTATGGAAACCCAAACACAGAAAGTTTCATTTTTTTATTCTTAAATCAGTAAAGATGCTTTATCATACCGGGAGAAAATGCAACATGGCATTCCACAAGGCTCTGTCATTGAAACACTTCTGTTTTATTATACAACAATGATCATCCTGAAAACTTATCTGACAAGGTTAAGAGCATTTTCTTTGCAGATGACACTATCCTGACTGTAAAGAAAACTCCAAACAGTAATCTAAAACATAAGCAATAGAAGTACTTAATGGAGAAGAAAATTGGTTTAAGGCAAACTCGATAAAATTAAATTTTTATAAAACATTTTATAATATCTTTAAAACAAAAAACAAAAGATATATGCAGCAGGATTTACATATCAAGTATAAACATAACACAATCATGGAAACAAAGTGTGTAAAATTTCTTGGAATTCAATGGGAAACTCAGTTGGCAAGAACATCACATTACTGAAGAAGATAAGTGGTGTCTTTGCAGCAATAAGAATACTTTCTTAGAATTAATGATACAATTGTGCTCCTCTTATTTTCATTCAGTCATGTCATATGGCTTCATTTTGGGGGGAGCTGTGTAAGGTAAAACCAAGAACTAAGAACTAATTGTAAGGGTTTGGGAGAGACTATACTAGTCTTTTCCAACCAAATGTCAACCTCTCCTTCACGTGGTGCACCCTGTTTGCACGGACGAGGCTCTGGCGACTAAAAGATTCCCGGTATAAGGAGTCACCCACTGCTTGCCAACGGCCTCCGGAAGGAGGGCAGAAGAGCGGGGAGCGGTTCAGGGCACCCTCTTGCCCTTGGGGTTGGAAACGGCCCCTAAAGGCGGATGAATCAGAAATGATCAACGGCATGGGGATGCAGAAGGCAACGGGAAACCACTGCATTAAAGACCCAAAGGGTATCCCGAGGACATGTAATCCTCTCAAATTACATATATCATGATGGCTTCTTCCTGGGTAAAATATTCCGGAGGTAAAATAGTTCCCCAATCGGATCTCAGGGTGGGGACTGCTCAGGGAGGAGTCATCAGAATGGATAGAAACATTCTACGAGTCGGAGCGTGGAATGTTAGAAGTCTGAATAGGGCAGGTAGGTTAGAAAACTTAAAAAGGGAGATGGAACAACTTAAGTTAGATGTTGTTGGGATTAGTGAGATTAAATGGAAGGACGCACAGGATTTCTGGTCTGGGGAACACAGGATAATTAGCACACAAGCTGTCAATGGAGTCACTGGTGTAGGATTTGTAATGAACAAGAAAGTAGGGAAATGGGTGAGTTATTATGAACAATTTAGTGACAGGATTATTTTGATGAGGTTAGAAACTAAGCCCGTCCCAACCACATTAGTACAAGTATATATGCCAACGTCACAGGAAGATGACGAAGAAATAGAAGAAATATACGCTGAAATTGAAGAATTAATCCAATATGTGAAAGGGGAGGAAAATCTAATAATCATGGGTGATTGGAATGCAATAGTGGGAGAAGGAAAAGAGGGGAATACTGTAGGAAGTTTTGGTCTAGGAGAAAGAAATGAGCGAGGAAGCAGGTTGCTAGAATTTTGTGAAAGATATAAGCTAGTAGTGGCGAACACACTGTTTAAGAACCATGCAAGAAGAATATACACCTGGAAACATCCTGGGGATACAGGCAGATATCAGCTAGATTATATCATGGTCAAACAGAGATTCAGGAATCAAGTTCTAGACTGTAAAGCGTACCCAGGAGCAGACATAGACTCGGACCACAATTTGATAGTAATGAAGTGCAGGCTGAAATTCAAGCGAATAAGGAAGCAGTATAAGCAGAACAGACTAGAAGTGAATAAACTGAAACAATCTAGCACAAGAGAAAAATTTGCAGAAATGGTAGACTTAGGTCTAAGAATTAACTGTGAAAGGAGCTCAACCGAGGACGAATGGAATGCATTAAAGACCGAAATAATGAAAGCTGGCAAAGAAACCTTAGGCTTTAGGGAACAAGCTGCCCGAAAACCTTGGATCACAGAAGAAATTTTGCAGCTGATGGATCAGAGAAGAAGGTACAAACATGCTCAGGATGAAGCAGGAAGAGAGCAGTACAGACAATTTAGAAATCAAATAAATAGGAAATGCAAAATAGAAAAAGAAAAATGGCTACAAGAAAAGTGTGAAGAAGTAGAAAAGGAAATGTTCGTAGGAAAAGTAGATGTTGCATATAGAAAGATCAAACAGAATTTTGGAGAAATGAAGAAAAGAGGTATGAACATTAAAACTGCCGAAGGGAAACCTCTTTTAAGCTCAGAAGATAGAGCTAACCGATGGAAGGAATACATTGAGAAACTGTATGATGGGGACGACTTGAACAATAGTGTATTGGAAAAGGAAGGCGATATCGACATTGATGACTTAGGAGATCCTGTTTTGAGGACAGAATTTAATAAAGCTCTGAATGACTTGAAAGCAAATCAGGCAGTTGGTATTGATGAGATCCCTGCAGAACTTCTTAAATCTCTAGGAGAGGAAGGAATCGAAAGATTATTCAAGCTGATATCAAAAAGTTATGAAACAGGAGAAATTCCTACTGATTTTAATAAAAATATCATCTTCACACTTCCAAAGAAAGCACAAGCCGACAAATGTGAGAATTATCGCACCATTAGTCTAACATCACATGCTTCAAAATTACTGACCAGAATAATATACAGAAGGATGGAAAGGGTAGTAGAAGAGATAGTAGGTGAAGATCAGTTTGGGTTTAGGAAAAATCGCGGTACAAGGGAAGCAATTCTGTCTTTAAGATTAATACTTGAAGGGCGGATCAAGAAAAACAAAGATACGTTTATGGCATTTGTTGATTTAGAAAAAGCTTTTGATAATGTTAGGTGGGACAAGAAGTTCAAAATTTTAAAGAAGTCAGGCCTAAAGTATCGAGATAGAAGAATACTCTATAAACTATATAAGAATCAAGTGGCTGTAATAAAAGTAGAGAATCACGAGAGACATGCATCAGTTAAAAAGGGTGTGAGACAAGGTTGTAGTCTATCCCCGTTAATATTCAACTTGTATGTAGAAGAAGCAATGAAGAAAGTGAAAGAAAAATTTCCATGTGGCATAAGTTTTCAGGGAGAAAAAATCAGTATGTTACGATTTGCTGACGACATTGTCTTATTAGCAGAGAGGGCTGAGGATATTGAGAAGTTATTGAATGGCATGAAGAAAATACTGAAGGAAGACTTTGGACTGAATATAAATCAAAGTAAAACAAAAGTGATGAAATGTAGCAGAAATGATACCAATACTAGCAGATTAAATATAAAAATAGGATCTGATGCAATAGGAGAAGTGAGTGAGTTCTGTTACTTGGGAAGCAAAATTACAACCGATGGCCGAAGCAGGAATGATGTTAAAAGCAGAATAGCACTAGCAAAAAGAGCCTTCATGAAAAAGAGAAACCTTTTAGTTTCAAATATTGATCTAGGAATTAGAAAGAACTTCTTAAAACTCTATGTGTGGAGCACAGCACTTTACGGTAGCGAAACATGGACTTTAGGAATACCGGAAAGAAAGAAACTTGAAGCATTTGAAATGTGGTTCTACAGAAGAATGCTTAAAATTAAGTGGACAGACAAAGTAAGAAATGAACGAGTTATGGAAATGATGGGTGAGAAAAGAAGTTTGTGGAAGAAGCTTACAGAAAGAAGAGACAGGCTGGTAGGTCATATTTTGAGACATGCTGGATTGGTTAATTTGTTAGTGGAGGGAACAGTTGAAGGTAAGAACTGTAGAGGTAGACAGAGATTAGAATATATGAAGCAGATAATTGAGGACGTGGGTTGTAACGGGTATGTAGAAATGAAGAGGTTAGCACAGGATAGGAAGGGATGGAGGATTGCATCAAACCAGTCTAAAGACTGACGACAGCAAAAAAAAAAAAAAAAATTGCAGATAACTCTTTAAAAAGCTCAGTATTCCTACAATGACTTCTCAGTATATATATTCTCTCGTGTGCTTTGTAATAGAACATTTTAACATGTTTACATCTAGTACACAGGTACATAATTTCTATACAAGAAACTGAAATAACTTATACAAAACACAAACATCACTGTCATTAGTACAATGAGGAGTTAATTATTTTGGCACACATCTGTTTAGTAAAAATATAAAATAGTTTGCAGATAACTAAAGATATCTTTAAAGAAACCAAGAAGTTATGTTATTGGCAATTCCCTACTCCATTCAATAATTTGAAGAAAATGATTATGTATCTAATATGACTTCAGCAAAATTCATTTGTAAAAATTAAAGTTTATTTTTATTTCATTTTTTATTTATTTATTGATATTTATATTTGTAACATCTAATAATTTTTTTCATTATGATTATTATTCATATTTTTGTTTATCCATCCTTGGAAGGGATCTATTAAACAAGATTAATTAACAATTAAATAAAAAATGGGAAAAATCTCTATCAGGTACAGTCAGGAGTCCTTTTCTTCTTGAGGTGTTACTGAAAACATACTCTTTTTCTAATTCATCGTTGTTAATTAATTGATAAAATAGAACAAATTATACATGCTGTGTAAAAATACTAAGAATAGCTGCATTTTTCCATTTTCTTTTGCTGCAGTTCAGTCACCTTTATTTCTACATTACTAGGTAATGATTCTTTGATCTACTTAAAAAATCACTGGATAATGAAAAATCTTTGGAATAAATTTTCAATAAGCCTTGTGATGTTTATTGTACAGCACCACTTCACACCACACTTTGAATTTGGAATAACACTTCAGTGAGCACTACAATAGAAGTTTCACTGAAATTCACTTGACAGAACAAAATTAAAATTATTTTATCTGTGAGCAGTGTAGTCTCCAGGCAATCCTAATTAAAACAGCATTATTTCAAACCATTTATTTCTGTAAGTAAATTTGAGACTAGGTACAGCATGTCTAAGGTTTTTTAAATCATTACGAGCCCTCGCTTCTCAGTTAGTTTAAATGAGCTGGCTGTGTGCAACCCGACACTATGACTTCAATTCCCATGCATGCACATTATATTGGATATCTGTATTACATATGGAGATAATTAAAGTATCAAAATAAATATCTAGATGCTGCTGTGTGTTCTGAACCTTATTTTGACTGTGACAGATAATATGAATGAAAAACAGTGTGACTTGGCTTTGACCTCTCCTCGTCATGTAGCCCAGTATAGACCTGTGTAACTTTCTACCCAACCCCTCACTACGTAGTTTATGGATGCTTCCCTATTGGTGGCTGTCACTACTTGCAGCAAACAAATAGCGAAAGGATTGCCTAAAGGTGCTGATACTAGCACAGCTCCTGTGTTTCTATTTGATTTAACACACATAGCACACAACTGACACCATTTATTTTATGTACTTTCCAGCTAATTACAATTTGGATATTACACTAACTTAGAATATTGAGGACAAGGGTTCAACTCTGCAGCAAGGAGCATCTGTTACTAAAGGATCAGTGGATGTTGGGAAGTTAGAAACTACTCGCACCATAGCTTAAAGTTTGCAAGTCTGACAGTCAGATTTTAATGTAAGACTGTATTGTCAAAACTGTACTCTGAAACAAAGATACAAAAGTAAGATTAGTCCCCAAAGTCAAATGCAGCAAGCAAACATTACAATGTTACGGCAACCAGTGGCAGCTTGAGTAATGAACATGAAGCTACTCAAGCACAGTGGTACCTTGTGGTTTCATGGTCACACTTTATTGGCTGTCTGTATCAGCTGTGTGTGGCCAACATGCTTTGTTTGGAGATTAAAGAGGTATGCTGAGATCTGCTCATAGCATCAAAGTTCTCATCCTAAGATGATACAACAGGCCTATTCATATGGCACACTGTTTTATTATACTGGCAGACTGCTTGCTTTCTCTGGGTCTATCAGCTTTAGAAGGCTGTGTAAGCAGTGTTGTCTGCTCAACTATTACTCATATATTCAGTTTGTGTTATGATGATATTTGGAATATTATAAATATTTCTAAACAATAATATCAGGTGGAGGAAATTTAAAGACATTGATACCTAGAATTCTTGACAGCTACTTCATGGTTTTATATACTAAACAAGAGTGTCACATATTTGACAGTTCTGCAGCATTTAACATTAGTTTTAATGAACATCACCACTGCAGAAGTTTTTATTTATGTAATTTAAAGTCATTTGAGTTGTGTGACACATACGCAACTTTATTTGCCAATTGTCCAGTATGGACTCCACTCACGGCCAGGTGAACATAAATAAACAAATTAGTTCAGTATTATAGAAAAAAAAAATAGGAGATGGGAAAAAGTTATAGCGTCCAAATTCTTTTCAGTTTCAAATAATATTCCACAGTCTTCATAATTGTTTTATAATCTGTTCATTATTTAAAAATTAAATTGTAGTTACCCTTCTAAAATAACTAATCTTCAATGTGTATATAAAGAATTCATGTACTGAAAAAATTTCCCCAGCTACCAGTTCTAATGTAATCACTTTGACATCTTGTCAGAGTAAAACTAAGACATTTATTACTTATATATATATATATATATATATATATATATATATATATATGCCCTCTTTGTATATTGCAGTGGTAAGATTGATCAGGTGCATATAATTGAGGGGGACGGGGGCAGAAGTGTTGTGCCCCACCAGCAATAAATAATTCAGTATTATTCTGCTTAATTTTTGAACAACTTAGCTGCATATATCGCATGAAATAAAATTTCATGTTTTGTGTTATTTGTATCCATTTTAGAAGATCTTGTGTTTCTGTATTATGTAAAAGATTAAAATAAATATTGATGTTGAATACATTTTGTTAGACTTTGAGAACAAAGTTTTTGTGAATATCATGCTACTGTTAATAAGAATTGATTAATTTCTGAAAGATTTCCATTTCAGTAACAAGTTTCAGTGGGAAACTGAATTTTTTTTGCTATGTACCATACTTTTTTTACATTCATTATAAAGTTTCTTACTTTGTTTTAAATACTGTACATGAAAAAAAATTCTTATTTTGTGCCATATGTGTTAAAGAGTAATTTTTCCTTTGACATAAATTATTTCAGATTATTCATTTTTACACTTGTTTCTAATATTTATTGATCTCACAGCCATCAAGGAAATGTGTATTATATTAATTTTAAAATTTTGAATGATTTTGAAAAATAGTAGAAACAGAAAATTAAATGTTATAAGTTTGACTTACACATTGCATGGCAAATTTTTATCAAAACCCAGTCCTTTCATCACGACCACTACTAATACTGTAATTAAATGAAGCATCAGCAGACATTTATGATTTCTCTAACAAACCCTGCAATCTTTCTCTCTTCCTCTTAACAGTTTTCAGACAACCAAACAGGGAATTGTAGATCCTATGTTATCCATTTGGGGCCAACAGATGTTTGTTAATGAAGACACAGACCAGTAAGTCGACACACTACTACAGTATATACAGTCTACATCAAGTGAACAATTAAAAAAAAAAAAAAATCAGTAAAGCACACTCTAGGTTGAAATGGGCTCGTGTGGAAAGTCAGATTTCAGTGTTTATTGCTACTTGATTCACAAACGATGATAAATTGTAGGATAAGTAGGGAAAATTGGATTTGCGACTGAAAATAATTTGATTTCCAGTTTCTCTTTTCTGATTCTCTCGTTATTGTTGTTGTTTTTTCCTTCTTACAATCAACTTAAGCATTCATACATATATATATATATATATATATATATATATATATATATATATATATATATATGGAACACTTAAGATTTAACTTAACTGCTATGTGTGTAATGGGGAAACTATGGAAGAATACACATGCTATAGAGCTTCGTAATTTCAATATGGCCACCAAAATGTGGTATACTCAACTTCCGGTTAGGATTTAGCACCGTGTTTACATGTTCCAGCATCACTACAAGTCTTATTAAAAACAGAATTATGCCAGTTAATTGTTGTATCTAGGGATGTTCAGTGATTTTGGCAAAAAATAAGGCTCTCAGTTATCACGTTTTTCTCAAAGATAAAGACTGGTGGAAGTGGTGTATTATACAACTGTGGCATGGAAAAACACCCTCAAAGTGGACTGCAGTGTGTATTCATCATTTTGCTGGATCAGATTTTAATTCATCGTTTGACAGTTGTGGTAAGTGATGCTTGATTTTTATGCTTTGAATTAAGAGTATGAAGTGACGGTATCACCCTATCAGCCTCGTATGAATCTCTGCTAGAAATCAGTTATTTATGTTGTTGTTGTGCTTAGATTTCAACAACATAACTTTGATCAGCTGTGGTTTGTTTACTTTTTTCTGCTACATTCTGTGTCGGAAGTAACTTTTAAAAATACTTTAGATCACCTGAAAATGTATTTGACTGACAAAAAAGGTATTAAATACGTTGGTCAATGTAATTGTGTTGACACTTTATTTTCATGGGAGTAGATGATGGCAAAAGTATGTTGCAGTTAAAAAAAATTTTAGATGTTGAACAATTCATAATGTGAACAACATTTTGTGGGAAGCTAAAACAATTGGCAGTAAAAACCTCAAGTGGTTCCATGCATAAATTTGCCATCAATCAACCTACATTTCACGTATGATTAGCATTATGGACCGATCTTTCAGACAACAAAAGGAAAAGGAATAAAAAAAATGTCTAATATGATCTTCCTGAAAGATTGAAAATTTATTCTCGGGTTGGCACACAACCCATTAAACCAGTCTTTGAGAAATTAGCACACATAAGAACAAGCTCAACTTCAAACAATATCTGATTGATATTCATGAGTTCTTCTCTCCTGTACAACCTGTAGATACAACCAAAAATTGTTCTAAAAACAGTGAGAAAAACATTTTTGCCTAAAATCAGACATTTATAAGTTTTAAAATGATTCCAAGGCATTCAAAAATGAGGATGAAAATGCTGGCAAGAGGCCCAATTTGAACAGTACCTTTAAGGTTTGATTGGTTTTGTTGTGAATTCTTACCTGTTAATCAATTCTTTCTTAATGGACATCGGCAGATTACGTGTTCCGTCTTTAGATAGTAACTCCTTCAGCTCTTTCACTGTTAAATTCTTGTACACAGATAGCATAGCAAACAAAAACAAACCCACAGTGGTCAACTGGAAGTTAACAATACCACATTTTGCATGGTGGCACTTGAAGTGGCAAAAAGATAAACTAATAACTTACAAGGCTCTATAGGTAATGTTTAACTCATTTCCTCCAAATATTTTCTGTGCTGGTGCGGTGATAGATTTGAAGCTTGTTAGTACTAAATGCTCCAATTTTTCCAAACTAAGTGGCATCATTCAGTCAAATGAACTTTTTAAAAAATTGACTGCATTCTATAATGTGTTACATTATATAATAATTAAAACTGAAACCATTGTGCTTGAGTGCAGTTAAACATCATTATAAAAAAAAGTTACTGGTAAGAAGATTCATGATTATGAAGTGACATATCTTCTTAATGGCCTAAAAGTATTCTTACCAATTCTGGTTGGTGCTCAGGTCTGGCATTTCGGAGGATTTTGGCGGAAGTGTCAAGTTTTTGCCCTGGCACTGGATGTGGGTTTGGATCTCAATCTGTCAATCCAGATTTTAGTTTTCCATGGTTTCTGGAAATCATGTAGGTAAATGCTGGGTGTTTTTTTTTTTTTTAAAAAAAAAAATACGATGGCCCAAATTTCTTCCTGTTCCTTCCCCCTAATTTTCTATGACCTCTAATTACTTTCGCAGTGACTAGGCCTAAAGCCATAAAAATAAGAATGATGATGATAATAATAAAAAAGTATTATTGCGAATGCCAATAAGCAATCAGTTTTCAAAGGGGCAGTGATTACACTCCAGTTGAGCACGTTTTATTGGACTTGGGGATGTACAGCCAGTGCGAACTCAAATTTTGCTCCACACTCATACTACCCAATATGATTAAGTTTTTTTGGGCAGTTTCATACAGTGATCTAGGTGAATGCTATGATAATTACCAGTTTTAACTTAAATACAAGTTTTGTTGACAGAATAACACAAAACCAACTGGCACAATTTTAATCTGTTCATAAACAAATTATTTACTCTCTCCATAAACGTAGCTCATCCTTGATGATTGTAGCCATCAAACAGATATTAAACTCCAGCAAGAAGAGAAGCTAAATGTTCATGATTACTTTATCCAGGAAAATTTCTGTCTTACTTTACATTATTGCATATTAATATTAAACTACTAAAACCTAAGGCATAATTTAAACTGTTAAAAAATTGTATTTTTATTTCTTTCGATGTTTTTCCTTACTTTATAACAATAATTAAAAATTATTAAAATAATTAAATCCATCTCATGCTTTACAGTTGGTGTAATAATGATTTATTTGCAGATATAAGAAAGTGTTAGGTTGACCAAAATAATACTGTAGTTGTGAGGGTCAGCTTGTAGATTTTCCTATTACAAGTACTTGTTCTCAGGCACTCATTTTTTTTTTTTTAAGTATTAAATAATTTGTAGAAATTTTTACTTATTGTTGTTCGGGAGTGGTGAGAGAAAATGAGAAAAAAGTAAGGAGGTGGTAAAACAGATGTGTCATGTTTGTGAACCAAGTTAGCCATAGACACCATATCCTTCAATTTTTTTGAATACATCTTCAAATTTTTCTTGAGGTTGCAGCATCTATTTTTGCATGCATGAATTATAAAATAAATTACTTTAAATGATAATCATAAGTACTTGTTTTTCTTACTGCATGTATTTACTCTCTTCATAAAAACAAATCTTGTGCCTCCATAATATCAGGGAAAGGTGTAAGAATTAAACTGCACATGTTTATCTGATAACTTGACTTTAAATTCTGACTCGTTTGTTGGCACATTTAGTTTAGCATTCTTTTATCGATATTACCAAGTATCTTTCATTAGCATGATGACAATGCAATAAGAATACAACTATCATAGCAGCATGTTGTTGAGAATTCTGTGTTAGATCAGTTTTTGCATTTTTCTTTTATAATGGTGCTTGTATTTATATCTTTCTCTTGATGAACTGATCTATAGTGCATTCACAATAAATGTTTAATACAGTGATGTGTCAACTCAAGTAGAAAATAAGTCCATCGATACACCTGAAGTAATTTGACACTGTACACTCTTTGCAAATGTTTGTGCACATGTGATTTTTGTTTTTCAGAAGGAAAATATAATTTCCTCAGTTTCTATAATTTGACAATACTGATAGTTAAAATGCTGTTAGGAAGTGAAAACAAGGTTAGGAAAATTAACCCATCACCCCAACTGAAGGCAGGAGGGCCAGTACAAACATGAAAATATAAATTCACATAACAATATTTTGGCAAAAAACTTAGTCATGTAGAAGTTGAGATATATAACAAAGGGATGTGTGCACATCCAGACCTACGTCATGACTGAGCCAGAGATGAACCAATTGGGTGGGATGGGTATAGCAGTAGGGGGGGGGGCAGAGGATATGTCCAATGACAATTGGGGGAAAGTATAATCTCTGTAATTACCAGTCCAAGTAAAGTAAATTGAATATTAAAAAAATTGGATCTGTTAAATTTTACTTGGACTGGTCATTACAGAGATTAAACTTTCCCACAATTATCATTGGTTAACTTTCCCTCCCACCATTGCAGTCACCATTCCTCCTAAATAGTTCATCTTTAGCTCAGTCATGTGGAAGGTTTTAATGTGCACATATCTGTTCCCTTATCATATATCTCACCTTCTGCGTGACAGGTTTTTTGCCGAAATAATGTCATATGTGTTCATGATCATCCTGGTCCTCCTACCTTCTTCTGTGGTATGGGATGGGTTATTTTCTCTATCCTTCCTGGTTTTCGGTTTCTACAGTTTATTTAAACTGGCTTTCATAGTCATTATAATTATACAACACTTATTCTCACTATTAATTATAATTATATACTTTCAAATCAGTATGCAAGAAGAGACAGTAAATTTTTAGGATCTTGTTAAGATTTAATTGCTGTACTCAGAAAAGTGGTGGCAAATCTGAATTAAACATTTTTACAGTTTCCTAATATCCACTGTTTCTAGAATATTAACAGTGATAAAACTAAAAATTTTGATTATTTAATTCAAATCTAAGTGTAGTACTAGTCAAATAAAATGACTAAAAATATAATTGATTCTGAAAATTTCTCCAATACATTGACTGAATGAAACTACATTTTTACCACTCCTATAAGGCAATGATGAGTTCCAAAATAGGATGAATCAGTTGAACTGACTACATATGCATCAAAAGAGCTTGGTATCACAACTCGTATTCTATTGAGCTTTCAGAAATGGAACAATAGTTAATAGTAACTGGTACTGATATGTTAGTTATAAAAGCTGTTAAAACATCTGGTGAACATGTAAATGAAATAAACTCAAATTATAGGACTATTGATTTGAATGTACTGAGAATTATTGATTCCTTTGTCTCTTCTTCATTTTTCCTTGTACATTTTCTCTTTTGTTGTGATACAAATGCCTTGTGAACATTGTAAATTCAGGGGTGTTGTTTGTCTTTAATTTAAGCTGTACATTTGCTTTAACAACAGAAGTATTTGGCTCGTAAGATAAATGCATGCAGGATATACTATGCTTGCCAACTTGTTAAATTTATATCTCTCTATATAAAAATGTGAACTGTGAGTCGAACAGGCAAAGTAAATTAGCTTTTTTGGCAGATGAAAAAATTATGTGATTTTCAGAACCAAATTTATTTGTTTTACTTTGGTGTTAATCTATGACATCCACTAATGATAAGTCTATGCTTTTCCTAGCAAAATCCCAGTTCACATTGATATTTAGCATATATTATGAATTTTTCCTTAATATATCTATTCTTGTTTTTGGTATAACTGTAATAGCAATGAAAATGTAAATTCTGTATTTATTAGCAGCATGATCTTTTGGCTTGATCAATCTTTATCACTGAAAATGGGTGCATTTTTTATGTTACTGGTTTTAATCAGTTCATATGTCACCTTTTATTGTGCTGTTTCCTTAATTTATGTAACCTTCTTAGTTTTGTTTTCATCTAGCTTTAGAACTGTTTCATTTTGTGCGTGGACACATACACAGAGCGTGAGATGGAGACTGTACAGTTTAGTTCAACAAGTTGAATTTTATCATTCAAAACTGTTTATTTTTTTATCATTGTACTGTGAAGTATTTGAAATAATTCTTCTTGCTATCATGTTTACATGTCAGTGAATGTATACTGTCAGTGGTTTCTCTACTGACAATTTTTAAAAATATATTCAGGATATTGTCATCACAGTGGTAGAGCTATGTAGTCTTATAGAAATTGCTCAAACAACTGCAGAAGTACCTAACCTTGTGCTTTGAACAACTTTATCGTGGAAAAAGGAAAACCCAGGTTCTTGAATTAAGCACAGAGGGATATGGAGTAAGGAACTTTTCTCCCAGTCCATGAAATTCTGTATTAAATTTTACCCAATGGGAGGGATGGGGGGGGTGGAATGTATATTGTGTGTGTGTGTGTGTGTGTGTGTATCTCCATTTTTTCTTCTCATTTAGAGATATGTGATTGTATCTCTTATTTTCAATCTTCTGTTTTTATGTATGTGTTGTGCATATTAACTGTGTGATTGCATGTACCGTTTGATTAGTTGTATGAATTATTGTTAACAAGTTAGTGAATTTCAAGCATTAAACTGCAATGTGTGATTTTATTTAGAATCTGTGATGTTGTTGTCATGCCAATTATTATTGCATGCCCAAACTGTACCTGCATCATGTGGGAATGTGGATGGAAAATTTCATGTGTTCTGAAGATTTTTTGTTCTCTAATCACTGCATAAAAATAACTTCTGCTTTCTTAAATCCTTTTTGCATTGCACTCTCTGCATCTCATTTTCTACCTAATTATTTATCCCATATATCTTTGATAGATTTATTATTCCTTATAGAAGGCCCCTGTTATGATATGATACAGCTGCATGAGAGTTTTGTTCACTAAGTGTATTTTCAAATAATGCTGAAAAAATATAATTTTGCTGTTGAACACTGACCATTAGATTCACTTGATGGAAACACACAAATTACCACAGCTGAAATTTCTTTCGGTATAAGGGTGGAATGTATGCTGATGATAAAGGAAATAATAAATCAGTCTTTTCAAGAATTACGTTGTTTCTTTAGTCTGGCAGGAGTTGAAACACATGTATAATCTGGTAGTAATATTGTGCAGAATTTTCCAAGATAAACAGGGAAGTAGTGTTCTTAGTTGCATTGTGTTCTGTCTGTATCACGTGTTATCTTCACTTGACACTTGTTGAAGGTAATTTGTGTTCTTACTATTGTCCTGACTGCATAAAGCATTATTGATGTTCCCTACTATGTCATTTTTTTCCATAATGTCATTAATATTCTTCTGTGTGATCCAAATGAAGAAAAATTGCTCAGTTTTATTTGTTTTGATATGCTTGCAAATTGGCTAAGGTGTTTGCTTAATATTTCTTTGTTAAACAGTGTGTATCTTGTTGCATTTTAACAGTGCATCGTTCTTTAATGACAATATTGTATAATATTTTATTTGAATATGCTTAATGAAGAAATTATTCCTAAAACAGATGTGGGTAATGTGTTATGATGAGCTCAGCTATCAGGCTGTTATACTGGATTGAAATTGTTTGAATCATACAAATATCCATGTACATTTTTCTGAAAAAAGTTTATATATATATATATTTAAAGAATAATGGATTTGCAAAATTACACTTCCTTTCCAGAAATTTAATTTTCCATTGACATTGATGATGAATATATGTATTACTCTTTGAAAGAATATCTAACTCCTCTTGTAGATACTAGATACAAAATTTGGAACTAAATAGGAAAATATTACTCTTCTAATAATATTTTTTTAATGTAGGCCAAAAGCATGTAAATACCCTGTATGTTGCTCAATCACAAATTTGACATTGTAGGCACTTGTTTCTGCCCCTATCTAATTGTGTTGCATATATTTCAGTCATAGTTTGAGTAATGGTAAAGTAAAAAATTAACTGTCGCAAGACTAAATATGTAGCTTGTATTCTTCAGTCTTCTGTGATAAAATTGTGGAAAGTACTAGAATATTGTTTGTCAATTTTTATTTGTGTTTGTATCTCTGTATGTTTCTGTTAATGCTCATTCATACACACAGCTACTTTTGATTCAATGCAAATGAATATATTATCTGATTGTGTTCTGTGAAACCATATGAATATGACCTATCTGAAATTGTGTGGACAGCAATGTAATATAATAATGTATACTGGTCATATGTAGTTTTCAAGTTATGTGTGCGAAGAGAGTTTCTGTGGTGAAGCTATATGGCAATGGATATATCCTTCCTTGCTGTCAAGGTTTTATGTAAAGCTATTGTATCTTCAGTGAACAGCCAGCTAACATGTACAAGACATTTTATATACTGAAATAGCAGTGGTGCAAAAATATGAGTAGATTTGCAAAGCTTAATTGAGACTGTAAATAAATTGTCTCATATTTGCTAAATATTTACTATATTGCTCTGATTGTCTTTTTATGATTCATGTCTTTGCTACCTAAATTACATTTCATCAATGCTGGTAAAAGATGTAGTGAGCATTGGTTTCTGATCTACAGAACATGATTTGGTATGTTACGTTCTTACTTTAAATAGATCGCTTTCAACATTTTTAGTATAACACCTGCTGTTGTACATGTGAATTGGATCTTGAAATGTGTATTTATCCTATCATTTTCATTGCTGGTATTAGAAGTGTTTAAAAAAACTTTATATTCAGGTTCAGTTTATATAATAATTTTATATATGAAAACAGGAAAGGACAGGGAAAGTAAAGATGAAGCTAGGAGAGCAGCAACAAACACAAATCACTATATTCTAGTATGAACCTTATTTATGTAAAAAATGTGAGACACTTAGTGAGGTAACTAGATGGGCATACAACGTGTCTAGTTGTGTGACTGACAGAGAATGGGCAGGTGGAGGGGGTTGTGTGTGTCCTTACCCCCACCCACGAATTGCTGTGTCTCATTTTGCATGAATAACATTAATGCAAAAATATAGTGATTTGTGTCTGTCACTATCCTACTTCCTTCATCTTTGGTAAGTGATGGCTGTATCCTCCCTATCCTTCCTTGCTTTTATATTACACACAAAAATTTTCTTCCCATTATTACTAGATGTTTTCACAAGTAAGATACACTTTGCCAATCTCAAAGTTGTGGAAAATATCAAATTCATATTCCCAAGCAAGTATTTCTTTTTTGCGTAGAACACTATTTGTGCAATGGTATCAATAAAAAAAAATATTTTTTTTAAGTACAGAGAGAGAATGTTTGTATGTGTATGTGCATTTAATATCTTTATATTGTCCAGCATCATTTTCTTCTCACATCACCAAATACTTTCTCAGAATTGTAATAAATATACTTGCTGAAAAATAATAATAATCCCATATGGTTGTAACAACTTGGTGACTGTCATTCTCACTGTCATTGCTATCTTATTTAACCCTATGATCCTACCAGATAGGGCAGCCTACAGTTTTTATGTAAAATCTGCATCACAGAAGTGTTCTAGCATATTTCACACATGCAAAGCAAGTGGTACCAGAGATGCAGAATGAGTTAAACTATTTTAAAAATCCCAGACTAGACCCATATTCAACCCAAGAGGCCTTTGAAACTCAGTTAGATATTTTACCACATAGCTTCAAGACCATCAGTTTATAGAAATTGTACAGTAACATATATTTTTTATAATGTACACTGCCACTTTAAAGAGAATATTCTGAATATTCCAGAGAAATACTGTTAGTACAATCCCATGTCTAAAATGATAATTCCATTGCTCACAAAGTTCTTTTGTTTTTGGACATTGTATAACTGACAAGAAATAACATCATACTTGTTTATAACCTGTATCTTTATTCAAACAGTTAATAATAGCAAAGGCTGTATAGTTGTGTATTGAGAAAGTAAATTTATGTTGTCATATCATGTGTGAACAGTCTAGACTGTTTTGTTTCCTTTGTAGCTGGTGGTGGGAGGTAACAACTGGTAGTAAGGTCTGCATGTGGCATGCTCCTTTCACAGTTTTGTATTGTAATAATTTGCCACATCTTTTACTACAGAAATATATGTGTGCAACAAAAGTAGCTGTGTTTTACTGTTGCTTAGAAAATGTTATCAGTACATCGTCTTTTAGTAAATATGTTAATTATTTAATATGTTTGTGTTCATAATTTTATAACAGCATTGTTTCTTTTACTTCACAGAATAGCAAGAACTTTTTGCTTTAGTAACCGTGGACATGGCTTGTACCTCTGCTCACCAACAGAGATCCAAAAGTTTACAGTTTCATCAGAATTTTGGTAATGTTATTACTCTGCAGTGAAATTTCTAATTTTAAAATTTAGCACCTTCCTTCATTTTTTGAATTCATCCAACAGTTTGCTATGAAAGAATTTTGAGTATTATTCTAGTTTTGTTTTAACTCCAGGTAATCATATTGGTTTTCTCTTCTTGGAGTTCTAATATGACTTACAGTTTATGGTTTAAAGCTGTATCAAAAATGAGTAGGTCAAATGAACAGCAAAACAAATGAAATGGATCATTTTGTTTGCCATTTGCCTTTGCCTTTGTTCATGTTGCATACCAAACACTATTTTAATCAGAATGACATACTATTGTTATCATGCATTTTTTAAGATAAAAATATAATGTGAGTTAAGGGAAACTTTACAATTAGTATGGATTTGAGACCTTGTACTACAACAAGTTCTCTCTAGGTATAATTTTATTTGTAGTTGTTTGGTCTATTCAATTATTTTTTTGATGCTAAACTGACTAAAGTAAGTTTCAGAGATGATAATGTTGGAGGTAACAGTAAATAAATGTTCTTATCAGTTTAATATATAATTTTGGATTCTAATTTTCAGATAGTTTTCACAGACAAAATGATATCCTCAACTGTTGTATTAGATTGTAGTTGAGCATTTTTGCTTTTGACTACAAGGGATCATAACTTTTTTATACACCTGGGTTGTATCCAAAGTGTTTTAAAAAATTGTGGCTCATGGTTGGGATTGATGGCTACAAGCAGGGGCGGCCCTAGGAAAGTGCGATCGGTGCGACCGCACCGGACGCCGTCATATGGGGGGCGCCGAAAATGCAGCGAGAGATCGTCTGCGCAAAAAGTTAAAAATAAATTCTATAGTAACCCAGCTTTTAACACACATCTTATGAGGGTTTATAAGAGTAAGAGTATGAGCTTAATGCATAGTCATATGTTACCATAGAATAGAGTCAATTCGAGTTGCTACTCGGGTCAGTTCGAGTTACTCGAATCATGAAAATCACAACTCGTTCCAAAGTTAGCACCTTCCCATGCCGCGTCGCGCCTCCTGCACCTGTTTCCTTCCTTTTCAGCTGTAGTCTTGAGGTTCATGCATGTGGGTACATGTGCATGAGGGGAGATTCAACCATATTTCTACCATATTAGAGCCTCGGTGATCACAATTAACGTTGGTATCGTATATATTTACAAAGCTTATCTGTCTTTTACAGACAAGACATGTCACTAACCTCAAACAAAAACAAAAAAATAAAATTAAAAAAACTGTATGACACAGCATTCATTAAAAAGAAAACAAAACCGAGACGAAACTGAGAACGCTTCAAAATTTCTGCCAAATTTGTTTTAGAAGTCATCTGAATCGTCGTCGCTAGAACTAGTTCAACACAGGATGGAAGAAAACCTTTAATGGAAGTTAATCAGACGAGGCTCATGATAAAGAGCAGCATTTGCAAAAAGATTTATCTATGGCTGGAACGTCATCTGCTGTTCAAAAGAATACAAATGGGTATACAAGACATACCTCTACAGTCGCCTTTTCAAAGTACAAATTATGACGATATTTCATAATTGTTGCTCATTGACTCTGTTGGCAGAGATGAAATAATTGTTCAATCAAAGAAAAAATCCAAGAAAAAAAATCATGGACGTCATTTTTCAAAAATGCATTTTCAAAGAGTAACACCAAATGCATAAACTTATAAAGGTAGATAGCTTGTTTATTCTAAATCTCCGGATAAAGTATATTGTTTATATGTTATTTATTTAACAGAATGTCTCAGTTTCATTTGGGAAAAGAAATTCCATGAATGGATTTACTTATCAGAAACCGAGCGTGGTGGTGTAATGGCTAGCGTTCTGGCCTCGCATTCGGGAGGACGGCGGTTCGAATCCATGTCCGGGCATCCAGATTTTGGTTTTCCATGGTTTCCCAAATCACTCCAGGCAAATGCCGGGATGCTTCCTTCAAAAGGCCATGGCCGAATTCCTTCCCATTCCTTGCCCCACATCCTTTCCCGTCTCTAAAGACCTCGCTGTTAGAGAGACGTTAAGCAGATAAAAAAATACTTAGCAGAAGGGCTCACAACTCACGAAACTTCCTCAGATCACAAACACACCATGCTCAGTTGGATAGAAGCGTTGATTCCAGTAAATAACTTAAATGTACTAGACAAGCATTTGTAAATACCGACTGAAGATGAAAAATCACAGTGGGTTGCTATCATCTAATGAATGATGTCTTGTTCAGAGGAAGCTTTGGATGTGAAATACTTCTAATGATGGTAACTTCCTGGGTATATGATCCTGTGATGATGGAGCATATCTGCCGATTTGCTAATAACGAGACTAATGTCTTATTATATTGGCAAATATATTAAAAACGAATGAAGTTCGTAATAAAATTTTGACTATGGTTGGGCCATCTAAATATTTTTCCATCATACTGGATTGAACTCCTGATGTAAGTCACGTCAAACAATTATCTTTGACATTGCTTTTGCTGACACCAATGAAGACTAAGTCTATGTGCTTGAGTATTTCGCTGCGCTTACAATCCGGAAAGTGACTCTTTGGGACGTGGGAGCATGGAGTTCAAAACGTGAAGAGGACATTATAAGGAAGGAGTTAAAACAAATTTCAACAGGTCAGTACCAGTTTCGGGGCGATGTAGAATATCCTCTTCCACCCCAGTCAGATGCCAAAGAAAGTAAAGATTTTTTGAGTATGAGCTGTAAATGAGATAACAACAGATCCAGAAGAACTGTTGAGAATGAACGTGTTTCAGCATATGGTCGATGCAATATAGAATGCGTTGGTCACTCTATTAGCACAACTTTCTAAGTGCATAGCCAAGATTATGTAAGAACCGAGCTTATGCTTGGGGTGGAGCATAAACACGTTGTCTTAACTATAACCGTGTGTAGCCTTGGTTGTAACAGTTTTGACTTAGTTAAGATGATACGATCGCCACATAGGTTTTTAACCAGAAAACTATGAAAAGGTAAAGTTCAATAATGATAAATAGTTCATTGCCATTTAAATAAGTATATTCTTCCAAAAGTTCACAAAGCCAACAACTGTACAGGCAATCAGACGAATTTTCCAAAGAAATGTATTACAAGTTCGCTTAACCAGTCGAGCCAGACCACACCCCAATAGTTCAAACTTCTAGTTGTAGTAATTTAACAAAAGAGAATCACACGCTCCCATTGTTCAACAGTTTAGTAAAACCAAACAATCCCAACGCCTCACTTGGAGAAATACTATTTTAATTCAACATAATAGTTGACTTGAATAAAAGAAGTGGCATTATTCCAAAATAAACTATCACTGATGTGCTTGATATAAAACTTTCTTGCCTACTGAGCTACGTGCTCTCGCGTTCGCGGTTCCTGGCAGACTGAGCGGCGAACAACTGCACGCACGATCCTATATTCACATAGCACTTCCTGCTTCTCGAATATTCCTAGTGACTGCTTTCTCACGCGAAACGTGAGAATGTATCTACTTCCTCGTTCCCAGGGGTGGCTGATCAGATATGAAATCACACGTCTGAAGTCCTAACATTGGCTAATCTGACCTTGAAATTAAAAATAATTCGATCTTTCTGAAACTCTACAAATCGCTAGATCTTTAAATAAATGTTAACTTTAGTTATTATTAAAAATATCCTAACTTTAATCGTTTAGCCGAAAATAAATAATTTAGATACAAACTTCCACTCCAAGCGAATGCCGAAAAATGATGAAATTAAAAATATTGAAAATACTATCTTGAAAACTGTAAAACTGCTTTCTAACTTGAATAAACATAAAAAATTACTTTGAAAATGAAATGCACTAATATTTTATCCAATCTAACTCGTGGTTCTGAGAGCAAAATTTTGTCACGCAGTTACAAAATTTAATAGATAGGTTACAATTAGCTTCAGAGTGAGGCAAAAATAATGAAAAATACTTGTTGAAAATGGTTTTACCTGGAAAAAAAATACACGAATTTAACCTGTTTAAGCATTAGTCTGCAAGGGTTCGGGAAAAATTTTGGTAAAGTTTATTTTTCGGTATTAAAAGTGGGAATTTTTATTTTCATATATTTTCAATTTTTATATACAGTATTTCAAAAAATTATTAAAAACTGTGAATTTGACGTTTACGTGAAATGAGCATTGTGTTCGCCACAGTAGCTTAAATAAACCTTTTCAAACATATTACTACTACTAACAGACAATAATTATCCACAAGGATACAGTGGGAAGTGTGTGGGAACATGGTTAGAAGTTCAAGCCTTGTTTAAATATTGGTTTATTACAATTATTAATGCTGAAATTTACAGAAAATATTACAACTATAATATCAAGTACCATCAATTCTGGTCTCCCAAACGAAGATACTAGTAATTTGTTATCACCAAACGATATAATATTATGAACCAAACCTTGGTCTTGCAAACGAAAATATGAATAATCTTGTTATCACAAAATGATATTATGGACCAAACCTTGGTTTTAGCAAATGAAGATATGAATAATCTGTTATTACAAAATTATATAATATTACGGACCAAACCTTGGTCTGCAACTTATATCTTGAACAACCCTTATAATTACAAACAATCCTACTTATACCAAATTATAGCAAATAACCTGACTGACTCTTAATAATCTACTAGCCAAATACAAATTTATATTTGAGCCAGACTGCTAACGGCGAGGTAGAAGGCGACACACTGGTAGTATCAATTAACAGAGAAAATGACTAATATAATGTCAAATAAAACTGGCCTCAATCTTGTAGATTAAGGTATGAATAATACTGTAATCACCGACAATTCCACATAGATCAATTACAGAAATAACAAGACCGGTTCGTTCCCATCTACTGGCATCTAACACTCTGCCAGTAGGACCAAACACAATTTATGGCTGAGGCAGACCGCTGACGACGAGGCGAAAGGCAACACTTGTGGTTGCAGTTGACGGCCACTACCTCCAATACCCTCCTAGGGCGAGAAGGCAGTTTACAGCTCGGAAGGTACCACCCGGGTCGATCGCCACGGTATTCCCGAAGCTTCGACACAGCACTCTCGGTGAAGAGTTTCGGAGAATTCCCTCTCTGCAGATGGTCGAAGCATGGCTGGGAGGGACCCACCAATTCACCAGAAGTATAATCCATGGGCGGCCCGGTCAAACCATCAAGCTAAGTCACGGCCACTACGAGAAATACCAGGCATAACCAACCGACTGTTGACTGCCTCACTGACTGCTTCCTCCTTAGTCCCGCAACGCTACCACTCCGGAAAACATTAGCGGGATGCCGACCGCGTGCCTTCAACTGACTCACTCCTACCGTGACCCCACATATATACCGGTTATCGCTAGGAGCCCCAGCGCTCTCTAACGGGGAACACCAAATAAGAAACAATCGCGAGCGGAAGAGAAGGCAAAGATATAACAAGAGCCGAGCACGGCTCAGCTGTGGCAGATGGTAATACAGGAGAGGTTATTAGCTCAGAATGAGGAATAGTTAAATATGGTGTACCTCAGGGTTCAATTCTTGGTCCCTCTTCTATTCTTAATTTATGTCAGTGATCTCCCACGCATCTTAAGGTCATTGTGAATATATGGTGCTTTCTGCAGATAATACAACCATATAATTGAAACACCTATCAGTACAAAACTGTGAAAAAACGGCAAATGATGTATTAAAGAAAATTAACATATAATTCAGTGCTAATAAATTAATACTTAAAGTAGAAAAAAAACTTAATGTAAAAATAAAACAAAGGACAGCTATAATATGATATTTCAAGGAAAAGCAACCAATAAAAGCAGTTTCACAAAATTTCTGGGTGTATGTATTGATAAAAAGTTGAACAGTAAGCAATATATTCAACAACTTCTTAAAAAACTGAATTCTGCAATATTTTCATTAAGGATAGCTCATATAGAAACAAGGAAGTTTGTATATTTTGCATATTTTCACTCTCTGCTCACTTAGGGCATCTCATTCTGGAGAAATTTCACAAGCACAGAGGGTATTTAAATCACAAACAATGCTCTAAGAATTGTTTGTAGAACAAGCCCACAGATGTCATGTAGAAATCTGTTAAGAAATCTTTGAGTACTTACAATGCTGGCACAGTATATATATTCCATACTATCTTTTGTAGTGGAAAATCTCAAACACTTCAGTTTTAATGCTGACATTCATAGCTATAATATTAGGAATAGATATAACATTCACAAACATTACAAGTCATTCTCAGTTGTACAGAAAGGCATAACTGGAGCATCTTTATTCAGAGTCCTGTCACAAGAAATAAAATATTAGCTACAAAAGCCTAACTACTTCAAATCCAACCTGAAAGAGTTTTTGCTTCAGAACTCATTTTACTATGTGAAAGAATTTTCTTCTTGGAATTTTGCAAATAAAAATGACTGAGAAAATATTTTTCATGAATGACTGAGAAAATACTAAATATTTGGTGTATGGAAAGATAAGGTGACTATGTTGTTTATAATTATTCAAATGGTGTATGGAATTTCCTGGAGTTCAAACTGTTTACAAATGCAGCAATTACATAATATGGAAATTGCACTCATATGTAGTAACTAACGTGGAATAATATGTTTTTGCAAATTACATTAGAAATTTATTATACTAATGGGTTTCTTTCTAATTATCTTTTTGTCCCTGCTCCATCAGTTTCATTTTTCCTTGAGGCTTTAAGACTTAATATATTGTGATATCATGTGAACAAAACTATTAGTAAAGAACAAGAAATGATATTCTCCAATATTTAAATGGAGGGATTTATTTATGGTAAACCTGAAAATCAAATAACTTTAAATGATTGAACCTATTCAAATTTAGATAGTACCAAATATCGGGGCCATATTTGTGCTCCTATCACACCAGTTTCAATATCAGCCACTTAATTTTAGTATCAAAAGTAGAGACAAAACGTGTTAATCATGAAACACTTAGTAAAGTAACTTCTTTTTCCAGATTTGAAACACAATTATGTACTGACATTGTAACATCTTTATATATATATATAAAAATCTCGCATCATGATGTTTGTCCGAGGTGAACTCCGAAACTACTTAACTGATTTTGATAAAATTTGGCTTACTGTGTGTAAATTTTTCCAACTTAAAAGATAGGATAGTTTACAGTTTTAGTTATTGACCTTAATATTTATTATTGCGAATAAAATGTTCGTTTAATGTTTGTCATAGGACAATGGTTTGTAATTATTTGTAAATGCCATAAGATTGAGCGTTCTGATAGCTCAGTTATTAACGCGTCTGACTGGAGATCCGAAGCTTGCTGGTTCGAATCCTTATGCCGGCGGTTATTTTTATATGCAGTTAACTCGGCCTTCACCTCCAGCGCAGGGGTGGAATGCGCAGCCAATAGAAACCCTGTCACTACGACCGCACGAAATTATAATTAATTCCATAGGTTTCTAACAGATAGCGATGTATTAATTTATCGACACAACACTTGGTTATCTAGGTTGGGTAACCATCCAGTAGATGGCGTTGTGTTTCGATGTTACAGTATACTCTACGTCATATGTGTTTATGTATGACATAACCCTGTATCATGAATTTTATGTGTAGTATCATTTTTATAATTGTGCTGTGTATCGTTTGTATGTTGTTATATTCACACACATGAATATAACATTGAAGAAAACCTTACGATAAATTCAAAAACGTGTAAGTATTTGTTGCTTGCTTCTCATTTTTCTTCTTTTCATTGTGGACAGCTAGGGACCACGTGTCAATTACAATTCTACCCCAGTTGTTTTTTTCTTTCTTCCTCTCCAGTACTCCATCTTTATTGCACTGTGTTTTCTATTTTTCTCTTCAGATTATTTGGCACCTGTTTTCTTCTCCTCTCTACCATGGAATCCTGCCATATTCGAAATCTACTTTCGAAAATATTTTCTTTCCATACTGTTCACTGATATTATTTCATTTCAAATCTTTCTTAACCTCTTGAATCCAAAAAAATATTTTAATATCATTTTTGTTAGCCTGGATACATCCATGCGATAGATGTGTCGAAAAAAATATCATTCTCCTTTTTTTCTGAATGATTCTGTTATTTTTTCAATGTTATGATATATTTCCTCATTAGTTCTTATCTTCCATTGTACTGTATTTTTCAATTGACCCATAATTTTCATTATTATTCTCCATTCCAATATCCCAAGCCTTTCCAATTTCTGTTTTTATAGTGAATGGCCTGGTGGCTAAGTGGTTAAGGTGTTCAAATAGAGATCGAAAGGTCCCCGGTTCGAATCCCTGTCTCGGCGGGGATTTTTATAGGTATTTAACCCAATTTCCACCTCTGGCACAGCTTGCTGTGTAATGTGAAGTACGCCAGAACGCTTCCGTGGTCAGGATTCCATGTATGTATAACTGTTAGTCTGCTGTACCCGGCAGAGTTGCCGGGTTAGGTTAAGTCGACGGCAGGAGTGGAATGCGCAGTTGACAGAGTCTCTGTAATCAGGTCATTACGACAACACGGAATTATTATTATTTAATATCAGGCATTTTTTGGATAGAGGCATTCTGGTTTCAGCTATGTATTAGAGTGTCTTATTTTAACGCTTTTAGAAAGGCACTTTTTGTTGTAATTCAACTATTTTTATTCTTGCAATTATAAATTTTAGTGAAATGCCGCCAAAAAAATCTAACCTCAACAATGCGTATTGCAGAGAGGCACGGCGCAAACGTGTTGAGAGGGCTCATCAATCAGCAGAACAAATTGCGGCCAGTAACGAATCTCAAAGAATCAGGACAGCAGAGCGTCGTATGCAAGAATCTCAAGAACAGCTTGATGAACGTCTCATTCAGAATATATCGAGAACAAGAGCGGCACGAGAACAGCACATCGCTATATTTAGAGACACCACTACATTTAGAGAAAGAGAACGAGCGAAATAGCAAATCAGCCGTGCATTAACACGTGTATCATTTGTTCGTCTTGCCTTCGAATATGCACCAGACATTGATTACTCTGCACAATCTAAAATTGCAATCGGTGCAATAGACAAAGTATGCCAATACTGTCAGGCATTGAAATTCCGCAATGAAGCAGCCTGCATGTGTTGTGCATCAGGAAAAGTTGTATTATTACCACTTCCCGCTCCCTCAGAACCTTTGCAATCACTTCTTGCTGGAGAATCAAATGATTCGAAATTGTTTCTACGCAAGACACGCAAATTCAATTCCTGCTTCCAGATGACGTCTTTTTTAGCAAATAAAATTTGCGTTCTCACACCTGATGGATGTCATTTTGAAACTACATTCAAAATACAAGGCCAGGTGTACCATAAGATTTGGTCGTTGATGCCGATGCCTAATGATGTCCTGAAGTTTCTCCAAATCTATTTTATGGGAAGTTGTGAAGAACGCGTGACAACTCGGTGGGAGTATAATTTCATTGAACAGGCAGAAGAGAAAGCAATTGTGGTATTGTTGAAATTTTTTTGGAAAATAAGAATGAACTTATTCAATTGTTTAAAAGAGTGTCGCCACAATTAAAAAATGACAACTATCAAATTGTCATCAAAGTTGACAAATTACAATCAGGAGAACATGCTGGCAGGTTCAACGCACCAACTGTAGATGAAGTTGCAGTTATTATAGTTGGTGACCCAGTTGACAATAGAGCCATTAAAATCACACGTCGATAGCACTGTTAGTATAATTTCGGATCTACATCATTCGTATGACGCACTCCAGGATCCACTGATATTCTGGCAAGGGCAGGATGAATATCACATCAACATCAAACAGCGTGATCCAGCTACTGGTAAATTTAATATTGAACTATTTAATTCCTTATTTTATTAATACAGTAGACCCGCGGTATTCCGAACAAGAGGCCGGATTATCGCGGGCCCACTATATTAATTTATTATTCTTCTAATATTTTTTACTGTTTAATTTATTATTTTTTTCAGGTAATGAAACAAATAAAAAAGTTACTTCAATGAAGTACTACGCCCACCGATTGATGATTAGACGTAATCAGGATAACTGTATCCGTCGATATCGTCAACTGTACCATCAATACGTCGTGGATATGTACGCTAATATTGAAAATGAACCTTTGCGATTTATTCGATACAACCAGGCTACATTATGATCGGAGGAATACATCCGCTTACGAGATGCTATTATCGGTAATACAGATGAAAATTTAAATGCCAATGACATCGGTAATGCATTTAGTTTACCTTTAAGCTGCATCGGCAGTCCACGGAACATGCAGGAATATATACAAGATGCGATGAGTTACATACATCATTATGGTCATCCAGATTTTTTTTTATTAGATTTACATGTAATCTAAATTGTGAGGAAATACAAACTTTGCTATTACCTAGCCAACAATCAATGCATCATCATGATATCATGGCACGTGTGTTCATACAAAAATTAAAATCATTGATTCATTTAATCTTAAAACATTCGATTTTTGGTAACATACGTCGCTATCTGTATTTGATTGAGTGGCAAAAGCGAGGTTTGCCTCATTCTCACATTTTGATTTGGCTTGAAGTTAAAATCTGTCCTGAAGAAATTGATCAAATAATTTCAGCCGAAATTCCGGACCCGGTAATTGATCAAGAATTGTTTGGTTTCCAGTCACATGATCCACGGACCGTGCGGTGCTTTTAACATGACATCGCCATGCATGGAAGATGGAAAATGCAAGAAGCGTTTCCCAAAGGAATATACGTATGACACTATTACGGATATAGACTGTTATCCGTTGTATCGCCGCAGAAACGCTGAGAATGGTGGCCACACATTTACGATGCGAATGTCAAATTCTAGAAGCCAAGTTGAAATAGACAATCAGTGGTTGGTACCTTACTCATCATTGCTTTCAAAAACGTATAAGGCTCTTATTAATGTCGAGTTTTGCAGTTCTGTAAAATACAATAAGTAAATTTGCAAATACGTTAATAAAGGAAGTGATTTGGCCGTATTTGAAGTAAAAAATGTAAATAAAAATGACAAAATAGCACGATACCAGATAGGTAGATACACCAGCAGGAACAAAGCTATCTGGCATATTTTTGGTTTTCCCATACATGAAAAAGACCCTTCTATCCAGCATCTTGCAGTACATCTTGAAAACGGTCAACGTGTATATTTCACCGAACAAAATATTCTACAAAGAGCACTTGAGACACCAAAAACGACATTAACTTAGTTTTTCACATTCTGTCAAAAATCTGATATGTTCGGCCAATTTGCAAAAACATCATTATATACCGATGTTCCACACTATTTTACATGGAACAAATTAGGTAAAAAATGGGAGCCACATAAACAAGGAGAACCACATCCTTTGATCAAAGGCATATTGAAAGCCAAGACATTAGGCCGACTCTACACAGTGCATCCAAAACAACGTGAATGCTTCTTTTTGAGTTTGTTGTTGGTGAATGTTCCAGGACCAACTTCTTTCGAATTTTTACGAACAGTTAATGGTCGAGTGTTCAATACATATCAAGATGCATGTCGCGAGTTGCAGTTGCTGGAGGACGACAATCATTGGGATCTGACACTTGCTGATGCAGCGTTGACATCCATGCGGAATAGTATTCGTCAAATCCATGCGGAATAGTATTCGTCAACTGTTTGCAATTATTTTGACAACATGTTATCCAACACAGTCATCGATTTTGTGGGAGAAATATAAAAACAGTACGACTGAAGACATACTACACCGAGTTAAACAAACAAACCTATGCCCAAATCTAGATCTCACACCAGAGGTGTATAATGAAGCATTAGTGTTAATCGAAGATTTATGTATTTTAATTTCAAATTTACCACTTAATCATTATCATATGCTATCACCTGATCGCCTGGCCACCGACTTGGTTAACAGTGGTCTTCAACGAGAACAAGAGTATAACAATGTGGACTTAGGTACAATTATTGCAAATAATGAGCTATTACTGAAGGCAGAACAAAAAAATAATTTTTTTTTGACGCACCAGGTGTAACTGGTAAGACATTCTTAATATTGTTGATCCTTGCGAAGGTACGGTCGCAACAGAAAATTGCAATGGCAATTGCATCAGCAGGCATTGCTGCCACTTTGTTAGATGGTGGGCGAACCGCACATTTAGTATTTAAACTGCCACTAGACATTCATAACAAACCAAACGCGATGTGTAACATTAAAAAAAAAATCGGAATGGCTGCAGTGTTGCAAAATAATTCAATTATAATTTGGGATGAGTGTACTATGGCTCATAAACATTCGCTCGCAGCATTTCATAGAAATATGCAAGATTTGAAAAGCAATGATAAACTTTTCGGTGGTACTGTCCTACTACTGTCTGGTGACTTCCAACCGACATTACCAGTGATTCCTCGCTCTACTTTTCCCGATGAGATTAACGCATGTTTAAAACAATCGTTTTTATGGCGGAATGTTGAAACACTTTGATTGACCATGAACATGCGAGTACAGTTGCAAAATGATCCATCGGCACAAGTATTTTGTAAGAACTGCATCGAAATACACAATACATCAAATTGCCAGACAAATTCCGAACTGTTGTTCACTTAAAAAATGAACTAATTGAGAGTTTGTTTCCGCATATATCAAATAATTACTCAGATCATAATTGGCTCAGTAATCGTGCTATTTTGGCAGCAAAAAATGTTGATGTCATCTAAATTAATTTCAAGATACAACAGTTGTTGCCAGGTGATCTGATGTCTTTTAAATCAATAGACACTATTGTAGATGAAAATGAAGCCGTAAATTTTCCAGCTGAGTTTTTAAATTCTTTGGATATACCAGGAATGCCACCACATAATCTTCGGTTAAAGATTGGTTCACCGATTGTTGTACTTTGGATGCAACGGTACACCTTTGGTCATCAAAAGGATTACCGAAATGTTGTTGAAGCAACTATTTTGACTGGAATGTTTAAAGGAGAAATCGTCCTGCTGCTAAGCATTCCAATGATACCATCAGAATCTTTAATACCATTTAAAAGGCTTCAATTTCTGATTCGTTTGGCTTTTGCTATGACCATAAATAAGTCTCAGGTCCAAAAAATGTCCGTTTGCTGCTTGGTCTTGGAAAATACTCGTTTCTCCCATGGGCAGCTATATGTCTCCTGCACATGTGTGGGGAAACCATCTGATCTATTTGTATTAGCAAAAGACAGGCTCCCCAAAAATATTGTACACCAATTAGCGCTTAGATAAATTAAAATTATAAATTGTAATAATTTAAAATAATGAAAATAATTGTTTAAAAATCAACTTCATCTACGTTATTTATAAATTTCAACTTATAAATAAATAAAAAATAATTTATTTATTTTTATAAACATCAATTTTTATAAATTTTCAATTACATAATTTGTAATAAAATGTAATTAAAATTGTTTACGTTCATTTGTCCTTAATTTCAACTATCCGAAACTCTTTACCAATTACTTTTGAATTTTCAAATCGACTAAAACGTTTTTGTCTTTATTAGTGAATATTAATTTGACTACATTAGGTAGTTTAGAATAACATTGATCCAATGTACTATAACTACTGAGTCACAGCAACGCATGACCGGGTCAGCTAGTTTATTTATATTTTGAAATCAGTTCAAATTGTTTGATATCTTTGGCTACAGAAAAAACTATAAATGTTTTAAAACTTCAGTAGATTGACAGTTATTACAGGGAAGAGCCAAAGAAACTGGTACACCTGCATAATATTGTGTAGAGCCCCCACAAGCACACAGAAGTGCCACAACACGATGTGGCATAGCCTCGACTAATGTCTGAAGTAGTGTTGGAGAGAATTGACACCTTTTATCCTGCAGGGCTGTCCATAAATCCATAAGAGTACAAGGAGGTGGAGATCTCTTCTGAATGGCACGTTTCAAGGCATCCGAGATATGCTCAATAATGGTCATGTATGGGGAGTTTGGTGGCTAGTGGAGGTGTTTAAAGTCGTAAGAGTGTCCCAGCAGCCACTCTGTAGCAATTCTGGATGTGTGGAGTGTCGTATTGTCCTGCTGGAATTGCCCAAGTTCGTTGGAATGCAGAATCGACATGAATGGATTCTGGTGATCAGCCAGGATGCATACATACATGTACCTGTCAGAGTCATATCTAAATGTATCAGGGATTCCATGTCACTCCAACTGCACATGCCCCACACTATTACAGAGCCTCCGCCAGTTTAAAAAGTCCCCTGCTGACATTCAGGGTCCATGAATTCATGAGGTTGTCTCCATACCTGTACACGTACATCCACTCAATACAATTGGAAATAATACTCATCAGACCAGGCAACATGTTTCCAATTATCAACAGCCCAATGTTAGTCTTGATGGGCCAGGCGAGGTGTAAATCTTTGTGTCATGCACTCAGCAAGGGTAAACGAGTGGGCCTTCGTCTCCGAAACCCCATATCAATGATGCTTCATTGAATGGTTCACACGCTGACTTTTGTGTGAGTGTTTACATATCTCTGTGTTTATATACACATGCCTATAGAAGTTAGTTTGGCTCTTCAGTGTGTATAAGTGTAATCTTGATGCTGAGTCTGATGGCTATTATAAAATGCTGTGATAATTGCAAACTGATCATAAAGCATTCCCATGATCAGTCATTATCAGGTTACATGGAACGGTCATGTAATTGCATCTTGGAGATGACTAGTTCAGTGAACTGAATTTTATCCTGTATGAACTAAACCTGTGCTAAATACTAGAAGATGGCTTGTGTGGCTCTGTTGGTGTATGAGGGTTTGTTTTGAAAAATGAGTAAGTGAATCCACATATTTTTCTCCTTTGTAGCCAATACAGTAGAATGCAGACCTTGTAGATGAGCAGAGTCTTCTTTGATGCCAGTCTGAGGGGTACATCTCACAACAATATTTTCCCATTCCTTTTTTTGCATCCACTCTAATCACATGGACTATTCTAGTTCCATTTCTTAGACAATATTATTTTATGTACATTTTTATTTTCATTTTTACCCCGTTTCTGTGTTATGAAGATGGTCTCTCAGCCACATGCTTAATACATTTCTCTTTATACTTTTTTGGAAAATCGCAATTCTTCTGATCTGTTATTTCCCCAAGATCACATCTCAGATCTGAATTTGAGAATGAGCCTTTTAGGCAAGGGATAATGTTTGGTCCTATCATTTTTGAGGCATAGGTTCAAATCCCCATTTGGCTATCCAGATTTTAGTTTCCTGTGTTTTCTCAGATTCACTGCAGTTGAGTGCAAGGATGTGTAGTGGCTGTCAGGTATCTTATAAATTTTGTAACTGCGTTACAAAATTTGTTCTCAGAACCATGAGTTAGATTGAATAGTATTGCGTATAACTTTTAAAGCCAATTACTATGTTAATTCAAGCTAGAAATCAGGTGTTTACAGTTTTTTAGATAGTATTTTGTGTTGCATTAATCTCAAGCATTCACCTTGGGGAGTTTGCAGAAAAATCACTAATAAATCAAAGAAATCAGTTAGAGACTTCAAGTTCACACAGGAACCTTTTTTGAATATGTAGATTTGATTAAAGCTATTTTCAGATCAATAGCTTCAATAACTTTTGAAATATCAATCAGTTACATTCTGTTTTTGGATTACAAATTGTATTTCATCTTTTGATAATAACAAACATGCCTTCTTGGATAGCAGACGAAAGAGGATCCTTTAAGGAGTAAAATAAAATTTATTTTAGCTTAGTAACAACAAAATTGTGAAAGTTATTAACAAATCTTGAGAAGCACGTTAAAATGATTTTTTTTACAGAGAAACTATTAAAGTCACAGGATTTTTCATAAAAATTGACGCTTTTTATAAAATCTTGCTATTCTAAAAATTTCAGAGTGATAGGATTATTTTTGTTGTCAAGCTCAAGATATTTGATGCAAGCTTACAAGCGTGAGATACGAATCTGATCAGTTTTCCAGCATATTCTCATGAGAGACCAAGAAGTCTGGCCTTCCCATGGTCGGTTTCTATAAATATTAAGCCCAGAATATTCCTCATCCTCCCGCAGTAGGCAAAGATACAGTTTGAGCATAACCACACTTGGTGGCGTATTAATGTTTGCAAAATATAGACTCCTGCAGTAGGCCGGCCAGTTTCATTTAGAGGACTACTGTGCTACTGTGTGGCGCAATGTAGGCAACTATCAGTTTGAAAGTTACAATTAGAACATTGCTATGCAGTTTTGAAGCAGTGCTTTATGGGATGTGGTGCATTAGTATAACCTAAGTGCCGGTCGTTGACAAACAAGTCAATGAATAATTTGGTCTGGAGATGCGTGTGTTGAACTTTTATTTGCTTTCACAAATTAGGTAGTTGTGCTTGGAAATATAGGGTTTGGTCTGGCTTGGATCGGTTAATCAAATTTGCAAGTTGATCTTCAGAAAACTTGTCTGATGCCATTTCAGTTTGTGACTTTGCAAAATCTTCAAGAATATAATGTATATCTACCAGCAATAGACTAGCGACTTTTATTTTCAACTACCTTTCTTAATTTGGGGTTTTATCAAGCTAAGTGGTGACCAAGTTACATTTGCAAAGTTAGAGCTGAAAATATCCACGGTCACAGCTGAGATTGAAGGTTTATGCATAATCCCAGCATAAGCTAAGTTTCTCACATGGCGTAGTGCTTGTTCTCAAAATCACTGCTGAAATATTGATCATCTTACACTGCATCGCTATTTCACTGTAGTCTTTCTGTCATCGCCACTTTGGATCTGAAAGTTGTCGGAGAGTATGAAACGTGTCATGACATAATGTTCTCTTTGGTTAGTACATAAACAGCTTGTCATGCCTATGGAGAATAGATCGATATCTGAAAGTTGTCGGAGAATATGAAACGTGTCGTGACATAACGTTCACTTTTGTTAGTACATAAACAGCTTGTCATGCCTATGGAGAATAGATCGATTGTTCAAGATCGTGGTCGCCAGCCAGCTATTCACCTTAACTAACAAAGGTAGGTGATAAAATAAGTGCTGTATCAAAATAAATTCCAAGTTCACTGTAATCTTTAGAAACTTTATAAGGTTTGTGGAAGCATCTATTGGCATTGGAAATTTGTCTCCAAAACAATGATTGCAGATACTGGTAAGTAAAACAAGCCAGGTCAACTCTCATGAACCAGTACCGGATTAGCCACGTAGCAGGAGTTAGCAAATGCTACGGGCCTCGCACCTCCTAGGGAGGCCCGCGCCTAGGAATCTGTGATGAGCGTTCCCCCGGAGGGCGAAAACCAAGGGCCCCTTCTTCACATTTGCTATGGGCCTCAGGTTGCCTTTATCCGGCCCTGTCATGAACCTCTAACTGAAATCATACATGAGAATTTCGCAACTACAACACAAAAGTTCAAAGATGGATGCCAAAAATGAAGTATCGCCTTGTTGCCTACCCCTGCATATTGTGCCAATGCACTGGCCAACCCAACATGGTAACTGCCCAAGCAATCGAAATGAACTGATGCTTTCCCCCACTCTAGGGAACTCTTATATAGGGTCTCCGTGAGAACCCCAGCGCTACCAAAATTTCCACGAAATCACCGAATTATTTTAGAATGGTTTCTCCGCCAATCTACTTGAAATTTTTACAGTATATAGTCAACCCTCTAAACGTCAAAATTGATCCCAGAGAAAATTTCTGTATCTCTAATATATTCGCCATAAAAATAAAAAAAAAATTATTGAGGAATTCTGAAAATTCTCTCACACTTAGACTATTTAAGTTATCGAGCTGAAACAAGTTTTAAAGTAATCTTTAGGATTAAACCTTTCTTTTGATATGTAAATCTGCCTGGTTACAATTTTCTAACTGGGTGAAAAGAACCCTACATAATCTCGAAAATCGATATCTCACAAAATATTGAAGTCAGAAAGTTCCTTTAAAAGATTCTACATCAAATTTTCAACAAGGTAGTGACCTTCTTTAATTGCCAAAATTATCCTTTGATAGCTCCTCCTCCTCATCCTCCTCCTAAAATTTTTTTCTAGATTTCCAGAAAGCCTTTGACTCTGTGCCACACATCCGCCTTTTAGCGAAGCTTCGAGCATACGGTATATCGGATCAGCTTTGTGAATGGATAAAGGATTTTCTAACTGGTCGGTCGCAGTATGTTGTCGTTGAAGGAGAAAGTTCTTCTAATCTAGATGTTACATCGGGTGTACCTCAAGGAAGTGTAATTGGACCACTTCTTTTCTTAATTTTTATAAACGATCTCAGAGACAAATTGAAAAGCCTTTTTAGATTGTTTGCTGATGATGCTGTTATTTATAGGGAAGTAAGAAATGTGGCCGATTGCTTACAAATTCAGCGCGATCTGGATGTTATTTTGGCTTGGTGCGCTGAGTGGCAACTTACTCTAAATTGTAAAAAGTGCAAGACAATGAGCATAACTAACAAAAAGAATCCAATTGTTCAGAAATACGAGTTAAACAATACAGTTATTGGTATGGTCGATTCTATGAAATATTTTGGAGTAACAGTGCAAAGGAACATGAAATGGGACATACACATTACTTTGTTAGTAGGTAGAATAAATTATAGGCTGCGATTCATAGGTCAAATCTTGAAAAATTTGGAATGAACAAACAAAGGAGATAGCGTACAAATCTCTTGTGCATCCACATTTGGATTATTGTTGTGCCATTTGGGACCCATTTCATAAGGGGTTGATCAATGTTGTTATTTGTGGCTTTAGGGCGCGTCGACAACGAGGGGGGTTGATCAAAAGTATATAGAAAGTACAGAGAAGAGCCACTCGATTCGTGACCGCTTGCTACAGTCCTTATGAAAACGTCACAGAACTGATTAGTAGACTAGGTTGGGAGTCTCTGGTAGGTAGACGTCACACATTTCGTTTAAACTTATTGGTAAACATGCGTACTCCCACTTTCACTTTTGCGTGTAGTGAAATACTTCTTCCACCAACCTATTTGAGTCGTAAGGACAGGAAAGATAAAATTAGAGAAATAAGGTGCCGGACTGATTCTTATATGAATTATTTTTTCCCTCGTACCATCAGGGATTGGAATGCACAGCAAAGAGATTAGCTTTGGTGCTGAGCACCCTCTGCCACCCACAATTTTGTGAATTGCAGAGTATATGTGTAGATATGTAGATGTAGATGTAGAAAAATCCCAATTCTTACAATCCAACAACGCTGGCACCCATTTAATCAGATTTGCTACTATTTTACTTTTTCCAATTCTGGCAAAAATACTGTATAAGTCCTTATAACAATCACTGCTTTTGTGCTCAGAAAAAATCGTACTTCTTTTAATTACACTGCCGTCTCTCAATTAATTGTGTTGAGAACCACGTTTTTTGATGAAAACAACTTTTTCCTATAAAAACAACTTAAATTTCAGCTATTCTTCCCAAACTTTACCTGATTTATGAATCTTTTGAGTTATAAATCACTTTCCTACCTTTAAAACTGTTTCTTCAGGAATTTTTGTATCTTTATAAAGACTTATGAAATCAGGAAACTTTGATTTTTAAAATGCAGGTATCTAATCAGAGAAAATTTCTACCAGCTAAGTTACTTACTTTACTCCTTGTGTCCTAAAGTACCTCTGAAAATGAATGCAATGTTTTCTATCATGAAATAAGCCAAACGCTATATTACAGCTATGTTTATATTACATTACGATCTGATATCACTGTTTCCCTTCACTTAATCCTTGAAACTTGTAAGAAAATGGATTTAAAATATGATTTGCAATAGAATTAGTGCTAGCTCAATATTCTTTAAACAGATTTTGTTAATGAAATGCCAAAATTTAGGTTATATTTTAACAGTTCATTAAAGTAACTGTAATGCTTCCTTCAGTGGATGGATATGAAACTTTGACCTTGAAATAATGTCCGTGTGATACTGCACCATTAAACAATATTGTCTAAACACAGGCTTTTAAAATAACAATCATGGTCACCTTTCTTTTACGGAAAAGTTCATAGTTATTCCACTTAAATGATCTGTCTTTAAGGGAAATCTGGAATATAGAAATAACTAACACCAACTCAGCATATAGTTATCACAAAGTTTATTTCATACTTGAAACTCTTCATCATAGTACCATGCATGTAATTACAGTTCTTAATCAACAATGGACTTTGCTCCAAACACAATCACAGGTTTACATTTAGGAACAGTGTCTTAGCACCCATTCGCCTCCACAAACATTCATGTCCACAGTCAATCATTTTATGAGGATTCAGCACCAATTCAACACTCTGCTTACACATTATGAACGGATACAACCCAACAAGCTAAACACATGATCACTACTCCGGTCGCACTACTAGTTGTAAGGCACTTCTTCACCAATCGATGACTTGAGAAATACTAACTTACTCAAACATCACTGAATTGCTCTTTGGTCCCTTAGCCAATCACAATTGTATCTCACTGTCACATACTCCTTCTCAGCCTATTGGGCATTTATACTTCAACTAGCATGACAGAGATTTTTTTTCTATATTAGCTGCTTCACTCCCTACCTTATTGTCTGTATAGCACAGCTTTATATTGTTCTGTATTGTAGTATGGAGCTCTCTCTGTTCAATTGCTACCTGTACCAAAACAGTTTTCATTCTTTGCTTGGTTGGTTTAGTTTTTAACACTGACATTTTCCATTAAAAGCCATCCCTCTCTCCACATCCTATACCAGTGTTTATGACATAAAGCTCAAGCAGGAAAAAAATGGGATCAGTACTCTAGTGTCAATCACTTCTCTCATGAATTGAAGTGAAAAATCATTCTTCAGAAATAAACTGTGTGACTAATACTGCTTCCAGGCATTGGCTGATCTCTGTATTCTGTCTATTTAATAGGGACACTGTCTTTCCTAAATACTATTAGTCTTTGACCTATTCAGCTGCTTGACCATTGACTGCTCTTTATTCTCCAAAGCTATTTTTCATTAGCTTGGAATTATATTCATAAATCAACAGTCCCATTTGTTTATGTGTCTGTACATGTCAGTCAATATTACTTGCAGTTCCATATATCTGTGTTAAAAGATGTAAATCTCAAATTTCAAAGCTGTCTACCCCCTGAAGTTGATGCCATATTTGTCATTCCATATCTTGAAAAACTTCTTTCAGCAGGTAGGTAAAACGTATTGATATAGTGTCCCCTGGAAAACAACACCCTCCCAATTTTGGAGATTCTTACGATTGACTTTGCTTTTCTGTGATGTTAACTTTTTGTAAGATCTTAAACAATGTTTTTCACACTCTGCAGACCTGAATTTTCAGCTGAATTGTAGGCCTTAGTATAATCTATGAAGGTCACATAATTTTCAATAGTTTTCATTAACCTGATTCATAATTGGAGGTATCAAATTGGGAAATCATGATTAGACTGTTCAATTGCCTGATAAACATCAAGAGTGTGTAAGATTACTTTTACTATTACAAGGATGTAACAGCCCACTCTCACAAATCTGCAAGATGCTTTCAACGCCCGCAGACAGTGGTGTATTTGTTAGAGTAGCTAACCTTAAATTATATCGGTGGCAGCGATGTTACCTAAACTTCAGAGAGAACTTCAGCCTCCTGCTATTCTGATTATCACTCCAGAAATAGTAAAGGTTTCCTTAATTACTGACAAAAAAAATCAACAAATAGTTTCTGATAGACTCGTACTTTATTTTAAATTATCCTTTCCTTTTATCCCACCGCTGACCGATATGTAAATGTAAAGATAATTGTCAGAAAACTTCCCGCTGCAACAATGATACAAAGCATTTAACACCACATTTGTTAATTTTACTGTTATTTACAGTTTCAACTGTAAGGTCCAAAAAATTCTTAGCTGTAAGTTACGGAAGCGTATTCAAATCATTGTTCCCTTCAAATGTATTTCTACCTTCATTAGCGTTCACATACACACATTTTTGACACTATGTAAGCCTATTGCGCAACTTGACGTATCAACTCAACTGAAACAAAAACTTCTCCATGCAAATCTATTTTTCTGATCATGAAACAAGCACAAATTTAAATATTTAAATCTCTTGGGTGAACCTTCTCTAGTTCAGGAGTTTGTAAGGCCTTCACAATACTTTAAACAGTTGCTGCCCTTTCAAAACCAAAATACTGAATTTAAACCATTATTCTGAGCCCTTTGCAAAACTTCTCAGGGACTTACGACTCTTAACCAACACTTTGCCAAATAACTTACTCCCCATAAACGTTGATCAGTATTCAATTACCAAACCAAAAAAGAACTAATAATGTTTCACTTCAAATAAAGACTACTTGCACAATTTATCTCTTCCTGTGGGCAAAAACATATGCTCCCACTGTAGTTCGGCGGTGGTCTGTCTGCTTCTCCTAGCTCACCCCCTACTTATAACATTCAATATGACGCTACCATGCCTGACGCCAGTAAATACTGATGGTGAAACTTTTTCCCCTCACACTTCGACAATAATTGTGCCACACACAGAAACGCCCCGATGTGGCCCAAAGAATGTTCAAATAAAACCCTAAATAAACCACTGTAATGTTACAAGTGTTTGTCTTAGAAGAGCCATGGTGAAAATCTTAGTTATTAGACATTAAACTGTAATTATTTGTTGTTTTGGTCCTGTATTGTGGAAGAGAGCTATTTCAGATAGCTTCCACTCCTCACATATTCTGCAGACTTGAAGAATTTCACTGAACAACTCAAATAACAAGTAGAGTGAGACACTGGTTCCATAACAATAAAAGATTTAACTCCATTTAGTAGGTTGGAGTGTGGCTCATTTCCCTTTGTACAAATAAGGTTTTAAACCAAAATATTTTATAACTGTGTATATCTCATGTTTTGTGTGTTCATTGCAGCTCTTACCTTCACCTTTAGTTAGTGATGGGTTTACTTCCCATATCCTTTGTTATATTCATTACCTAAAAGATTTAACAGAGTCAGGGTTCCAAATGGTGGTTGGCCTATTTGTGGATGTTGTGAGTGGTGGATCTTAAGTGTAGTGACTAACTTTCGTGTTTTCAGGCCTCTTCTAAGTCTTCCGCTCCTCCACAAAGTTCTTCATCTTGCGGGCTACCAATAGTGGTAATTTATCAGGATATCTGACACCACTCCATTTTACAGTCGGAGAACCGAGGATAGAGAATGCTAGGACTGGTTTAGCACTAGCCGATATAAACTATCCTATGAGAATGATAAGATGGCTAATTGGTAGTAAGTCTGTTTAATGGCGACTGAAAACTGTGCATTTACAGTTGATAACATATCCTGCAAGGACCACTCCAAATGCTAGCATCTTGAAGCTAAATTACTGCTTCCAATGCTGACTGATGGATTGAATGACTATGATACGAGACATGGCAGCTTCGTTGGATGGTATTAGTGCTACATGCGGCTACAAGAGTCGGTGTGATAGATTAGCTAACCCATATTGACTGGTTCAAGTCTACTCGAAGAATGAGAGAGAGTAATGCTACTTATGTTCTGAAGTGAACATGTATTTGCGTCACAGCTGACTGGAACGAACCAGCCGAAGGTGACTTTGCTGTAAGCACTTTTATCGAACAAAAATCTGTGCTGAATTAGGTCTGTCTTCACTGACTAGACCCGTTGCAAATTATATTCAAAAATTACAGCAACTATTCCAAAAAATACTAATTTCTCTTAATCAAACCCTAAGGTCCAAAATGACCTTAACACTTGTCCTCTCCCCGCAAGACATGGCTCTGAAATGTCTGTGTAATAGTGCAAAGTGTTGGTTGGGTACAAGCTTCCATGCTCTCACTACTCAAAGTAAACAAAACCAAATGAAATCAAATAAAATTAATTGCCTTCGGATGCATCCTTGCAGTTATACGCAACATCAAAATCTATTTAAAACATCAAAGCATACTATGAAATTCATTAAAATCAAAACTTATTGATCAATCAAAGAACAAACTGAAAAATAATTAATATTGAAATGAACCATTCTTGAGTTATGTATCATGAAATAAAAGTAGATCACTGTTATGACCTATTGGTATTAATATAAATTCAGTTAGAAATTGTAGTGATAAAAGTGAAAAATATTAAGTTTCCTTCACCACTAACTTGCCACAACAAGTTGACTTGAGCGTCTTACGTGGATATCAATCTAATTCGTTGTTACAAAATCACATATTTAATAAACAATTATTAATTAATTAGACTGTGAATTCATCCTTGTTTATATGTGCTAACTGATCTGTGTAATTTACATTTGATAATCATATTACTTATAATCTACTCCCCAAAATATGTTGAAGTCATTTGTATGAATTAAGTTAAAATATACATGACTACTAAGTTATGAAACAAAAACCATTATATATGTGTGTTTTTTTTTTAAATAATCTCCACTGGAAGTTAATGGAATAGTTTCAATGGTACTGTGAAACATGAAATTTCAAATTATGCTGAATTGCAGACTAAGTTATCTTCTGTGTTTTAGGATCAAAGATCTTATATATTGCACTATCAGTGTTAAAATTTTAGTATCCCCATAAACCCTAAACTTAATTGTAGTAATTCTTATGACAGTGTTACCCTTAAACATAATATTGAAATAATACAAATAATAAAATGAACACTAAAAGAATAAACAATTGGCTTTGATGAAAATTCCAATGTATAGTCTTTGCATGGAACTCAAGTTGTCATTCACGGTAGGACATTGCCCACAGCCATGAAGGTCAGCTGAGGCTGGCAACTTAAGACTTGACTTGTCAGCTAAAACACTCATCAGCTTGGCTGCACTCATGCACTGAAATCACATTTTCTTTGGCAGAAAGAATTCTAAGACCTTTTAAAACATTTGTGCAGCGAGTTTTGAATCACTCACAAATGTATGGCATCAATGTATGGCATCAATTTATGGCTCAAAAATTGACAGCAATAATACTGAAATTAAATTAATGATAATTTATAGACTGTGTATTAAACTGTAAATTAGTGAAAAACAGAACTACAGCACAAGTTATTGAGTTTTTGAGAATCAATATATTTGGAAATTCTCTTATTGTCTGTACTGAACTTTCAACTAGGGTGATCATGTTACAGCCTGGAAAAAAGTTAGAAGTTCAAAGATTTTTCAACAAATAGTTCCAAAGCATTGGTCTTAGGTTAAATTAAATAAGTGAAATTTCCAACAAACATATTTGTGCTTCGAAAATAGAGTACAGTTAAAGAATGCTACAATCGAAAACTTTGCTTCTGGAATAATTCACTTACGACTAGTATTTTACATGCTGAATTAATCTCCACCAGAGAAGTTTATATTTTTACGTAACATGTGCTACACCCGATGATTCTCTAAGTTCATATTTATTCCATTATTTTCTAAACATTTCCCGACATTTTAATCTAAATATTGCCCAATTGTTAAACCCAGTTCCATAATTGTTAAATATTCTTTTAAACATAAATTAAACATAATTAAATGTATTTGAATATGTGTGAATAATTACCCTCTAACATACCAAAATTTAAAACAATTTTTCATAATCTTCTAGCAGATAAAACTTAGTTTTAATATTACAGAGCTGTAACTGTGGCCATAACTAAGTTCATATTTTATACAAAAATTCTATAAAACCATTAACACTAAGTTATCATTTTTTTCCTTTTCACCAGCTGAACTTTCTTCAAGTGATTGGAAAGAGCTTTCTCACATTTGATTATCATATATCAAAACTGAACGCCGACTTCAGAATAAATTTTTTTCCAATCTTGTCTTTAGTAATTTTTTTCAATACTCTTGTTAAGAAAACACATTCACACCGACGTTCAAGTAACACTTAAATTTTCCCTGCTATTAGTGTTAATTTGAGTGAGACAGAACACATGATTTGACCGACTACTTAAATAAAACACTGATGAACTTTTCTTACATCCAACATTGATGACATAGGCTCTACTAACTTAACAGTTGTAATTAACCTAAGGTTCTTACCTCTATAGTTCAAATATATAAAATTCCCTTATTTTATATAGTTCACATTTTTCTACTGAAGTATCATTTTTTTTCTATTTTTTAGGTGGTTTAAAAAAATTTGCCAGTCACTATTGCCACTCAGCTTTTTTTTTCCTTAGGTGTTTTAATTTTATGGGATCTTAACTAATCTGGTAGTATTACTTGACTATAAGGTGTTGGTAACTACCGGGCTTTTTTTTTTTTTGCAATAGCATTATTTCTTTTCTTACGATTTTAATTTTAGTTTGAAGTTAAGGTCTCACATCCTTGAAAATCTTACATTGTACATTAGTTAGTCATGCCATTTAATTTCCCATAGCTCTTAATGGTCACTTTCTTAGTTTTAACTAATTACATGCTAACTCTTTTTCTTTTCTTATGTGCTAAATAACATGACATCATTTTTCTTTAAACCTTCATTTCCCCACTGATACGTTGACCGTACAGACACTAGTAACATATTCCAACAATTACCTGAATAATTGAGCTCATTACATTTTTCATGTTAACAGTTTTAAACCAGTGCTCACGTTTTAAATGTCTTATCAGGCCTGGGTCGCGAATCCATCCTTTTTTTCCCACACAGCATCACAATCATATTTCAACACCTCTCACATATAAAGGGTGCTCCCAACATTTTTTTTAACAAAAAAAAGCAATTACCAATTACGATGCTTTCTGAAATTCCGTGTTCTAACAACATCTCAACTTTTTTGATAAATTCCAAAAAAATCTATCCTTTATCTGCGTGACAAAATATACCTTGAAGCATTGACTGCAGAAGGAATTTTTGAAACAATAGCAATCCATTTTTTCCGTTCTCGATATAATGTTGCCCATATTTTACTTGCACAGTACTGAACCGCCATATACAAAATTATGCCCATCATTTCCTTACAATCGGCGCACTCTACCAATTAGTTAGTCATGCCATTTAATTTCCCATAGCTCTTAATGGTCACTTTCTTAGTTTTAACTAATTACATGCTAACTCTTTTTCTTTTCTTATGTGCTAAATAACATGACATCATTTTTCTTTAAACCTTCATTTCCCCACTGATACGTTGACCGTACAGACACTAGTAACATATTCCAACAATTACCTGAATAATTGAGCTCATTACATTTTTCATGTTAACAGTTTTAAACCAGTGCTCACGTTTTAAATGTCTTATCAGGCCTGGGTCGCGAATCCATCCTTTTTTTCCCACACAGCATCACAATCATATTTCAACACCTCTCACATATAAAGGGTGCTCCCAACATTTTTTTTAACAAAAAAAAGCAATTACCAATTACGATGCTTTCTGAAATTCCGTGTTCTAACAACATCTCAACTTTTTTGATAAATTCCAAAAAAATCTATCCTTTATCTGCGTGACAAAATATACCTTGAAGCATTGACTGCAGAAGGAATTTTTGAAACAATAGCAATCCATTTTTCCGTTCTCGATATAATGTTGCCCATATTTTACTTGCACAGTACTGAACCGCCATATACAAAATTATGCCCATCATTTCCTTACAATCGGCGCACTCTACCAATTTTTACCTAGCAATCTTTTATTGCCATAATAAAATTATTTACAGCACCACAAATATAATTATTTTCATACACTTGTGATATATTTGCACATTTTACCTTAGCACAATACGTAAATTTTATTTCGAATTCCTTATTTACGGCACATTTATAATTTAATTCCTTATTTTCTCAGCACAGACTCTTTTATAATATCTCCTTATACTATGTCCACATAGTACATTAATTCTGCTATCTGTTATTTGTATCACACATTGGCCAGATTTTCCTTTTATTTACTTACGACACTTCAATTAGTATTCCCACTTCTTACTTTTAACAAAACCCATCTTTATTCCCAGCTTATGCTTCCTTATTTCTGGATTTACTTGAACAGCCCTTCGGAAAATATTACGCTTTGCTACTTGAAGTTAACACAACAAATTATATGTTAATTTTGTTTAGTTGAGAACAACTCATTTTAGTTCTTACTGCTACTTTTAATCATCTTAAAGCAGATCATAAATCGCATATTTCCTCTAATTGTGTTGAAAACAAAGTATTGATTCCCATACTACCCCTTCACTAGATATATAACATGGTAAATCATGTCTGCGAAATTAACATGTTTTTAACCATATATTTAACAGTTTTAAATGATAGATAATGAATTTTCTTGTCCTTAAACACAACATTAATTTACTTTACACCATCATAGCATGCATAATAAACAATTTTGAAATGATACATTCATCATTTTTAGAAATAATAAAAATTCTTTTAACTCAGATTCGAAGTCTTTTAACAAATTATTTAAAATCACAAATGAGTTCAAAAGATAGTGCAGCTGATTTGTCTTAACATTTTAATAAGACTAATGCATTTGCATATAGAACAATGAATTTTTACTTGGCTTACTATGATCTAAACACACTAACACACTATTGACACAAATATCTTTTCTGTTCGCAGATCCTTTCAATCAGAACCAATACTAATATCAACTAGTTTTTATAAAAAATTTACACTCTTATTTTCTCAAAAATAAATGGACTGCAATTTCAAAAGCTCTAGTTCATTCAGAAACATAAATTACAAACAATAAAAAATAAATAATTTGTTTCTTGGCTGCCCATTCAAATTGAAATTAACAGATTATATTTCATATTTCTTTCATCGTTGAACATAGCAATATTTGGAAAAGACTGTCTGTAAATGCGTGCGTTACTCATTTTTAACTTGAACACCACTCTGATCATGAACTTTTATTAGATAAACTTTCTTTACAACTGAAACCCACTTTTGACTTCTAAAACATGCAATTTTTGCACCTAAAATTTTCTAAATTATTGCCATGAGTATACACGTTCAAAACTCACCCTTTAGCTGATTTCTGATGACTTCTGGACTTTTGGATTGCCCCATAGAGATGAAACTCATACTGGCTGCATGTCGCCTTTTCACTGCTGTTGCTGGAAATGCTGGCTGCACTGTGGTGTCACCTCTTGGATGTCAACCTCGTGTTGTTGCCTCTTGCCCGTACCACCTCGTCAGTTCGGAAATGTGTTCTTTATGGTGACTGATTAATGTCAAGCGTTCCTCTCTTGCCTGCCTGAGCTATGCCATTCCGCCAATACATCATAATCATCTTCTTCTGGTCGATCTTCTTTCGAACAATCTTCCAATGAAGTTTTTCCACTTTGAAGGTCTTAGGTTTGATTCCATCCTTACTTCTTACACCAGTTTGTCAGGGATCGAAGTGGTTGTTGGCCTATTTGTGGACGTTATGAGTGGTGGACCTTAAATGGAGTGACTAACCTTCATGTTTTTAGGCCTCTTCTAATTCTTCTGCTCTTCCGTGAAGTTCTTCATCTTGCGCGCTACCAATAGTGGTAATTTATCAGGATATCTGACACCACTCCATTTTACAGTCGGAGAACCGAGGATAGAGAATGCTAGGACTGGTTTAGCACTAGCCGATATAAACTATGAGAATGATAAGATGGCTAATTGGTAGTAAGTCTGTTTAATGGCGACTGAAAACTGTGCATTTACAGTTGATAACATGTCCTGCAAGGACCACTCCAAATGCTAGCATCTTGAAGCTAAATTACTGCTTCCAATGCTGACTGATGGATTGAATGACTATGATACGAGACATGGCAGCTTCATTGGATGGTATTAGTGCTACACGTGGCTACAAGAGTCAGTGCGATAGATTAGCTAACCCATATTGACTGGTTCAAGTCTACTCGAAGAATGAGAGAGAGTAATGGTACTTATGTTCCGAAGTGAACGTGTATTTGCCTCACAGCTGACCGAAATGAACCAGCCGAAGGTAACTTTTCTGTAAGCACTTTTATGGAACAACAAGCTGTGCTGAATTTTGTCTGTCTTCACCAACCAGACCCGTTGCAAATTATATTCAAAAAGTACAGCAACTATTCTGAAAAAATACTAATTTCTCCTAATCAAACCCTAAGGTCAAAAATGACCTTCACAACAGTTCAGCTGAGAATTGTTTTTGTAGTACTTTGTATTTCACAGATATACAGTGGGATCATAGTTTAATCACTCACATATTTACTGAAAATTTTCTTGTTTTGATGCACGCACACTATAGAGATGTAATCTAACAAGGTAAGCATGAATCCTGTTTCTTTAAAACTTCTAAAAATTTATCGATCTACCTTCTATGAAAGGTGAGACTGAACTAAGTATATCTGGTGGATGATGTCTCTGGAAATTATTCATGATATATCTCACAACATTCTAACCATTTTAACATTTTCTTTGCCATTTTAATCGGGCAGTGAAGGATAATGGGGATATGCCTCCAGAAATTTTTGCTGGCTCTGGTTGCTTCAACAATAATTTAGGCTGAGAGTATTCTGTGAAAAATAGATTGTGGCCAATTGAATTTTAGATGCCATTCCATCTTTGGATTTTTATAACCATCTTTTAATATTTGCCACATGCATTATGATTTTTACTGAATGAGAGGGTGTTCTGTTTAGCCCTTGCAGTTTCTTAACCATCTCAGTACAGGTAAAAAGAGTCAGTAATTTCTTTCTGCTAGAATCCAAAAGCCAAGATTCTAGTGTTATGAAAAAAGCAGATGATTCAAGAAAAATTATGGAAACTTTCATATATTGTTTTTGCAATGAACGATTCATTACATTCAGTAGAAAGTAAAATTAAAAGGCACAGTTGTGACTGTTGATTGAAGGAAAACAGAAACATATTTACAAATGGAGATTTATCACAGAAGTATAATTTATTTAGTCCAGTTTTTTTCCCCCACCTAAGTAGAGATGTTCTGAACTAGAATATCATGAGTTGGAAAAGAAAATACATTTTCAAACTTTCTCTGGGACAGTATAGAAACATGGTACAGTTTTCTATTCACTGATTAGTCTATGCATTGTTTCAACAACTATAAAAAAAAGGAAAGATGGAAAGAAGAATACTGGAGAGGCTATGTTGTTTAACAAGTCTACTTGAAAAGATGGGTTGGAATGATCAGTGACAACATTACCATGGGTACTGTATTGTACTGTATGTTTATACAAAATTTTGTAATAAACATATAGTACAGTGCGGTGCCGTGTCGTAATAATCACTAGTGAAATAACTAGCTGGAAAATGAATCACTTCTAACAAAGAAAGCAAAAATGACTGCTAATGAGCAGGGCTGGCGGATAATGTGGGTATGGTGGGTAGTGGTACCCACCCGGGAAATTCTGGGTGGGTATTTTACCCACCCGGAATTTGAGAGTAACTGTGGGTGCATAAAGGAAAGAAATAAGAGAAAGAAAGAATGAGAAAGCAGATCAGCTAAACATATTAGTTTCATTATTCAAAAAATGTGTAAACTGGCTATGTATACATAACAATGCCATGAGTGAAGCGCAAAATTCCTTTGATGTTTTAACAGCGATAACCAACCAAGCTTTCGCCTACTGTGCTCAATCGACGGCAAACCATCATTCTGCGTGAAAGCAAGAATGCTACGGTAAAATGTACATCCAAAACCATCATGCGTGAAAGCTGCCTTGGTGTATTTCGACTAGCATTCTGGCCTCGTATTCAGGACGACGGCAGGTTCGAATCCCCGTCCGGGCATCCAGATTTGGGTTTTCCATGGTTTCCAAAATCACTCCAGGCATATGCGGGGATGCTTCCTTCAAAAGGCAATGGCCAAATTCCTTCCCATTCCCTGCCCCCCCCCCCCCCCCCATCCTTTCCCGTCTCTAAAGACTTCGCTGTTAGAGAGACGTTAAGCAGATTAAAAAAAAAAAAAAAAGTGTATTTCGAATGCGAATCAAGTGTTAATAATGCTAGAAGACAGCAGCACGTTGGGGATAAATTTGCATCGCCCTTAGACGAAGGCCCACTGCAACTTTAAAAGATGGTCTTGTTCAGTCAGCTGACATTCTTATTTTTGTTCTTTACTGTATACACAAGTATATAGGTAATGAATATTCATGCGTATGTTCTAGTGATGAAACGGAAGTTATGTTATAGAAGCAGAAACAGAACCAGAAGTTATATGAAATTGTATAAAAATGTAAATTGGTGTCACTGCTCTTAATTTACTTCCTAGTTACCTCGTAAGTGAAATAATGTTTATTTTAATAATCAAATCAATCAGGCAGTAGCGGACTTCAAAATAAATAATAGTAATAGTTTTCTAATAACTGTAAATAATATTCGAAAGTTAAAAATTGAAAGTTAAATTTTAAAAACAAAAGCTTTGCTGCCTTTTCTTACTTTAAATTGCTTCTTTCTTTTGCCATAAATTAAGGCTGCTTCACTGAATGTTTTATCGCTAGCCACACTGACAGGCGGAGTAATGACAACAAAATGGAAAATTTGTGTGTTCATTTGCCACCACTTAGGAGGCTCTTCTTTTGATGGAAGTCCTATTTGCTTCAGCTACTGGACCAGACTGACATTAATATTTTCCTTCTTGTTCCTACAGCTTAAAAACTGCATTTTCAATCTCTTCTGGAAGCATTCATTTCAAATGACTCTATAAAGCAATGGTAGAATGGCAGAAATTCTTTTTCACATAACATACAGTTTACCAAACATTATTTTTTTTTCCAGATTGGACTTGGTTTATTTTTGAGACACACTACGGGGTTATACAACAAAATACATAATTAGCGGTTAAACTCTTACGGCACTAGTTCGCTTCATACCAACTATGCTAAAGCATTAAAATCGTTAGTAATATCAACAACGAGCATCTGTGGGCACACTCAATACCATGTACAAATCTCCCCAAGACCCGGAAGTGATGTCAAGATGACGAGACATGTATGTGTGAATTAGATGCCCGAAATATGAAAGATTTCAGTTTTGGAGAATTTTCTCTCGGTCCTGGCTGCATTTCAACCTGAGCACAGCCTCTACAACAAAATTAAACTGTTTTATATCAATGTGGCACAATCGATATCAACTTCTCATTCAAAACAGATGTTTGATAACCGTAAGAGTTGTCAAAAATATTTATTACCTTGAAGGCCTTGGCGAGATAAGGTATTCTGTGAGAGGAGCCAAGAGCGATGAAAATTCAAAATACATGGCATTTTAAAAGCTCGAGCTGAAGATGTGACTGATCTACAGTCGTGGCTGCCAAGAGGTTGTTACAAATGGCTTCATAATTCTTGATTTGAAGGTAACTACACTATTGTCTGAAATCATGGAAGAAACAGGATCTTCTTGTATGACAGTTGTTTCGGAAAATTTCATTGCAAGTGAACACTTTATTGGGTTATTTTTAACTGCAAACATCAAACAAAAATCTTATTTGATCCAGTCATTGACATTTTCGGCAAGCACAATTTGGCGCTCTCAAAAGGCTACAATTTCTGAAAAAATTACAGGATTTCAGTCACGAATACGCAATGAAGAGCCTCGAGCTTTATTTGTGCATTGTAATGCCCATATTCTCACTCTTGCTGTACAAGATGGAATTGAGAGAGTTATAACAGCAAGAAGATGCATAGGACTATAAAAGATTTGGCAAACTTCTTGCGAGACTCACCGAAATGACTTGGACAGTTTAAGTCACTGAAAATCGGAAAATAAAAAGGACTAATGATGATTTGCCTTTTTTTGCAGCCTATTGTCCAGCAAGTTATTTCTAAAGATTACAAATTAAATCCAATTTTTTAAATTATGGTTTTATATTTGTAAGCATATCTATACATTTTTTACAAATTGTTAATAAGAATAAAATCTCTTAAATCAGTAAGAGAAAATTATCAGCAGTGAATACATTTTTTATACAGTCATCCTGCCGTAGAGAAGTAGACAGCACCGTCACTGCTAAGGCTTCTGGATTTTGCTCCTACATGGAATCGTTTAAGTGTATTTTCTATTTAGCCATGTTGATAGAAATTTTTGATTGCTTCGAAGTTATGAATGCAGATCTACAGAAATCGGATCTATATGTTATTATATCATGTGAGATGATAGAAGCAATTTGTACTGTGTTATAGATTCAAAATTCGAAGCAATTTGGTGGAAAAGTGTGCAGTCAGGTACTAACTTTGAAATCAACGAAGAACAAATCCCGCATCAGCGTAAAATTCCCATTGCCTCAACCAAGGTAGAACTGATAATCTCCCGATTCGATTTTTTTCTAAAATCTTATATTGAAGTTTATCGTCAAGTACTCTTGTCGTTAAAAAGTCAATTCCATCCACTTCTTAAAACCTTTAGAACGATTCGTTTTGGGACAGCCCACAAAGTTAGTGGTACTAGAATTTTAAATTTCTATAACGATGATTTTTGCCAAGAAAGATTTATGAATGATAGAAACATGTTTTTGCAAATTTTAACCAGGCAAGATGAGAAGACAAAAAAATATGAGAGGTTTTACAGATTTTTCACAAAAGTACAAACAGACCAGAAGACTCTTACTTAGTTCTACTACTCGTCACGCTTACTGGGTCGTCTTATTCGAATGAACGAAGTTTTCATCTTACACCATCTCAAGACTTACCCAGAATCGACAATGTTTCAAGACGGACTAAATAATATCACAATATTACATGTATATGGTAATCTTACAGACAAACAAGATTTGGAAAAATTGTTGAATCAGTTCATTTCCGAACAAGCAAAGCGCAGTACAGTTTTTGCATTGCGCAATTAACACTGATATAATTTTTGAATAAAACTAAATTTGTATTGAATAAATTATAGGTCTTTAAATTCAATTTTTAGTTTTTATCCGAATGAATTTCTCTTATGACTTTGTTTGTATAATTATCACTAATATTATTTTACGTAAGATAACCAAATAACATTTTCAAGGGAATCTCTCCCCACACACCACCACCACTAACTGCCTGGCTACCCACCCAGGCCGAACATGAAACGCCGCCCCTGCTGCTGAGAGTGGAGCATAAGTAAATGCAATAGACCCATAATTGAGAAATCACTGAAGATGCTTCTGCATAAGAAGTGAAATGTGTTCGGGAGTTCAATAAATGCACAAACGTTAAATTGCTTTGGCGTTATTTATTTATCAATGAAAGTTTTGTTACTGTCTTGTAATCTTTTAATTTCATTCTCAGGTGATACATACAGCACATTTGAACCTTAAGATTTCTATTTTTGCTGGAAATTGAGTCTTATTGTTTGAAACTGAATCCTCTTCTGAATTTAGTGCTTTTTAAACTGAATGTGGTGTCGCAGTTTTGTTCAATACCATGGGCTTTTGCATATAAATAAATCTGTTTGGAAATCAAAACATATCTAGATTTACAGAGATATACTCTGGTACAGGATGTGTTGTGGAGATGAAAAGTCTCAAAACATCCAAAATTTCTTAATGCCAAAATACATATAGCTTTGAGTTTGAGGGAGTGGGCTTTAACATCTTTTGGTTGTGATTCTATTGTGTATTTGCTGTTGGGAAAATAAAACTAAAATGAAAGTTCTGTTGATCACTTTGTTAAATAAAGTAGTGTATTTTATGGTAATATGGCCCTAATGGAATTGATTTTTAATCATCATTGATAATGTGACAGAGTGTAATCCCTTTACCGGTTCCCGTTTCTCCACCTTAGGATGACATGGATATACATGACTGAAGATTTTTGTGACATACTGTGTGTTCCTATTAGATTTGGAGAACTGCACTCAGTGAAAGGGAAACACAGAAGATGAAATATGCATTAGTCTCAGTTGTACAAAAATGATGGTATGCTTGGAATCCTGAATTTCTTTCTGCCATCTTTTCATTAGCACCACATTTTCCTCTACAAATGCTTAAGAGTGTATGAAAGTCTCCTCCTTGTTTCTGTACAGCTGTTTGACATTCTACATTTATGTACAGGTTGATTCAAAATGATTGTCGGGGTTTCATGAATTTTTTACCGGTTGGGTACTAAACATACAAGTATTATCTTTACATGGATGAATAGACAAACGCTAAAAGTTTTGTTTTATAGCAGCCGCTAATCTTGTAGTTATGTTTTGTTCCACCAAATGTCAGTGTTTGTAATATGGCAGCTAACGCTATAGAGAAGGCTTTTTGCACTCTAGATTTTCACGTGTGTCAGTCAGATACCGTTATCCAATGGCACCTTAGAAATTTTTTTATGAAGGATGCACCTTCAGACAATTCCATTCGGAGGTGGTATGCACAGTTCGTGGAGAAGGGCTGCTTATGCAAAGGGAAAAGCAGTGGGCATCCTTCTGTGTCAGAAGTCAACATGAACTGCGTCAGAGAAGCTTATCAACATAGCCTGCGGAAATCAACAAGAAGCGGCAGCAGAGAACTGAACATTCTGCAAACCACAGTTTGGCGCATGCTATGAAAACACCTAAAAATGAAAGCCTATTGCCTAGGGCTGCTTCAGGCTTTAACACCTGACGACCATCGCAAACGTCTCACGTTTTGCAACATTATGCAAGAAAAAATGGAAGAAGATAGGTTTTGTAAAAAACTCATTTTTAGTAATGAAGCAAACTTTCACTTGTGTGGGAAAGTTAAGAAGTATAATGTTCGGATTTAGGGGACAGAAAATCTCGGTGCTTTTATTGAACACCAGCATGATTCTCCAAAAGTGTGTGTGTTCGCTGCTCTTTCCAATTAACAGACAGTAACAGGGCTAACTTACCTCGATATGGTCTCGGAGTTGTTACTGCCTTAGCTGAAAGAGGTGGATGATTTCGTATTCCAACAAGATGGTGCTCCACCCCATTTCCATCAGGAGGTCAGAACATTTCTCAACGAACAATTGCCGCAGCGATGGCTAGGACGCGGAGTCGACAGTGGCCAAATGCTCATGGCTTGGCCACCTCGTTCACCAGATTTAACCCCATGTGATTTTTTTCTGTGGGGTAACGTCAAGGATCAAGTTTATCTTCCTCCTCTACCTGCGACTATCCCGCAACTGAGATAACGGATCAGGGCCACCTTTCTAAACATTTCTGATGACATGCTGCATCACGTGTGGTATGAAATGGACTATCGCATAGATATGTGCAGAGTGACACAGGGTGCACATATCAAACATTTGTAATGGATGTATAAAAACTTCATGAGTTTCTTTACACATCAAAATAAGATTCAAATTCGTATCTCAAATGTGCTAAGTGTAGGAATTTTTTGAAACCCCGACAATCATTTTGTATCACTCGGTACATTAAGTGATGGTTTAATGTTCATCCTTTTATTAAATTAAATACACTGAAATACATGCAGATTTTGAAGAAACATGTAGTGTACTTACTGGTACAGAGAGGGGATGTGAATTTAAGATGCTGGGATTAAAATATTGGGTTTTAATATGAAACCAATGTCAGCATATTTGCAATGAATGTGGGAAACCATGTCAAAAACTCATAAGGTTCTCTTCTCTTAGGGTTCTGTCACAGTTGCAGGATTTAATGTACTTAATTTCCAATAAGACTAAATAGTTACAACAATCCTGTCACCTAAAGTACTGAAACATGTATCTCCTTTAGCTAATATCTTGTTAAATCTAGGAAAGCTAAGGATCCTATTAACAGTTTTTTTTTATTTGTTATTTTGAAAAATTATAACTTGCTCATTTATTTCAGTGTAAGCTTAACTGAGATGGTTGGAGATTTATTCCTTCCTCATGATATGCCTGAACCTCCCAAGGAAAGCTTTTTCAAGGGGCTTTTTGGTGGCGGTTCACGTTCATTAGACAGAGAAGAATTATGTAAGTGCAATGTTATTCTCAGTTGGCATAAATAACAGATATTAGCTAGTCATTGAATATAAAAGTAAAAGAAACATTACTTTTTTACAGTTGGCAGTCATGTGTGTTGTGTATGCAGCATTTTCAAATTCAAATTACATAACTAAAATAGCAGTGATGTGTATCTTTCTTATTTGATTTTTTCATTCTACTTTTTTTTTCTTTTTTTCTGTCTTAAATATAGTCTACAAATTTTGTGTTAAGCTGGTCTTCCATGATGTAAATGTGTAATTTCTAGCTCTCTTCTTCAGAGAAAGAAGAATTTGTTGTAAAACTTTCCACAAGCTTTACTCATCTGCTAACATTATACTCATCAACCCTCATCCCTCCCCTCTCTTTCAATCTGTGTTTTAAAATAAAGTGAAACACACTGTATTAGTTTTATTCTAGCATTTTTTTGTTTCATAATGAGTGGAGGAGTATTTGAAGAATGCTTTATTGCTGGAATGTGATTATGCATCATGCAAAATGCCAGGTTTTAATGTTACAGCTAGTTAAAACAGCTACTTTGCTGTATGATTTTGATGATATATGGAAAGATTGAAAGAACAATGTAACACTATCAGTTTCTGTAACTGAGGGAACAGAATTACTAAATCCACATACCAAATATAATATTTGAAAATGTCCTGAATATGCAGGGTGTTCATTTGAATCCTCCCTAATTTCAAAGTACGATATAAAAAAAATATATATATATATATTAAACACAAGAGAACCTTTATAAAACTTCTACATGATGCCTTGTAACATTTATTGGTATGTAGTAAACATAAAATTTCTAACTTTTTTTTTTTTCAAATTCCAGTAGTATCCTCTTGCAACAAATTTTACAATTTAATGTACTTCTTTTATTATTTATTTTTAATAATTGTTTCTGTATTATAGTTGGTGAAGCAAGTGGCCGAGCTTCGAAGAGTGTAGCTAAGCATATTCCAGGGCCATCAGCTAATATGGAAGCTATGGGACAGCGAGTAACATCAGTAACTGGTGAAATTAGTCGGGCTCACCAGTTGATGGTAGAAAGAGGTGATAAGCTTGGTCAGTTAGAGGAACGCTCTGCAAAAATGATGTCTGAAGCTGAGAACTTTTCACAGTCTGCACATAATCTGATGCTCAAATACAAGGACAAAAAATGGTACCAGCTGTGAAAAAAAAGGATTAGTATTTGGGTTGTATATGCTGGGTTATCTTTGATCCTCCTGGAATATTTTCAACTACTACAAGTTACTGGAAGCCAAACTTGATAGTAGTATGTAAATAGTTTTGCATAATGTTTTGTGAAAAACTTATTACACCTCTTAAGGATATTAAAATGTATGCCTTGTGTGGTAGTAATGGTTATAGGAAGATTTTCACATTACATTTGGAAGTATTCAAGTCTTAAAAATTTAACATTAGCTGTGAAATAGAAGTTTTATTTGGATTAATTAACATTCTTGGGTAATTTTAATGTTACATGGAATGTAGAACTTAATATCAAGCTGCTAAAAAAAGAATGGCAAAAAACAAGAGCTTGATAAACTAGCAACATTGGTGCAACAGTTGAGCCTGTGCCATATTATGTGTGTTAATTTTTTTTTTTAAGTTTGACTGTTGAGAGATGTTTTATTTTGTTTTTCTATCTTTTGGAGCAAGATTAAATGACTTACTTTACATTGTTGAAAAATTATAACAATATTAACAGTAATAACATGCAATATTGTGGTACAAATTATGTGTTACGTTATGACCATAAGAGGGTATATTAAATGTAAATACTGAGTTATATCAAAATCTGAAAAGAAGGCCAGTTAAGGTTAAACTATAGTTTCTGTAGATGCTAAGTGTAACTGAAAGAAAATTGAGTATGTCACATGTACAATGCCAATTTTATAATTGTAATATTCCTGGCTTTTGTTGATAATGTATACACATTATTTTAGAGTATGGTATTGAATACCAAAGTAAAGATGTATACATATGACTACTGTTGTGATATATGTTTCAATGATAATCCAGGAGATAGCAATCCCGCAGGCGGGCAGCTGTGAATGTCTCGCCATAGATGTGTGTGGGGCCAAGTACCACAACTTGTGTGGCTTTGTTCCAGTTTGTAAATACTTAATTGTGCTAGGTGTTATAATGAAATGTTTTTGTTTATATCCAAGTATGTCTCATTAACTTGGTATGTATGAATTTTAAAGCATGAATGTATAAAAGTTAGCAGTAATAATTGATGTGGGTATACAGATACAGTTGGTATAAGAGTGCATAGACTGTTGTGTGTGTGTGTGTGTGTTGTGTGTGTGAGAGAGAGAGAGAGAGAGAGAGAGAGAGAGAGAGAGAGAGAGGGGTGCTTCTGGGTGATGGGGTTGGAGAGGGGAGAAAGAATCTTTATGACTGTTTCTGTGTGCCTGAAACATCAGAAATATATAGATGGGTCTTCAACATGTAATGATTGGTAATTAATTTGTCAGGGCAGTTTATCTTAGAAATAAGAGAACTGTCTGAATTCTAAATTCTTTTGTGCAGTTATTTTCTTACTGAGCAGAGGTTATCTATACTAACATATTCTACTTTTCTCAATTAATCCTGAACTCTTATCATGACAAATGGAAGATTGAAAGTCTGTCTAAAATATTTACTTGTTACTTAATAATGCAAATGCAACTTTTTTTTTAAATATTTTTTTTTCCAAATGGCCATATGGTAATAAATCATTGAAAAACAATTGCAAATGCATTATTAAGTAATAAATCAGTTTAATTTAAGAACTGCAGAAAAATGGCCTGCAGCAATATTCCAAACATAAAATATGTTTGTGTTAGTTTGAGATTCAGAGGAAGAATATTACAAATGTTTATTTTATATTTGCTGATTTATTGATGAAAGGTTTGTGGAAGGGTCCCATTCTTAAGATGTCATCTAAAAGTGTCGAATGTATGTGTGTACAACCATTTCAAAATTTCTTTTCTTATTGAAGGTGGCATTAGTCATACATATTCATGGTATATGTACTTAACATATGTTTATAGTTAATGTATTACACAAATTTTATTTGAGGTAACACAAAAACAGAACCCTAATCAAGAACCTATTAAATCATTAACTTCATTCATTTCTGCTCACAAACACACCAGAAAATGAAAAATATGAATATTCCTGTTTCATTATATTTCTTTTCCCCCCAGGAGGAGTACATAGATCTTTGTAGATATCAGAGAAACTTTCAAAAAGTTTTCTTTCCATTTGACAAGTAATATTTTATCTTTTTGAAAGAATGTGATTGCTGTGTATAAAGACACAACTTTTATAAAAAAAATTTAATTGTTTGAGCTGAACTAAACATCTGGTTTATAAACACAATTAATTGCAAAAAAAAAAAAAAAAAAAAAAAAAAAAATGGGAGGTGAAAAATAGATTATGAGCTTTTGTTTTATATGAAATTGTTCAAGAAACAATTTTTTCTTTCACAATGAAATGAGGAATTGTGAATAAAATGTTTTGAAAAATTTGAAGAATCTTTTTTTTTTAACATTCTTAAAACATTTAAAAATGAGAGTATTAGTAATACAATCTTAAAATTATAAGAATGAACCAATGTTTTATAGTTTCTTACTATACTTGTTCATGCCACATTGCATAACCTATTGTGGTTGTGGATTATAAATATATTTTGATGTGGCCATTTTATTTGTATTTTTTACAATGGGCGCCACACAGTGTGATATAATAAATTGATTAAATAATCATTTAAAAATTATTGAATAAGCCACAAACCATTTTCTTTACCAGAATATAAGTAATTACCCGATAACAGAAGTTCAAACCAAATGAAATGATGCTGCAAGTTATTTACACAGTAGCACTTTTTCCTGCTTCTTGAAAATCATTACAAGTGTTCTTAATACACCAACAAAGACAGCAGAATAAAAATTAATAATTGACTAACTTATTGAACTCAGATTTGAAATAGGAACAAATTGCATACCTTCAATGCATAAATATGGTTATTAAAATAATGTATTCAATGTGTAAATTTTAAAATCCTGCTCACATTCTGTATCTTTTCCTTTGTGTAGAGATACATGCTGTATTCCACAGTACTGTATATTACATGTCACACATGCTGTAAAAGGAGGTGATAACTTTCTCAAGTGTTCCTGATTAATGGAGAAGATGGGTATATATGAATTTAAAATTTTAATCACTACCTCTCTTAAGAATATATTCTTGATGTTTTCTGATATGGAAATAAGAATTTAATGTACAGAAAGATAAAAGTATTAATAATATTGTTTTATTTATTGGTTATTATCTTCCAAACAATGTTGCAGATAAAATATAAGCTCACATCCCTGGGAAGAATGTAATACACTGGTTGATGTTTCTGAGTAATTATTCAGATGAAAAATAACTAAGCATATATGTGAGAATTGAGCTTTTTCCGGCATGCAGATGGCAGAAATTCTTCTCGGGTGTTCTGCCAGATCAGTTCTTCCATGTGTGATGTTTCGACAACAGCCTCTTTTGTCTTCATCAGGCAAAAAGGTTGAAGTGGACACTCCATCAGCAAGACACCGACTGTGCATACCTTGTGGTTTCAGCTCTTATAAATACCACACAGCTGGCGGATGTCTGTGAAGCAGCTGCTAGAGCCACTCTCCCACTGGCCGGTGTGGGAAATGCTCTCCCATTGGCCAGCTTGGAAGCCACTCTCCCATTGGCTGCCCCATCATCTGGCCCAATATGCGACCCATAACGGGCAGTTGCAAATTTGCTCTCTACCAGCCTGCACGTCTATTGCGCTGCTGTTGCAGATGTTGGATGAGGGGCTTGCATGCTTCACTTAAAAAGAGTCCACCATCAGTGTTAATGTTATTTGTGCGCAATCTAATCTCCAGCGATTCTCTGATTACAGAATCCCAGAAATACACAGTGTATGCCATTACTTCAATTTTGTTGAAGTTTACTTTCTGGAAATTTTCCACAGCATGTTCAGCTAAAGCAGATTTTCCCAGCTGTAGCAAACACAGATGTCACTGGTCACGAAACATTTACATGCAAGAAATTTGGCATATAGTTCCATTACACTCTGACTTATTGTCTAATTAATTCTATAATATTACATTTGGTCTTGCTTGCTTATAATTATAACAGTTACAGCTACTATTGCAAAGTTTAATGTTATATATAATCACACATGTCGTTTATTGTTGTTATAGTGCTGGTGGTTTTTATTGAAATATTCCAGTTGTTCTTGGAGTATCCCATTATTCAGTTAGTTGCAGTTAGCCCAGTTTGTACACATCTCTCTGTAATCTATCATATATAGTTATACCAGATTACTGGATAGTAACAATTACTTATAAGTAACATTCACTTAATTTGATGTTCTAAGCCACTACAGTCCTGAGACAACTCGCATTTGCAGCATCCTGGCTTACCATTAATATGTAAATTGACTCCCAAATATTGTTATGATTCATTGTGTATTTGTGGAAAAGTCAATGATACACTCCCTATACATTACAATCAAGTTTTTTTTT
>CM061921.1:202024547-202111571 GCA_031002005.1 Vandiemenella viatica | reverse complement strand
GGGCACCGGCAGTATTTCTTATTCTTTAAATGAACTTTACCAAATTTTGGACCCCTTGGAAGAGTAGAACACAAAGACCACTCCAAATCTGGGAGTTACCTTGGATCGAGCCCTCAATTTTCATCAGCATCCATCTAACACTGTAGAGAAAGTGAAGACGCGTGTGAACCTTGTAAGAAACTGGCTGGTACTCATGGGGTGCAGGCGCTCAAGATCTTCGAGGAGCAACCCTTGGCTTGGAATTCTCCGCAGCAGAATACTGTTGCTCTACATGATAGTAGTGCTCATACTGCCAAAGTTGACGCCCAGCTTAATGCTGCTATGAGAACAGTGAGTGGTGTCATTAGGTCTGCCGCAGTATCCTGGCTGCCTGTACTTTCCAACATTCTTCCACCACATTTGAGAAGGAAATCGATATTGCTTAGAGAATTGGAAGGAGTGGAGGAAATCAACGTGATTCTTCTACATGGTGACCTTCTTCAGCTGCGTCGCACACAACTAAAATCGAGGAGACCTGCCTACATGGAAGCAGCCAATCTCAAACATAGCAACTTTAACTTGTATGAAGAGTGGAGAAAGGAGTGGGAAGCCAACAGCCCACACAACTGTGGGATTATAAAAGATCCGATAACCTGTGTTCCAGAATTTGACTTGCCTAGGCGACTTCGGTGTTAATTGAACAGATTTCGTACAGGTCACGGAGTGTGCAATGCAACCACGCATAAGTGGGGTCTCCGTGAAGAAGAGTTGTGTGAATGTGGTGGTTATCCAAACTATTAACCACATTGTGATGGACTGTCCAGCAAGAAGATTATCTGGAGGCCTTCTCACACTGCATCCAGCTGGACCAGCTGCCAGAAGATGGCTTGAATCTATATATTTAGTTATCTAATTGACATGTCTTTTGTTGTACTTGGTATACGAAATAATAATAATGGTAATTTTACGTTCAAGACATGGAAACTACTGTTCGTGGTCAATAGACGTTTCTAGAGAGTCAAAAATTGAAACATACAATAAAAATCGCATACAAAGTTACAACTTTCCTGAAATTAAGAAAAAGCTATTGGATTTTTTTTTTTAAAAAATAGGGAAATATTTCTGAACCTTTAACATTGTATTAACGAAAATAAACATTTCAAATTGTAAAAATTACACTTTGACTCTGATGGCCGTCACAATATTCCCAATTAATGTATATTTAATACTTAAAACACACACATATATAAAAGCTATTTAGTTTATTTACAGAGACTCATCGAAATTCTGCATATCCCTCAAATAATCCCATAATAAAAAGGTATTTGGTTTCTTTATCATATACAAATCTACTTTTTTTTTATAAGAATGATAACTAATGGGAAACCGGTCACAGTTCTTTCATAGTTACTTGAAATTCGACTTGTTAAGAAAATAAAAGTGAATATAAATTGATAGTATGTCTCTTTCATAACATCAAAAATGTTCACTTCATTCAGTAGTTTAAGAAAGAAGCAGTAGTTTATGCTTGTATCTCAGACGAGCAAAGATTTTAATGAATTTCTACTCCATCCGTATTTTTTGATGTAGTACTGTAAGGATGTACACCTTGGCACAACAATTGTCTTCCACTTTGTTCAACAGGAACTTGTTGCAAGAATATGAACGTTATTCTTCAAATACAGAATAATTAATATTATTTGTAAAACTTCTGTAATATGCAGTGTATGGTAACGTGGTGTGCTGGTGAAGTCAAATTAGCCGGGAGCGTGCTCACATCTTATTGGAAACCTTGATCGTGCTCACATCTTTAGGCTTCCGTTCAGCTATCAATTTCAACTAAGGTCATGTTCAGCGATTAAATCGCAAGAAATAAATGTTATGCTCACATTATGTATGGATTAGGATTTTTGTAATTATTTTGTTTACCAGCAAGAAGTTAAACCATGCAGTTGTTAATTTATTTTTGATAGGGTTGTATGTATTGTTATTAAGATTGTGGTAGCCATGTTAGGAACCAAACCAGGAGGTTCATTTATGAAGCAATAATACCGGTATTCGCCTGAAGGGGTTTCTGCTGATCGTGGCAATCCAGGCCCAAGATCTAAGGTTCATCACCAAGCTTTGTAATACTCACGGTAACAACTGAGAGTACCAAAAAATCTAAATTTTTTTCTTAAATAAAAATAAAAGTTGCAGTCGTTAAATTTATACTATTCTACCTTTTAATTTCAGTCGTGAGCCATAAAAAACATATTGTACGCGTAATATCGGTACACAATATTCCTATGTACTATTCCTTATATTTGTAAGTAAATTGTATGCATATTTTTGGGTCAATAGATGGCTACGGAATTGGCGCGTGAAAATTAGGCAAATCAGAATAGAAATGTAATCGTCTTAGGAACAGCAGAGGGATAAACAATAAAGGAGATAATTTGTAACTTCCCTCAAAATTTTTGTTGTTGGTTCCATATTATTGTTCACAGATCTTAAAACGTTGTAAAGAATAATATATACATACATATATATCCTATACACGCCTGAACGTAAAATATGGAATTGTGTATTCTGGTATGTGGTGAGAACAAATAACCTCAAACTAAAAACTTCAGTATCTATATTGAATATGTTTTATTATTTGTCTTTTAAGTACAGGATATGATCCGTATTGGGGGAAGATTTCAATAATATGGTCTTTGATATAGATTAGGAAACAAATATGATATAAAACTGACACCTTTTACGGTCTCTAAAGCAAAAGATTTTAAATGAATTTTTTTAAAAAATATCTTATTTCTATAACTAGCTCTAAACATCAAATGTTGGGGTAGGGAAAAAATATATTTTTTTTTCGACTGCCTTTATTTCTATGAAAACACCCAGAATATAACTTTAATTTTTTTAAATACTATGTTTGATTTGGAGTTCACATACCGTGTGAAAATTTGAAGTCTCCAATTTTATTCCCTTCAGGCATTGGTGTCCGTGTCCCGTTGGGTACAGGTCACCAATAGTAACTTCTTAAGGCATTTGTAGTGGTCACCAAACATCAAATCTAAATAGTTGCACTCATATGCACTCAAACTTATAGTTCGGCAAGCTGTTAATTAAGTTTGTTATTTCAGCTTCATAAAGTGGATTTTATGAATTAAAACACAAAGTACGTATGTCACGTGAAGGTGATTACTATGGTGGATGATACTCGTCAATAGAACTGTCCGGAGAGATTTATGGTAAGTGTAGTTTTGTGTTGCCTCCTTAGCATGGTTAGTGTTACTGAATTGGAGCTGACTGTTAAGTGAAGTCTGGTTTACGTGTCGTGCTTTAAGTATAAAAGTAGGGAAAGGGTTATACCAGGTGCCGGGCTATGTAGGCCCATTCTTTCCAAAGAAACGGCAAGGGCCGCTAATATAATGACCGTACCCAAAGAAAATAATCACATCAGGTGAACGCAAAGGTGCTTCCTTCAAAAGAAAATGTACAATTTGCTTCCCGTCCTTTTACCCAATGGTCTCGACATCGACGATGTGTAAAGCCCTATATAAAATAAAACAAAATCTTAGTGGCCTTGGTGACATTAGGAGTGAAGTTAATTATTTTTTTATTTCTAACTTTGAGAATATATATATATCCTGGTACATAATAGCTCAGTACCTAGATTCTACTCTGGGCCCATATTTTAAATATATTACAAAATTCACATAAGATAAAATTATAGTTTGAAAATAATAGCTAAATATTGTTCAGGATGTAAAACCAGTTTTTAGCACATAAAAGTATCAAATTTCACAAAAATTAGTTACATAATTAAATTAACAACGTGTAAGAATGTTTTTGATATGTGTTAGTGTTTTTTTTATGGATATATACGCATATACAGTAAATTAGTAATTTGAGTAACATACTCGTAAATTCACACATAGATACTGCTATAGATAATTAAACAAAGAAAACATTCACATACATAAATCACTTAATGTACTGTTGTCTCACTGTTTCTCACTTTGTACATGTATGACACTTTTACACTTTTACTCCCAGCACAGCTTCGGAATAACTTACCTCCCTCAGCAGATGTATTCTGGAAGTAGAGGTGTCCTCCTTCGACCCATCGGAGGTTTCTTTCTTCGGGAATGATCACTGCTCGGTCGCTATCGGTTGAAACTGTTTCCGTCAGTTTAGACTGTTTCTAAGTGCCAAGAACCTTTCTTTGGCTGCTTGTGAGGCCAGATTGCAAGCAGCATCGAGAAAGTACCATACGTCCTTTGAGAATATATAATAAATCTGGATGTTTTTGTATTTTGGAGGACTCTTTTGTTATCTAGATTCCCTAAGAACTGCACATTTCATGGGATGAGTCCGGACATTGAGCACAGTGTTCTCATTTCATTTGGCATTAATAACGCAATATGTTTTTGGAACATCGTCTCAACGCATTTCATTCTGTGTGGTGAATGCTGGAATAACCATTCGGAATATTCACCTGATTCAATCTACTCTGCGCAAAGGCATGTAAGTAAAAGTATAAGCACTGTTTTTAACCTATGAATATTACGTGTTCTGTGGCTGTAATTTTAATTTATTTGTGAACGTTGTAGTTTCTAACAAGAAAATTCTAAAACCCTTGACGTCGACATAATGAGAAATTCGGACCAAGTCTGGTGGGTGAGACGTTAAATTTTTCCGGTTTTGGGCTTTACACCTTGTCGACGTTGAGGTCAACAGAGGCACGAGAGGAGCGGAGATAAGAAACTGGAAGGAATTCGGCCATTTCCTTTTCTGGAAATTATCCTGGAATGATTTCGGGAAGCTATGTAAAACCAAACTCTGGATGGCCGGACGGGGAATTGAACCTATTTTGTCCCGAATACCAGGCCTAAATGCTACCACTAACCCAGCGGTTTTGGTTAGTCACCAACGTTTGCACTTGCCATTCGGCAGGATGCGGATTTAATCCTATTTCAGGACAACCTTGCTTCGGTTTAACGTAGTGCCTCGAAACCACTCCATGCGAATGTCAACATGGTTCATTCAACAAAATTGCTGTTGTTGAATTCCTTCGCAGTAGCTTGTTCTCATTTCCCTCCAGGCTTAAATGAGATAAACCATTGACGAGCCGTAGACTCCCATGAAAAGGGGGGGCGGGATCATCTACTGCTGGTTGTTCCTCTACGTGTCTAGGAGACAGGCGTTTTACCAAACTGCTTGCTTCTACCAAAGCACCATTTTTGTGACGAGGAGTACCACTCGATCATTGATGGCAAGATTTCATTTTAAATGTGAGTATGTATTTAGAATTAATTATCATTACAATATGAGAGTGAACCGTAAACAATTTACGCTTTCAGGGTTTTGTATCCGAAGGGAAACTGGGAGCCTCTGCTGCTGGCCTCTAGATCGACAACGGAATAAGCTGCAGACTTTAAAAATTTGCACCATGTGATGAATTTTACTGACCCAAAAGTAGATAATGTAATGAAAATTTTATAAAATTATATTTTAGGGTCCTCCAACCCACATAAATTCTACTTCGTTTAGAGCTCGGTAGTCAGATATTTTGTTATTTTTAGACCATTTCGATCACCAGGTGTGTCTCTGAAAAGCAACATCCTAAGGCTTGAAATTTGTCTGCAGTGTGGATCGCATCATGTATTTAAGCAAACAAAAACACTAGAATTATAGTTTGTGAGAGATGCGATCGAATGTTTTTATTTTGCAGTTATTACTGCCACATATAAATACTGTTTTATTTAATCTGTTCTTGATTCATATTACCCACTTCTTCAGGTGTTTGCTTCTGTGCCAAGTGACTGAAACCTGATCTATAAGAATTAAATACATATCTGCTAAGGTTATTACAGTACGAAATCGCACACAACGTTTACATCATTAACATAATTTTAAATGTATCACGATATCATGAAGTTTCGTAAACGCAAATGTGTAACCGTTTACGCATGAAGGAGTATGTCAGCTCTTTCCCGTACTGGCAAATCAATCGTTATAAACGAAACTAGAGTTTTCCAGACTTTTTCAGACAGCTACTATATTTTCGGCACTGTGTGTATCAAAGGTGAATATCCATCTCTACCTTAAGGGTTATTCAGCTGCGGGTGTTTTACGAGAGTTGCAAAGCTAGCATAACAGGGAACTACAGCCAAGAAAATCACGACCTGGAAGAAGTTTAGAAGCGAGACCGTAGCTGGTGTGCTTTGTGAAGAGTAAGAATGTCTTTGCGGATGCGGAACCAGAGAATCGTGCATCTTGCGGCAATGCTATAGCAAAGGAAACGCCAGAAGGCAGCGGTGAAACCAGATACTTCCTGTGACAGTCAGGGGTTGCATTGGCAACATGTAGCTGCTGCCTGTCCCGTTTGAGAAGGCGCACATTTGGCCCCAGGTTACATAAAAACACTGCTCGTAACATCCTCACGGGAACCTAAATTTCGCTGGATAAAGGAACATTCCGTTCGTTTTATAACTACTGATGCTTCTATTCATAGAGGCCCCAACAAAGAATAAAATACACTGTGCATTTGAAAAGCACCTGCCAGTTATTTAAATAATAATTATTATAGTAGTTATTGAAATGTGAATATCTTAATAACTGGTTTATGAAAACCGTTTGCTTTACGAGGTTAATTAGCAACTTTTGTCTGAATTTTTAATAAGCTGTCATACGAGATAAATATCCTTCCCTTAATTACTGTTACTATCACTGGCAATAGACAAATTTCTCTGCTCACCAAATTCTGAACTACAGAAACTTTTGCACAATATTCATAAACTGTTTAAGGTAAATTATTCGACACATCACAACTCGTTAATTTGGCTGGCAAAGCCTAAATTCAATCAACTCATTGCAGGTTAATTCATTTTCAAGGAATCTTGTCTTTTCACCAAAACATTCCACTTTGTTTATTAAATTATCTGGATATGGCAGAAAATGACAAGAAATGAGTGAATAAAATGAAAAGGGAATTCAGCAGACTAATTAAACTGTGCTCCACAGATTTAAGTAGTTTACAAAGTTATCTGTTTAACCTATCTTCACTTGAGGGTACCTTTCCAGAAAGGCTTAAATGTGCTGTAGTTAAACCACTCTATAAAAAGGGAGATAAGTCAGCTGTATTGAATTACTGTTCTATTTCATTACTAACAGCCTTCTCCAAAGTTTTTGAGAAATCAAACTACAATACAATTTATGTACATCTTAAAAATAATAATATTCTAACTAAATCACAATTTTGGTTTTCAAAAGGGACATTCAATGGATCAATATATATTTGCATTCACTGACAATCTTTTGAAATTAATAAATGATAAATTAATTACTGTTGGAATATTTTGTGACTTATCTAAGGCATTTGACTGTGTAAATCATAAAATTCTGTTGCAGAAATTAAAGTATTACGGTATAGATGGAATTTTTAATACATGCCTTAGTTAATACCTTCTGAACAAAAAAATTGAAATTATCAGTGGAGAATTTTAAGTCTGCTTTAACTGGACCACTGATGTGGGATACCTCAGGGTTCTATATTGGGGTCACTATTGTTTTTAATATATATAAATTATATACGCTGTGTTGCATCTAAAAACTAAAAATTTGTCCAATTTGCAGATGAAACAAACATAGGAATTAAAAATACTTCAGATTTACCTACAGAACATATTTCAAATTATGTCTTTGACCTAATTAATAAATGGTTTACAGCGAATAACTTGTCTTGAAACTTTGATAAAACTCAATATATGCAATGCAGTAGGCCTATATCACACAGATTAACACCAGATATAGACGTAAAATTTGCAGCCCAGTCCGTTCAAGTGGTAAAGTGCGATAAATTTCTTGGTTTTCATATGGATCATAATTTAAATTGGAATGAATATGTATCTGACTTTCTAAAGCGATTGGGTGCAGCCACATTTGAAATTCGTTCAATTCCAGCAATAGGTCATCTCCGTATGAGGATCGATTATTTTGCTTATTTTCACTCCTTAAGGTCAATGGAATATTATACAGGGGCAATTCTACTCACAAAGTGTTCAGAGCGCAAAAGCGAATAATAAGAAGTATGTGTGGGGTTAGCAGTAGAAGTTCATGTAGAGAGGTGTTCAAGAAGTTAGGGATACCGAGCGAGGTGGGTGACTGGTTAGCGTTCTGGCCTCGCATTCGGGAGGACGCCGGTTCGAATCCCTGTCCGGGCATCCAGATTTCGGTTTTCCATGGTTTCCCCAAATCACTCCACGCGAATGCCGGGATCCTTCCTTCAAAAGGACATGGCCGAATTCCTTCCCGTTCCTTGTTACCAGTCCTTTCCCGCCTCTAATGACCTCTACATCGACGAGGCTTAAAGCCAAGTTAGGGATTTTAGCATTTGTGGCTGAGTATATATACACATTAATGTCCATTGTAGTCCCAAATTATACTATGTTTGAAACAAATAGTAAAACACACAATTATGGCACTAGAAGTAAAAATGATCTTCAAAAGGATTACAAGTCGTTGTCATTTGCTTAAAAAGGGGTCTGGTATTCAGGCAGTGGCGGATCCAGAATTTTGTTTTTGGGGGTAGGGGCTTGACTTGGGCGAGGGTAGGCCGTTATTGAAAGGGGAGGTGTGTCGTCGACAGAAAATCTCATGTAAAAATTACCACCCTTATAAGAACAGAAGAGCTATAAAAAGAAAAGTCCCAAAATTACGATGTAGTCGGGGGTGGCCTCGAAGCATTTTTTTGGGGAGGGGGGCTTGAGCCCTTATCCCCCCCCTCCAATGGGTCCGCCCTGATTCAGGGTTACATATCTTCAATAAACTCCCAACACGTACTAATGTCTAGCAAATGATAAAATTAAATTCAGGAAAAATTTAAAGAATTATTAATTGACAACTCCTTCTACTCTGTCCAAGAATTTATTTCTAAGGTATCTACAAAATAACTACCAGTATGTGTAAATGTAGTTGACGTAATTAATGTACCATGTATACTATGACCGTACATCTTCTGGTGAATGTATATTTTGCTATGCAGTTGTTTAACTGTAAATTGACTACTTTCCACATCCCACAGAGCCAGTCCCTTATATTTGAATCAATGCAAAATGAATGTATTCTATTGTATTGTAAATCGTTGAACATGAGTGTCACATCGGACTACAGTCTCTAATCTTGCGAAAGCACAATTAAATGATCTTCACAACTGTTTGCAAAAATAGCAACATCCGGATTGAATGGTCTGCATCACTCCAAAATAGGAGGATACTAGCTGACCCGGTCACGCGTTGCTGTGACTTAGTAATTATAGTTTGTTGGATTAATGTTATTCTAAACTTCCTAAAGTTGTCAAATTAATATTCACTAATAAAAACAAAAACATTTTAGTCGATTTGGAAATTCAAATGTAATTGGTAAAGAGTTACGGAGAGTTGAAATTAAGGACAAACGATCATAAAAAATTTTAATTTATTTTATTACAAATTACTTAATTGATAATAGATAAAAATTAATATTTATAAAAATAAATAAATAAATTATTTTTTATTTATTTATATAAACTGAAATTTCAGTTTTATAAATGAGTCTATGAAGTTGATTTTTAAACATTATTATTCATTATTTTAAATTATTAAAATTTATAATTTTAATTTATCTAAGCGCTAATTGGTGCCCAATATTTTTGGTTAGCCTGTCTTTTGCTATACAAATAGATTTGATGGTTTCCCTACACGTGAGCAGGCGACATATAGTTGCCCATGGGAGAAACACGTATTTTCCAAATCCAAGCCGCAAACGGACATTGTTTGGTCTTGTGACTTATTTATTGTCATAGCGAAAGCCAAACGAATCGGAAATTGAAGCCTTTTAAATGGTATTGGAGATTCGACGGTATCATTGGAATACGTGGCAACAGGACGATTTCTCCTTTAAACATTCCAGTAAAAAAGTTGCTTCAAGAACATTTCCAGTCATCCTTTTGATGACCAAATGTGTACCGTTGCATAATCTAGGTGGATTCAAATTACGAAGAAGAAAATCGGTGAACCAATCTTTAACCGGAGATTGTGTGGCGGCATTCCTGTTGTATCCAAAGAGTTTAAAAACTCATTTGGAAAATTTACGGCTTCATTTTCATCTACAATAGTGTCTATTGATTTAAAAGACTTCAGATCACCTGGCAACAACTGTTGTATCTGGAAGTTAATTTCGTTGACATCAACATTTTTTGCTGCCAAAATAGCACGATTACTGATCCAATTATGATCTAAGTAATTATTTGATATATCCAGGAACACACGCTGAGTTAGTTCATTTTTGAGTGAACAACAGTGCAGAATTTGTCTGGCAATGCTTTATTAATCATTATACATCTCTGTTGTGAAATATAGATTTTGACATTGGTTTATTTGTTTAACTCGGTGTAGTATATCTTCAGTCATACTGTTTTTATATTTTTCCCACAAAGTCGATCATTGTGTTGATTAACATGTTGTCAGAATAATTGCAAACAGTTTGACGAATACTATTCGGCGTGGATGTCAACGCTGCATCAGCAAGTGTCAGGTCCCAATGATTCTCGTCCACCAGCAACTGCAACTCGCGACATGCATCTTGACATGTATTGAACACTCGACCATTAACTGTTCGTAAAAATTCGAAAGAAGCTGGTCCGGGAACATTCACCAATAACAAACGCAGAAAGAAACATTCACGTTGTTTTGGATGCACTGTGTAAAGTCGTCCTAATGTCTTGGCTTTGAATATGCCTGCGATCGAAGGATGTGGTTCTCCTTGTTTACGTGGCTCCCATTTTTACTAATTTGTTCCATGAAAAATAGCTTGGAACATCGGTATATAATAACGTTTTTGCGAATTGGCGGAACACATCAGATTTTTGACACAATGTGAAAAATTCAGTTGTTGTTTGTCGTTTTTGGTGGCTCAAGTACTCATTGGAAAATATTTTCTTCGGTGAAATATACACGTTGACCGTTTTCAAGATGTATTGCAAGATGCTGGATAGAAGGGTCTCTTTCATGGATGCGAAAACTAAAAATATGCCAGATAGCTTCGTTGCTGCTGATGTATCTACCTATTTGGTATCGTGTTATTTCGTCATTTTATTTACATTTTGAACTTCAAATACGGCCAAATCACTGCCTTTATTAACATATTTGCAAATGTACTTAATGGATATTACAGAACTGCAAACTCGGCATTAATATGAGCCTTATACGTTTTGAAGGCAATGGTGTGTATGGCACCACCCACTGATTGTTAATTTCAACTTGGTTTCTAGAATTTGGCATTCGCATTGTAAATGTTTGGCCACCATTCTCAGCGTTTCTGCGGCGATACAACGGTATCCGTCGATATCGTAGTAGTATCATTCGTATATTCCTTTGGGAAACGCTTCTTATATTTTCCATCTTCCATGCATGGCGATGTCATGTTAAAAGCACCGCACGGTCCGTAGATCATGTGACTGGTAATACTATCAAACAATTCTTGATCAATTAATGGGTCCGGAATTTCGGCTGAAATTATTTGATCAATTTATTGTGGACGGATTTTAACATCAAGCCAAATCACAAATGTGAGAATGAGGCAAACCTCGCTTTTGCCACTCAATCAAATACAGATAGCAACATGTGCTACCGAAAACCGAATGTTTTACGATTAAATCAATCAATGATTTGAATTTTTGTTTGAACACACGTGCCGTGACATCATGACCATGCATTGATTGGTGGCCTGGAAATAGCAAAGTTTGTATTTCTTCGCAATTCGGATTACATGTAATTGCATAAAAAATCTGAACGACCATTATGACGTATACGTAAGTCATCCCATCATGTATATATTCCTGCATGTTCCGTGGACCGCTAATGTAGCTTGAAGGTAAAATAAATGCATTACCGATATCATTGGCGTTTTAAATTTTCATAAATACTTCCGATAACAGCATCTTGTAAGTGGATGTATTCCTCCGATCGTAATTTAGCCTGGTTGTATCGAATAAATCGCAAATGCTCGTTTTCAATCCTGGCGTACACATCCACGACGTATTGATGGCACAGTTGACGATATCGAAGGATATAGTTATCCTAATCACGTCTAATCATCAATAGGGGGGCCTAGTACATCATTGAAGTAACTTATTTATTTGTTTCATTACCTGAAAAAATAATAAATTAAATAGTAAAAAAAAGAATAAGAAATCAATGTAATGGGCCCGCTGTAATTCGGCCCCTGGTCTGTATACCGCGTTTCTACTGTACTAATAAAATAACGAATTAAATAGTTGAATATTAAATTTACCAGTAACCGGATCACGCTGTTTGATGTTGATGTGATATTCATCCCACCCTTGCCAGAAAAACAGTGGACACTGGAGTGCGTCATACGATAGTTGTCATTTTTTAATTGTGGCGACACTCTTTTAAACAATTGAATAATTATTATTTTCCAAAAATTATTCCAACAATACCACAATTGCTCTCTCTTTTGCTTGTTCGATGAAATTATACTGGTACCTAGTTTTCACGCGTTCTTCGCAATTTCCAATAGATTTGGAGAAACTTCGGGTCATCGTTTGGTATCTGTATCAACGACCCAATCTTATGGTACACCTAGCCTTGTATTTTGAATGTAGTTTCAAAATGACGTCCATCAGATGTGAGATCGCAAATTTTTGCTGCCCCAAAAGACGTCATCTGGAAGCAAGAATTGAATTTGCGTGTCTTGCGCAGAAACAATTTCGAATCGTTTCATTCGCCAGAAAGAAGTGATTGCAAAGGTTTTGGGGGAGTGGGAAGTGGTAATAATACATTTTTTCCTGATATACAACACATGCCGGCTGCTTCATTGCGGAATTTCACCGCCTGACAGTATTGGCATACTTTGTCCATTGCACCGTTTCAATTTTAGAATGTGCAGAGTAATCAATGTCTGGTGCATATTCGAACGCAAGACGAACAAATGAGACACGTGTTAAAGCACGGCTGATTTGCTCTCTCTCTCCTTCTCTTTCTCTAAATGTAGCTATGTGCTGTTCTCGTGCCGCTCTTGTTCTCGATATATTCTATCACAGACGTTCATCACGCTGTTCTTGAGATTCTTGCATACGATGCTCAGCTGTCCTGATTCTTTGAACTTCCTTACTTGCCGCGATTTGTGTTGTTGATTGATGAGCTCTCTTGACACGTTTGCGTCGTGCTACACACATTGTCGAGGTTAGATTGTTTGGCGACATTTCACTGAAAAATATTTGAATTATAACAAAAGTGCCTTTCTGAAAGCATTAAAATAAGACACTATAATACAGTGGAGAAACCGTAATTTTTGGATCCATTGAAAAATACAGTAAAATGGAAGTTAAGAACTAATGAGGAAATAAAAAAATAACAGAAACAACAGAAAAATAATTGTATTTTTTCGATACATTTATAGCATGGATGACACGAGGCTTTCTAGAGGCTTAGAAAGATTTGAAACGAAATAATATCAGTGAACTGTATGCAAAGAATTTTTTTTTGAAAGCAGACTTCGAATATGGCAGGATTCCAATGTAGAGTGGAGTGCAATAATGAAGGAGTACTGGGGAGGAACAAAGAAAAAACAACAGGAGGGGAACTGAAATTGACACTTGGTCCCTGGCTGACCATAACGAAAAGAAGAAGAAAATTGATAAGCTAGCGAGAAATATTTACACGATTAGAATTTATCGTAACGTTTTCTTCAATGTTATATTCATGTGTGTAATTACTTTGCCGTTAGGTTTAATAACACACAAACGATGAACAACAATACAGTATAATTATAACACAATACACAGCACAATTAAAATTCAAGAAACTCACCCATATGTCGTGTAGTAGACTGTAGCATAAATAAATCGAAATGTAACGCCATCTACTGGATGGTTCGATAAATTAACACACCGCCATCTGTTAGGAATAAACTGTAGCATAAATAAATTGAAACAGAACGTGATTTACTCGATGATTACCCAACCTAGATACCAAGTGTTGTATCGATAAATTAACGCATCGCCATCTGTTAAAAACTTATGGAACTATAATAATAATTCCGTGTGGTCGTAACGACCTGGTGACATACTTTCTACTGGCTGGACATTCCGCCCCTGTCATAGCCGCCTTTACCTAGCCCGCCCATCCTGCCGGGTACAGGGGACCTACATTTTAAGGTCGAATCCGAACCACAGTACCGTCCTGGCCTATTTCACCTTACACAGCACGCTGCGCCGGAGGTTAATGTCGGGTTAAGTTCCTATAAAAATCCCAGCCATGACAGGGATTCGAACCGGGGACATTTCCAACTTCAGTCAGACGCCCTAACAACTGAGCCAGCAGACCGCTTAGGCTTCGTGCCTTACAAACAATTAGAAACCATTGTCCTATGACAAACATTTAATGAACATTTAATTCGCAAATAATAAATATTGAGGTCTATAATCCAGATAAAAACTATCCTATCTTTTAAGTTGGATCAAATTACGCACATTAAGCCAAATTTCATCTAAATTGGTTATGTAGTTTCGGAGTTCATCCCGGACAAACATCGTGACACGAGATTTTTATATATATAAAGATATTCCACTCAATGTAAAACAACATGATAAACTTAGTTTCCATGTTAAGACGTCCGACTCCCATGTATTAGCCGAACTCAGAAAGCCGCACCCTGTCAGTCTCAATGTGAATGTATTTTTCAAATATAAAATAGTACAGTAAACACACAAAAGCTTCATTCGGTGTGTAAACATGGACCCAACAACAACAACCAAACGTGGTATCATAAAGGCCCGCAATGCAATTCGACGCAAGTTACTCGAGCTGAAGACGGGCCAAATTGACTCTGAGAGATTCTTCAAGGATTCATTAAGACCTGTGACAGATACTATGGAAAGAGTTTTCTTACCTCAGCGACATATACAGCAGCAGCAGCAGCAGTCTCCTCTCTTGATCAAAGATATCTTGAAGTCACTTGGTCGAAGTGATCGAGATTATGATTCTGTGTATGGTGTTCGATGGAAGAATGATTCACTAATGATTGGAAACTCACCTATTACTGTTGATGAAAATGTGATTGTAATCGATGGTGATGAATATGAAAGAACTAGAGGATTAATGGAGTTGTTGTTTTTGAAAAACCCAAAACAGTATACTGCCAAGGACTTGATAAGCTACTTTGAAATATTAAACAACACGAGTGCCCACAGAGTAGAATTTAGTCCATCTGGTAAAATTCTGAAACCTGCTACCAATATTAAGTATAAAACCATAATCTCTAAAATTGTCAGTCAGTCTGGTTCTGGTCTTCTTCCCAGGAAGCAATATGTGTATTGGGACGATCCGAATGAACTCGTTGAAAGATTGAAGTTACTTACCGCATCGACATCAGCAGGACATACGGCACACTCCAACGAAATTTTATCAGTGGTTGAAGAACTTCGTGAAAGAAAAATTATATTGTAACATGGATCAAGTTGTGGCAGAACTCCATCGACCAGCAAGAAGAAATTTCCCAAGACATCATGTAGTAATCAAAGGACTCTATGATCTGTGGCAAGCTGATATTGTGGAAATGATCCCATACTCTCGTAAAAATAGTGGCTACAAGTATATACTGATGGTGATTGATACTTATTCAAAGTATGCATGGGCAGTACCCCTCAAGAACAAGACAGCTAGTGTGGTTGCTGATGCTATGAAGAGAATCCTAAGTGCAGGTCGTGTACCTAAAAACTTACAGACTGACAACGGAAAAGAGTTTTACAATTCCAAGTTCAAGAATCTCATGACTAGCTATGGTATTAATCACTACTCAACATATACCCATCTTAAAGCATCAATAGTTGAACGATTAAACAGAACTATTAAGAATGCAATGTGGCAAGAATTCAGCAGGCGTGGCTCACTTCGGTGGATTGAACTTCTTCCTCAGTTAATGTCAAATTATAACAACAAGTGGCATAGCACCATCAAAATGAAACCTTGTGATGTAAAGGACAACTCTTTACTTTCTACAGTGTACTTCCGTGTAAAGACTACCACACCAGCAAAATTCAAAGTTGGTGACCATGTTAGGTTTAGTAGGTTTAAAGAAAAGTTTGACAAAGGCTACCTGCCAAACTGGTCAACTGAAGTGTTTACCATCAGAAAAGTTAAATTATCAAATCCTGTAACTTATTTACTTAAAGATTATCAGGGTAAAGATATTGCAGGAGCATTTTACCAGCAAGAAATACAATTAACAAAACATCCAAGTACATTTCTTGTTGAACGAGTAATAAGGAAAAGGAAGAATATGGCATTAGTGAAGTGGTTAGGTTTTGATAAATCACATAACACGTGGATAAATGTAAAAGATTTATTTAAATTATGATTCTTCTTCAATAAACATCAGTACAACATATATTTGTTTTTTTTTTCTCCTCATCCATAGTTAAGAGACTATTTTTTTTTTTACAACATAGAGACTTTGAGTCTATTTTTACAATATAGATCATTTTACAGTGTATGACTAATACTAAATACAGTGCACTGACAAAACCCCAGAGAAAATGACATTATTTACATTAGAAAACTTCATCAATTGATATTTATATGTCATGACCGGCATTAGACAACTTTTTCAATTTCTATTTACACATCACGTTTGTCACATAAGACAACTTTTTCAATTGCTATTTACACACATGAACAAAACTACTATTTACATCCCACCCTCCAGTGCACTGTAATAATATATATACACGGATTAAACGCTATATTTAATCTTCATTCACACATATATTTACAAAATAGTTACTCTCATTCACTCTGGTACAGACTTGTGCCCCCAAGGTAGGGTTCCAATCCCGTCGGGGTAAATATAGCGTTTATCGTCCAATCTAGACAGTCCCAGCTTGGATACTTCAACAGTAGTAATTCTATGTAATTCTATCGTTGTTGGTTGTGAAACTTAGATGGAGCGCCATGCAAATATTCTATATATTCTTGAATTGTAAGTTTTTTTGTTACTGTATGCCCCAGACCCTTGGCCCGCCTTGAGGTCTGGTTGGATTCTAGTCGGAACGCGTACATTTTCGACCTAAGACCCGCGAATTCCACAATCAGGGAACCATTCGCCTCATCCTTCATAACCCCAACTACCTTTTCGTTATAGGGGTCTATACCGAAACGATTGCTGGGATTATATCCAGATGTGACGAATTCCTCCCTGTTGCGTTTCATCACTTCATATGGATCACAGCCGTTCACCAAATAGATGAATCTGTCTGTGTCCATATAAAGTAACTTGGGGCGTATAAACTGCGGAATGGCGAATTCATAGTGAAATCGATACATCCGCAGTTTAGACAGATCGAGAATGCACATCCCGACGTAGAGCGGCTTGTTGAAAAGTATCCGCACTTTCGCCATCTCCAGAGCCACAAAGTCTTTCTCGAAAATAGTCATACGCCTAAAGTGTGGTGAAGCCACATGCTTCCGGGCACCGCGGCGGCCCGGCCTAAAATTGAATTGTTCATAAGTTTGAAAAGGTCTCTCTCAAATTCTGATTTGGCTGACTGACGAGAACGCGTGTTGAGAGAGATGTATTCTTTCAACCACGGTGACTGGTTGAAAGAAATTACCCGGTGTACCGTGCCCAACTTCATCCCCAAGCCTATACATTGCTGGAGGACTCGGTAATGGAGAACGTACCGAACCTTATCCTCCAGCGTAGCCATCAGCTTGGTGAAAGAAGATCCAGGGGCGGCTTTGTGCTCTGGACATGGCGGTAGGTCTGCTAGATTGTCGTGTATATCCTGGGGAATCGTCAAGTCTACCTCTAAAACGAAACCCCTAGGTGAGTCGGCTGCTACGCTCATGAAGTCTATGCTAGCAATCTGCTCGGCCGATAACCATCGAAACCCTCCAGAGGATAGATACTCCGACATGGCCCAGCCGTACAGATTGTTTACATCAAAATACATGATGAAATTTTCAGGTGCGTCGTGGTTGTACTCCGCCATGTACCGGTTATTTGCCTTGGCGTACCTGTGGACACACTGACAAATACCACCACGAATTCCACGTTCGAAAAAGAGAAGCATGTCGATATCTGTCAGAAGATCCAGCTCGACACGCGTTTTCTTTAACATGGCCTGCCACGAAAGGCCTGGAGCTGTGAAATAGTGAGCGGGGTCCAGGGTGTACTTGTCCAAACATACAGCCCTAAATTTTTCAAACAGATCCGCAAAAAGCCGTACATCTGTCCCCATGTACAGACTTGCGTATTCTTCTAAATTCTTGATCTGGAAAACCCGCCACACTTGTGTCGCGTGTTCGTAGTCATCATCCGAAATATCAGACTCTGACAACGAACTATAAAATTTAGACTTGGGTGGGAGCGTGGCCTCTTTGAGTTTATCCCACGAATCCATGTATTCGTAAGGGAAAACTACTTTTCGCTTAACCAGTTGGAACTGCTCGGGGTCTGTGAAATACTTACTGGTAATGTGCATGTCACGCTCCGCAAGAGTCCCAACTAGCTTATCTAACGAGGACTGCATGAAACGGTACGAGTCCAGGAACCGCAAAGTGATTGATTTACCTTTAATCTTTTTAGAAAATGAAATATAACGTTCAGTGTTGATGGGTAGGACATCCATCCCATCTTCATCGAGGTGTGCTAAGGCCCTAACAATGAAGTGCGCATCATACCCAGACAAATTATGGAAAAAGACGGGTATGTGACTTTGATTCTTGTACTGTAAATTACAGTTATTGTGTGCAGCCCCTCTGAAAGCACCTGTGATGTGGCAATGATCGCGGACCTTAACGGCCCCCGGTTTAAAGCCGTCACCACAGATGTGGCATACCGTGGCACTGGTAAATTTTGCCTCATCATCAGCCGACATTACAAGAGGTGTGACAGCCTTGTAAATTTCATCAACGTCATGGGCCAGGTTCACGAGTTGTTCCACCAGCCACATCTCAGGGTTTTCCCCCGAGAATGAGTCGAATCGGTTCAGCTGATGGTCATATGCGCAAACGACCTGGTATGCCGCAGCAAAAGGGATGTGTTCCTGGACTGATGTGGAGTGAGAGGCGTTGGGGTCGGGTCTGCACGTATCAAAGGGTTTCAACAAACATTCAAAGTCCACGTAAACGACGAATGGTACACGCTGTTGGTGTACAAAATCCTTAAACTTTAAGGTTTTGTCTTCGTCGCTGGGTAGGTCTACTCTTACAGCGCCAACCCTTGCGCAATCGATCTCATGGCGTTCCAAGAGATCTTCGCGCCCGAAATGCTGCAGACATCTATCACAAATGTGAACACTACGTTTATGATTTGATATAGATGAGCTAACTAACCGCGACAAGTTCTTGATCCAGCATTAGTGAAATTTATCTTCACCCTCTGTAATCAACAAAATGTTTATATGGAATCCGCGTTTGACTGCAGCATGGTGGAGGGGGCCTACAGCTCTATGTTTTCTACCTACTGGTTCCAAGCCGTAGACATTGAACGAATAATTAGGGTTTTGCCTCTCAAATTTAGAAATGTCTGACAATTTTACAGGGAAGTCTATGCCTGCAAAATCTAAATCGTACTTGGAACGTGCTTTAATATAATGACTAATTTCTTGCGCGTTGTGGTGCACCTGTTCGCGAAAAGCCTGGATCGTCCAAAGAAAACAACGATTATCTTTGTTTTTAACATTGACAATTGCCTTCTTTGCTTGGATATCGGATGGCAGTGCTATAAATGAAGAGCCCCGAAACAGTGGTTCGTATTTAGCTACATGGATGTCGAGGGAGTTAATTTGATCGAGGTATTTGCCACTATCCCGGTCCTGGAATTCACTAAATCTCTTCTTGATATCTTGAAACACATAGACTTCATACCACTCTTCCAGGGAAGCGCTTAATGTGAGTTCGCGCATCTTGGGCATAAAACAAATACGGCTGACGTTAGTGACATTGTTCTTCTGAATTTGGAAAAGGCAATCCAACCCCACCTGGCATTTTATAGCCGGTGTTGAAGGATTGCGAATAATCGCGGAAATTTGATCATTAAAAATTTTGAAACATGCTCTAATAAAATTACCAGGATCTTTAAAATTTTCAGTATTTACAACAGTGATATGAAGTAACCTATTCCCGTAAGCACTTGTCCTGATAGTTGGCTTTAAGCGCGTAGCATCCGGCTTACCTGTTTTCTCCCCACCCTCATTAACACCGGACCCGGTCGCTTGAGTGTTGGGCAGCCACTGGGAGGATGGTTCGTCTGTCGCCCAGAGAGCTTCAATCGGCGACAAAGTAGCAAGCAGCTCATCCTCCAATGGTTCTGCCCATGCGCTGGTGCTTGGCTGCGGCACGTCTGCGATGGTAGGAATGCCCCACAACGCTTCCAGGTCCGGCGGCGACGACATATATACATCTGCAACAAAAAAAAGTCAGATTTCATGGTTAAAAGTCTAAGAGATAAAATAATAAAAAAAGTAGAGGAAATACCTTACCTGCCATTTTAATCCTTTTAGATGGTCCTTCATCATCATTATCATCATCATCATTCATCCTTTTTTTTTGGAGGGGGCCCGAGGAATCATGTTGACCTATAACAAAATAAATTTTAGTTAGACAAGGAAAAGAAAGAAAAACTGAGCATTAACAAGTAAATAAAAATAAATCTACAGAGCGAAAATTATCTAAACACTTACCAACAAAGATGTCCCCAGGATGATTGGAATCATGTTCAGGGCAATCTGTGGAAAAAAAAAATCAGCTTTTACTGCTCACAGCCAAAAGGTTTAAAGTAATTCAGTTAAGAAAATAATTTTTTTTAACTTACAATTGGCAAAATACCTCGCCAGCTCAGAGGATGCATTAACACCGCTAGCTGAAGCACTCCCAGGCTCTACAACAGAAAAAAAAATTAATAAATTTTAGTTGGTTACAGAAAAAAAATTTAGTAACAAATAAGAATATATCTATAGTACTTACCCCTTGCAAAATCATTGCCAGAAAAATTACTTTCAGCCAGATACTCACTAGCACTCACAGGCTCTGCAACAAAAAAAAATAGTCATATTTCATGGTACAGAAAAAAAATTTAGTAACAACTAAGAATATATCTATAGTACTTACCCCTTGCAAAATCATTGCCCGAAAAATTACTTTCCGCCAGATACTCACTAGCATTCACAGGCTCTACAACAGAAAAAAAAATTAAAATTTTAGTTGGATACAGAAAAAAAATTTAGTAACAAATAAGAATATATCTATAGTACTTACCCCCTTGCAAAATCATTGCCATAAAAATTACTTTCAGCCAGATACTCACTAGCACTCACAGGCTCTGCAACAAAAAAAATAGTCATATTTCATGGTTACAGAAAAAAATTTAGTAACAAATAAGAATATATCTATAGTACTTACCCCTTGCAAAATCATTGCCCGAAAAATTACTTTCAGCCAGATACTCACTAGCATTCACAGGCTCTGCAACAAAAAAAGAAATTAAAATTTTAGTTGGTTACAGAAAAAAAAATTTAGTAACAAATAAGAATATATCTATAGTACTTACCCCTTGCAAAATCATTGCCAGAAAAATTACATTCAGCCAGATACTCACTAGCTGAAGCACTCACAGGCTCTACAACAGAACAAATTAAATTTTTTAGTATCAATCACACGCACGAGAAATAAAAAATTAATAACAGTCAAATACATACCTCCAGCAATAGTGTAACGCAACACCAGATCAGGAGTTGAGACAACTCGTGGTTCTACAATAGAAAATAAATTATAGTATGAAACATGGGAATATATACTGCAAAAATATATTAATTTCATTCAAGAAACTTACCACTCGCTAATTCTTCTTCACTAAATAGTGACGATATCGCAGGTAGATCTGAAACAGAGAAGAAAAAAAATTAGTCTTAGTAATAATTTAAACTAATACTACTAACAATAAGGAAATTAGCTTACTGTTTGCGAGGTATTCTTCTACATCAGCAGCAGATAGAACTGGGGGCTCTGTAAAAGAAAATTCATCTTTAGTATCACTGATATACACACAAACACACACATATAATAATTATTATTACTATTATAACTTATTACCTTCATAAGACTGAGACATTGTGTCGGACTACAATCGAACACTGCGAGAAACACACACTGCGAGGTTCGCAACGGTACAGAGGAAGAGCAAGATACGTGCACTCTTTTATACCGTCGCATGGAGCATTTCACACCAGAGCTGGGAATAACTCCGCGCTTACACAAGAGATACCGCTTGCACAACTGGTAGCCGACGCGAAGAGTACACATTTCAGCAACGCTTAATGGATAAGCAAACATAGATAACAGTCGAATTTCTGTAGGTGTGTTGAAACAGTGTACACATTTCGCAGAGCGCGCCGGAAATACTTGCACCAAACGCCATCTACCAGTCGGCCAAAGAACTAACGGTGGCTGCCATCTAGCAGCGGATCGAAGAACTAACGGTCCAGCGCAAGCCCGACTGCTGCCGCCATCTGGGCGGCCGGTCAAGGAACTAACGGTCGGCCATCTTGTGACGTCATACGACCTTGGCCGCCATTGGCTGATTCAAAAGCCCGCCAAGCCGCCATTGGAGGGGAGGGAAGGGAGGTCCCCCCACCACTTCGTGACGTCATGGGTTTTCCCGGTTTCTGGCTTGCTTCCGCCTTCTCCCCCTACTGAAGCGTTATAAATGAAAATCTTGAAGATAAGTTGAAAATATTAAAATTATAATTATGCTTGCTATGCGTATCATTTCCTTCATAAAAACAAGTCAAACTAGCGGATTTCGTTGATCACATAAAATTTAAGTCTCAACTTCAGAAAATATTCATAAAATTAAATCAAATCTCGAAAGAGAATCAAAATTACAACTTGTATGAATGTCATGAGAAATTTGTAAAAGCAATGTAACAATTCACAGTGAAAAATAAGCTTTCTACTAAAATGAAAAAATAAAAATTGTGTATAAATGCAAAATATGGAAACGGTTATCTTGAATATAACAAATACAAATAATCAGAATGAAAGAAAAATGAAAAAGCGTTTAGATGAAATTACCAAAAAAATTTAGTTCACAAACTCGATGAATTTGAATTAATAGAATTACTTGGTTTCTTCTTCTTTCTTCTTCCTTCTTCTCTTTTTTCTTTTTTCTATTCATTTTTCTTCTTTTCTTCCTTCTTTTCTTCCTTCTTCCTTCTTCCTTTTTCTTCCTTCTTCTTTTTTCTCTCTTCCTCTTTTTTTTCTCTTCCTCTTTTACTTCCTCTCTTTTTCTTCCTCTTTTTCCTCTTTTTCCTCTTTTTCTTCCTCTTTCTTCCTCTTTCTTCCTCTTTCTTCCTCCTCCTTCCTCCTTCTTCCTTCTAAAATTCACTAATGTACTCTGTCACTGACTACTTGAACATTACAATAGAAAAGAAAAATTACTACAACATAGGGCTCAACTTCACAACGCGTGCAGTCGATGTAGATCTGACGCGGGATCCTTCCTTTGATTGAAATCTTGCGTTTTAATCTTCTGACTGACATGACTTCAATATCTCCTCATTTGACACCCTTGTATCTAGGCCTATCACTACGCCTTTTTTGCCAGCGCATTGGCGGGTACTGAAGAATTTTATTTCTTGGGGGCGGTTGACAACCGACATCAGGCTTTTTGCAGCTTTGGGGTTACTGAATTCAATCTGGATCCGATTTTTCCTTTTGGCCAAAATGTTGAGTTTCGAGTGTCTCATGCCTGGAATGGAGCTTCTGTTAAATTTGCCAACAGTTGTAGGGTGCAGACATCCGAGACCGCCTCTATTGGGTTGATCTTCCGAACTCGTCTGTTCGGCATAAACTATAAATGGCCCATAACCAAGAACTTCATACATAGATTTCTCTCGTCCCCGAGCGAAAGTTGCTTGTTCATTTGCTGTTTTGTCTATTGGTAGTTTATTGGATCCACTAATTAAGGCTTTTTGGCTGCTATTGCTAAAAGATGGTGACTGGTGACAGGGCCGGTGCTAGGAATTTCGGGCCCGGGGTAAAATGGGCGATTTTTTTTTTTTTTTTTTTAAATCTCTACAAAATGGGTGGATTCTTGGCTTCATGACCTGAGGGGCCCCTACAATCAGTATTCGGGGCCTACCATCAGCTGGTGGGCCCGGGTACTTTTCACCCGCTTACCCCCCCCCCCCCTAAACGCCGGCCCTGGGATTTTCGGGCCCCGGTAAACTTTCTTAAGGGCCCCCCTCTCCCGACAATATTTTGTTACAAACTTTGGTTTTTTGGATAAAGTCAGAATATTTTAATGCAAAAAAAAAACAAGCAATGCCTTTTTTTTAATGTTCTAAGTTTATATAAATTCTATACTTCCCAAAATTATACTTCCTTTATAGCTTTTTAAGATGTGAATTATTTTATAATCCCGGAACAATCCAATGAGCGGACTAACTCTGATTCTATTGCTATCATAGCCAATCCAACAAGCCGCCCTTGCCCCATTGTAGTTCTCAAACAATTCTTAACTCTTGCAAGAACGCCAAATGACCTCTTTGCTTGTGCATCAGTAACAGGCAAAGTGTAGAAAATACGTAAGGCTACCGTTACATTTGGAAATACGTTATTAAAATTGCACTTATGAAGAGCATTAAGAAGGCGCAGAGGGGGAGGTGGCTTAGATGCAAAATTAACTGCGTAAATCTTTTTTAACTGCAAATTTCTTCTTTTAAATCCTGCTTATTAACGTCCACACTGTACAAAGATGACATGTATCCCACGTGCTCTGATAGTGTAGAATGGTCTAGGTTAATGTAGTTCCATAAGAAACCAAATGTGTCCATCATGTTGTCTATGGCGGCATACCTTATAGTTAAGTTTCCTATAACTGTATCTAGAATAACATTAAAAACATTTTATTTAAAACTGTCCACTGGGCGCATGTTTAAAACTTCTGATTTTTTATATACAAAGAGTTTTCCTTTCCTTTTCTCTGTGCCGCAAATCGTCAAATTTAAGTCTGGTGATATTCCAATATATTCTGCTACCTTGCAACTTTCTGCGTAAATAGTATCCCAACTGTCTCTCAATTCACTTAACTCTTCCAATAGACTCTTAATATTGCCACTTTCAACATCAACTGTAGCTTCCCTTGCTTGAATCACAACGCTACATATGTTTACTGTCGTTAATACTTTTTACCAAATTGTGAACATGACGATACATTGAAATGATTTCAAATACCTCTGAATGCCATTTAGTTCAGTACGTGCCTCTGAAAGCAAGTTGAACCGTCCTTTGTAATCCTGGCAAATCCTTAGAAAATGGACGCACGGCATGTATGCGGGCAGACCATCCCGTTTCCGATAGCCCGTGGAGGGAAGATCCAATATTTTCTTTCAAAACTTTCCGTCTTATGGCACTATAATGAAAAAAATTATACGTTTCCGAAACAAAACAAAATTGAGTATATATGCGCAACTCTCCACAGCATGGACGCCACATACGGAGTAGATTTAATGAATGAGCACCACAAGGAGAAAAAATTGGCAGGGGATTTTCTTTTTTAACATATGTGCTTGAGCTCCCGGAGAGGTGTCATCCATATTGCTCCCGCTGTCATAAACCCTGCACATAACATTTCAGCTCATCGCAAATCATTCAAGCGATTGACTAACAAGTCTTCTCTTCATAGTCAACAAAGTCAAGAAAATGCTCTCTAATTCTGTGTTGGTTTTCTTCATCAAGGGCGACGTACCGCAGTATAAAAATTTTTTGTTCTGTTTGGGCTTCATCGGCAGTTGCATCGATTATAACAGAAAAGTATTTTTTATGTTTTACCTCTCTTAAAATAGTTTGATGGACAAAGTCTCCAGCTATTTCAATAACTTCGTTCTGAATCTCGTGTTATAGATAATGAACTATACGTTTTCCTGTATGTCGTTGCGCTTCAATTTTTCTTAAATGCTCTTTCATAATGGGATCGAACTTCGCAAAAAAAACTCCAAGATACCCAAAAAAAATTGTTATTTCGACCATCTCCGAATAACTCATGCAAGGCGATAAGCTCAGCACTGGGGTGAGTGCTAAACCGATCTGCCTTAGCTGTAACCATGATTATGCCTTGGATAATCTTAGTCTGTGCTTTGCAACATTAACTTGGCCGCCACCTAATTTGATTAAACCCCAAATTAGGAAAGGTAACAGTCGGTAAAAGTCACTGATAAAAGCTAATAGATGTTCACTATATTCTTCAATTTTAAAAAAAGTCTCAAAACTAAACTGACAATTTGAAGATTAGATTAATACATTCGGGACAGATCAACCTCATGACCCCTAACTAAATTTATAGTTACGTGAGGTGTTCTAACTTCGCCACACGGTAGCCTCAAAGTCCCACATGCTTGCCAGAAATCTACATCTGCCCGGTAGTACGCCTAATTGGTGCCACAAAGAAGCGTTGTCACGCTCTACTTATTATGGAAAACTGGGGGGCGTCTACATCGCGCCAAAATGACACACCGCGGAGCGTGGTTACGCTCATACAAAATCTGCAAAACTGGGCTGTGTCTACATCGCGCCCAAATAACACGCCGCGGAGCGTAGTTATGCTTAAGCCGCGTTCCCATGATGCCTTGTAACGAAGGCGGGAAGGGACGGGACCTCGTTAGCCGAAGTGTAGGGATGAGCGCGCGCCGCAGGGTAGCTCTCGCTTACCTCGCCGCCACCTCCCCACCACGTTGCCTAGTGTCGTTTGGCACAAAGCACTTTACAGCAACAGAAGAGGTGCGCACCGCTGCTGCAAACCGATGGCAACAGCGCACCGCTACACACGCCTGTGATGTTAACAGACATAGGGTGGGTATCTGCAACTCGTCCCCGCTAGCAGAGGCGGCCCCGTTCCCTGGCGTGTTGTTGAGTATACCGCCCCGTCCCGTCCCGTCTCGCCTTCGTTACAAGACGTCTTGGGAACGCGGCTTTAGATGATTTGAAGCAGACTGGCCGGCGTCTATATCGCACCACAATAACACGCCGCAGAGCGTGGTTACGCTTAGATGACTTGAAACAGACTGGCCACGAGGAAAACCTAGGCTGCTAAAATAGAAACACCAGTGGAAACACAAATTGTTCCGGTTTCCCACGAAAGTAATCTCATGAACTGATCTAATGTCGGGTCTCAAGCTTGGGAATTGCATCTTACTTATGACCTTAGTGACTTAAAATATTCCTATTGCTCTGAAAAATTAGCAGTGGCTAGGTTGATTAAAAAGTGTTAATTTTGATCCTAATAAAAATTTTGGTAGCTTCAATAGTTTGGCTGTAGAAAACTATTTCCTGAGATTCCCAAAGCTTGTTAATAACTTTCACAATTTCACAGCTACGAAACTGAAATAACTTTTATTTTACTTCTAATTGACTACTCTTTCATTTGATATCAAGCAAGGCATGTTTAGTATTTTCAAAAAGGTAAAATAAAATTCGTAAACAAAAATAGAATTTAACTAATTAATATTTCCTAAGCTATTAAAGCTATCAAACTGAAAGTGGCTTTAAACGATTCTACGTTTTACAAAATGATTACTGTATAAATTTTAAGTCTCTACCTGCTTTCTTCGATTTACTATGAATTTTTAAATTAGGCGCTGCTTCAGGATGATGCAACAGCAAATAGTAGCTTGTTCAGATATTCTCTCAAAACTGTAAAAAAATATTTTTAGCTTGAACTAACTTAGTAACTGACTTTAAAAATGATATGCAATAGTTTTCAATTTAACTCGCGGATCTGCGAACAAATTTTGTTACACAGTTACAAAATTCGTTACACTCACTATGACCTCTCAAAGGTAAACCTCTTTCCGCGAGGAAAAGAATAGCTTCGATTACGCGATACAATACTTCCGTCCAATACAGCTCTTCTCTTACAATATAGAGGTCTAAAAGATTTTCTATGGCTGAACTACTATTTAGCCCATTTTCTGATTTGCGCCATTCTAAGTATAGCGTATTGTAATCAGCGCTGCTTTCATATTGTTTTACTTTTTTCTTTTTTCTTTTCTTCATAATCCAAAGCCGTGAGTTTGTCAAGCGAGCGTGAAGCTGGAGGTTGGCCTCAACACTGCCTGAACTTATACAATGTGAATGCGCTTATTTTAATGATAAGATCGAGTTCAATTGGAGAGAACTATGTAGAACTCATCTTGTAAGCTAGGGGTTAGCTAACAACACTGTCTTAACCTCAACAATAAGAAGTATGACCGTGGCTACTGGTACATATAATATTTGGATGATCCGGTCACCACACGCTTCTAATACCCCAAACGTGAAAGGCTGAAGTGAAATGATTACCCTGCGCACAATTTTATTCATAAAATTTGTAATCTTACAGAAGTTCTCCAACAGAAATTCGGGTACGAGATTTTTGAATAAGGCGATCAGACAAACTTTTCCATTGAAGATTGTAAAATACACTCACGAGAGAAGACAAACTCTCGTCCGGTCCCCTTACCAAAATGAAAGAGTAACTACGGCATTATTAAGATGTACTACGATAACCGACCATGACGAGCTATTTGCTCCGCCAACGACACGAACTGACCGTATTAAAAACTGCCGAAAGAATGCGCGCCAGCCAAGATGGCTGCCCTCTACTTATTGACTCGGTTGATTTAGTGACTTCAGCAAAACACTTTGAAAATTAATATCTCAAAAAGTACTTAATATCCTGAATCGTAATTAACATATCGGCTTCCTAGTATCGTATTGTTTTAAACTGGTTTAGTCCTAAAAGAGGCTTCTTTAAATTAATCCTAAATTCTCTTACGTCATAAGTCTTGGCGCATTTCTCAATAATCACGACAATACATTTATCGAGGGTGGTGGATGAGTGGTTAACGCTCTGGCCTCGCATTCGGGAGGACGGGCATCCAAATTTGGATTTTCCATGGTTTCCCCAAATCACTCCAGGCGAATGCCAGGATGCTTCCTTCAAAATGCCATGGCTAGATTCCTTCGCGTTCCTTGTCCCCAGTCCCATCCCGCCTCTAATGACATCGACGTCGACGAGGCGTAAAGCCATAAGTAAAAAAAAAAAAAGACAATACATTTCTAAAAGTCTTATTTATCTTGCAGACGTCTTGAACTTTCTACAGAAACCAATATATCTATTTAAACCTATCGATTTTGTCTATCCTCTAAAATTAATTTCTTGTTTCTAACTTCTTTATTTTAGATTTTTTCTTTTAATGAGAAATCCTACTTATACTTGGCTTAATTGCTTAATTTTATGTTCTGAATATTCTAGAGAATGCTGACTACAACTGGTGATAAAAACTTTGCTGTGATTTTTGGCTTTCACTAGTTATTTCTAATTTTTTGTTCAGCCCCTCTCACTGCATGGTTTAAAGACATCAACAAGTCGAAATATCTTCTAAACTAAATTTTTCTGGGTATGATAAATAACCTTTAAAATGATCTCTATAATGAGTTTTAGCAGTGAAAATGAATGCAAGTGAAACCGTTGGACTTGAAAAACTGCTCTAACTAAAATTTCTATGTTCCACTTAGGCAGCCTTGAAATCTGACTCAGAAGTGTTTTACTACTAAAAATGACTGGAAAAATGCTTTACTGTATTCCTTCTGTGGGTTAAACCTGTTCCTAAATGGTTTTAACAAACTTATAGATATGAGCAGTGGCGGCCTTAACCATTGCGAGGCTCCGGGCAGCAGATCTTTGTGAGGCCCTTGTCCTTTGTGCAAAGTATGTGAATCAAAAGTAGATACTTCTTATTGATGAGAAATGCAAAAATTATAAATAAATAAATTTTTAATTTTAATGTATTATTTTAAAATATTTATAAAAGTTGACAAACATAAAGAAGACAAATTATTAATCATGATAAATTGTGGTACATTAATAGGCCTACCTTAAAAGAGAGAAGCACGGTTTTAAAAATGATGCTTGCGGCTTTTCCTGAGACTAAAATCTTTAATTAAAGCACAATAATCTGATGAATGAACTACGTCATTTTCAACTGAAAGAATAGCAAGGGCTGAAAGCCGATCTTGTGTCATCGAATTCCTCAAATATGTTTTGATGATTTTTAATCTCGAAAAACTCCTTTCTGCAGAAGCAACTGTCACAGGTGTGGTGGCAATAATTCTTAGGACTACTTCGATATTGGGGTACACTTCAGTTAAATTTTTTTCTATTATGTGTTTTAGCACCGAGAGAATGTCGTTGTTTTTTCCTTTATACACACGGACAAGCATATTCAGTTCTTCATACAATTCTTGTCCATCAATGTCAGATGTTTCTCCTACTGTAAGACAAAGTTGCAAGTCACTGCATTGTTTCAGAAGTTCACAATCACTAATTTCATCTATTTTTTTATGTTGTACATGAAACCAAATATGCTCTCATGATGTTTAAGTGCCTGTAATCTAGGTTGGCAGCTTGCGCGCACATTGTCAACAATGACATAAAAATAGTTTATTTTAAAAATATCTTCCGCAGGCAATACAACAACTTCATCTTGCCTTTCGTAATCAAAATTCGTTCTTTTACGTCTGCTTCTCAAGACTTTGAACTTTCTGTCAATATCATTTTCCTCGGCTATTTCTCTTGCTGTTACCAAGGATGACTGGAAACCATTTTCCCGATAATCATCAAGCCAATGTGTAAATGCGTCTAGGTGTTGTATAGCCGCACCAAGGTGCATTTTTCGCTCTGCCACATTTTACTAATAACATTAATCTTTGTAAGAATGTCATACCATATGACGAGAGAAACTACAAATTCGTAGCTAGTTATTTCATTTTATATAGAATGACATTCACTAACCATCTGACAGTCTGTTGCATTTTCTGCTAAATCCTTCAAAGCATCACATATATCACTTAGCTGGTATTTAACAGCCTTCACCGATTCTACCCTGCATTCCCATCTAGTTTCAGAAAGTGGTTTTACGATAAGGATTTTACATGTGCTTTTAAAATAGTCCACCTCTGACTTGAGCCGGCGAACAGAGTGCATAGCCTTTGTAGCAAACCAAAAAAGCATTTTGTTTGAACACAAGACGATGCTGCATCTCCTAGGATGAGATTCCAGCTGTGACTCTCACAAGGTAAAAAATAAGCAAGTGGATTAATTTCAAGTATAAGTTTCTGAACACCACTTTTTTCTCCACGCATATTGGCTCCGTTATCATATCCTTGGCATCGGCAGTTTTGCAATGATATACCCAGCTGTTCTAGCTCTGTGATTATATGACTAGGCAGACTCTCAGATGTGGTTTTTTCAACGGCTAAGAAACCAATAAAATGTTCTTCAATTTCAGCTGTATTTGTATTAAAAAATCTTATAATAATTGACATTTGCTCAACTCGAGAAACGTCACGGGTACAATCAAGAATAATCGAAAAATATTTATTATTTTGTCAACAATTTTAGTCTTCACGTGACTTGCCATTAATTGTATCAGCTCATTTTGAATATTTTTGCCAAGGTAGTGGTCATTAATAGTCTTGTCTGTTACTTGCTTTAGGTGAAGTTGTAACATTGGATCAAATCTAGCTATTAACTTTACTAAATCTATAAAGTTGCCGCTAGTTTCACTTGGATCTGAGTCAGATAATTTATCTTTATGACCTCTGAAGGCCAAATTATGAGATGCTAAAAAATTTACAATTGCAAGCAGTCTTTCTCAAATATCTCTCCAACGCTGCCTTTCTTGTTCAGTCTGGGCTAAAGAGTCAATAGTGGTACAACTTTTTAATACGTTCTCTAAATTTAACCATTTCAACATACAATCTTTGTGCTGTCGGCTTGATTCATGAGACTTTACGTAATCACTCAAGTGTTTCCAATCACACACTCCTTTACTGGAACGTTCTGGCCTCGCATTCGGGAGGTCGGCGGTTCGAATCCCCGTCCGGGCATCCAGATTTGGGTTTTCCATGGTTTCCCAAATCACTCCAGGCAAATGCCGGGATGCTTCCTTCAAAAAGGCCATGGCCGAATTCCTTCCCATTCCTTGCCACCATCCTTTCCCGTCTCTAAAGACCTCGCTGTTGAGAGACGTAAAGCAGTTAAAAAAAAAATCCGTTACTGGATCCAATTCTTGTATTTTCTGTTCCGAACATTCGACATGGAAAGCAGGAAACGACATCCTTTGTCTGTGAATAAATCATCCAGCGCCTGTCAATCTTTTCACCATTAGCTAATATTTTACTGTAATGATATTCGCTGAATCACCTTCCATTATGATCTACGGGGAAAAAATCAACTTTAACCCGGATTGGACCTTTTAATACAATCTCAGTTAGGTCTACAACAGTAATTGTTAAGGGCCACAAATCTGGGTCGTTTTGAGGATTCAGATTTTCAATTCCGGCAGTGATGGACGTAGACATAGGCTCAGATACGCATTCTTGGCTGGATAGTGCTGACTGCGGCGGCGATGTAGGAGACAATGATGTTGACTCATTTTCCTCGCTATTATTACGAGGTGGCAGTGGCGCCCATGACGATGTTGATGGAATAATTTCAGCTAGATTAGGGCAAGAGTGCAATAATACGTCACTTTCCATCAATGGAGAATTTTTAGAGGTTTCTTGACCGTCACTTTTTATGTATTTATATAAAGACCCACGTAGATTTTCTTCTACCTGTTTTATAGCTCGTTTCCTTTTTGTACTACCCGACTCAAATTTACTTCCGGCATCACGATCACACGAACTCATTTCACAAATTTTGTTTAACTCATAAAACTATTTCAGAAATAATTTACAAACAGTGTTAGGCAGTTTTTTTTTAACAATTCACTCTTTCCTATATGTACTGTTAATAACGTAAGAGTCACTGAAACATATGTGTCGCACAAACGAGTTGGTAACGCATACAGGTCGGGCTACACTAAACCGATACTGGTCAGCAACGCCACCGCAACGACACGTTCCTTATTGTTGGCGCTCACTGGATTGAAGTTAGTTCAAACGACACCGCGTGTGGTCCGACAATCGGCCGATATCCCACCGTTATTAATTTGGTTTTGTGGTGTGGTCCGGTGCCAGGCTGGTAGATGTAAAGAAGCGTGTGGAGGAAGTTCGGAAATTCTTACTTTTTATACGAATGTGACACTGAATAAATCTAATTGAGAAATTTTTATTTAGGACAAAGTTTTAAATATACATTTTTTTCTCTTACTCGGGTTGCCGCGCGAGGCCCTGGCGACTGCCCTGCTCGCCATCCCCTAAGGCCGCCTCTGTCGGCAAGAAAAGCAGTACTTTGCTCCGAACAAGACAGTCCCTTTTTGTAAGATGCGTTCAAACATTTTTGAACCGAGAGTTTGATCACTTTTTCGGCCCCGTGGCAGTCTTTTCGGGGTTTGCTGAGGTCTTTGCCTAACAGCTTCTTCTACCTCTAAACTACTGAAATGCTTTTTTTTTTTCACTCTACAAACCGATACCGAAATCCAAAAGCTTCTCACTCCCTGTCAATCTGGCCGTTAAAATACGTTCACTTTCAGAAAGGATATCGTCCCTATCACTGTCACTTGCCCTAATACTATCACTTTCACTACGCTATCGTTTTTGATAACCTGACGTAGCACTGTAACACTTTTTCCGACTCGGATATATCTTTTCCTTATAAATATAACTCTTAAAACTGTATGGTGAAACGATTCAAAAATGTAAATTCTTGCACAACCATAAAATATCGTAGACCGTGCAGGAGGCTTTTCAGCTCGACTGGCTTCTGAGCACTGTTTGTGAGTACTGACAAGCCACAACAATACATAGCAAAATACAACATAAAGGCAAGAGAGATTGACTGTAGTTCAGCCCGCCTTCTTTAGTAAACAGTGGAAGCGTAAACCGTTTTAAAATGGCCAAAGAGTGAACATTTTTATCTATAACGTCGTCCTATTGCTTAAGAAGTCGGAAATCGTTTTAAAATGATGAAAACAAGAAACTATTAAATATAAAAATTTTATGTGAGAATTATCTTGCAGAACACCCGAGAAGAATTTTTATCATAAACCTTGTAGATATCAATTAATTAAACTTTATAAGTAATTAACACTTTTATCTGAACTGAAAAATTAAAAGCTACTGAACACAAAAATTGTTTGAAGAAACTTAATTCTTTTAATAAAGATTTTGCTGTAGATTATTATTATTATTATATGATAATATGGTAACTAGTAAAAGAAAGTTTTATACTTCAAACGAGCGCCGCAGCTGTCAGTATGCGAGGCTAGAACTAGACCAGGGACGTCTAAAATTCTTGCATGCATACTCGTACATATTGTATAAAATATATGTTCGATATGGCTAGAAATAAAATTATTTGACATTTAAAATATTGGCCAAACTTTGATTAAAATATTATATTTTTCTCATACCTTAATTAAAATCTGATATCATCAATTACTGGAAATTTGAATACGTCTATAAATATTACAATACATGCATTTATGTAATATTAATATTTTTGCGTTACAGTCTTACATGCGCAAAACCATAGTATTTTGCATTAATTTAACCACTAGTTACATATGTAAATGCTTTTTTAACAATCCCGCAGATTAAGTAATGGCCTTCAGCGCTCTGGCCTTTTGTTCACAATCGTAGGTGCAGATTTTAGAACTTGCGTTTGATTTCTATTAGTCAGGTGTCCTGGCCGGGCCCGGGGTACTTTTGCCTCCTCCCCCTCCCCCTCCCCCTGCTTGGAATCCAATCACTGCCAAGGGTAGAGAGTAAAGAAGGCTAAAATAATTAATATGGAGAAGTCATGCGGTCTTTCCCTTCGAGACTCAGCCGACGCTGGACGGCGCACTCGATTATTTGCTACTGGGCGGTGACAATGCTTCAAGTCAACAGTTTACACCAGAAACCGAACCCAAGCAGCGTCGAGCAATGCCGGCCAGAACTTTCGGTATGACGCACTCGCCATACATGAACACATCAGCATTAGTTATGCTGCAAACATCGTATCCCACAGGACATCATTAAACAAATTGTCTACCTGAGATAGTTTTTCTATAATTTGTGACAAATTATCTCAGCAGACCATACAATACAGTTTATTTAATTTTCTTCCTGCATATTTTTTTTCTGTTATTAGTCTCTCCACTGGTTTGATGCAACCTTCAATCTCTTCATATCTTGAACTAAATTCTTCAAATCAACATAGCGATTATAACCTGCATCCTTTATATATTCAAATATTTCTTTACCATTCTTTCCTTTGACTGCTCTCTCCACTAACAAATTAACTAATCCCGCATATCTTAAAATTTGACAAATCAAATTTTCTCGTCTTTCTGGAAGAGACTTTCACAACTTCTTTCATCGCCCATTATTTGCAAAACACGTTCAATTCGTGCTTCATCTGCCCATTAATTTTAATAATCTGTCCACAGCACCAAAATGTCAAATGTTGAACCTACTGTTGAGGTGGTTGGGGCTGAAGACTTGGTGCTGCCGATATCCGTGGTACTGAGGTGTTATGACAGTGGCTTTTGTGCCACATTTGTATTGGCATGAGCACATTGTAGTTGTACTCATCTCTGCAAAGGACGTCTGCATAGCAACACTTTCTTTTCTGATAGGTGTTGAAAGTGTCTTCGCAAAGCTGGTAGCGAAGGTGGGTGGCACAAGTGCCTTGTACCATTTCCTTGCTTCGGCATATGAAATTGCTCTATAGCTTTCAACTCCTGTATCTCCCCCCCCCCCCCCGAGATACACTCGATATTCCCTGATGTGACCCAAAGCAGTTGATGCACACGTGTGGTGGGTGCAACGAATACTCTGCTCATGTACCGCCATTCCATATTTCCCACAGGTGGGGTTACCTTTGCTGGTTGTAGTCACATGCCAGAACAGCTGGCACTTAGAGCAGCGCATTGATTCTGGTACATACAGACAATGTTAAGACTTAAATAACCTGCTTTGATTGCCTTTGGCAACGGAGTATCTGATGTCAGGACAAAGGTGGCAATTTTTTCAAGACTGACTTTTAACCTTTATGTGAACAGACGAACATCTACCACGTTCTCTGACAGTGAACCATTGAGGAGTTCCCCTAAGATCCCAGCCTGATCACACCTTTGCTGGTATTTTAGAGTTTTATGTAGTTCGCATTTTACTGCGAACTCCCCGAGCTTCTCACACTTGACTAGGAGAGCCTGCTTGCTGGTAGCTGTTTCCAGCAGCAGTACCCTATTCTTCAGCTTTTTCATAGACTTAAGGGTACAGACTTAAGAGGCTCTCGTTAGGTTATGTCGTCACTGATTAAGGAAAATTATCAGAAACTGGCGTAAAGAAAGATGAAATTTTGAATAACGTATATAAAAAAGCTTTCACGACAGAAAAACTCTCAGGAGATTCCAATATTTAACAATTCGTACCAACAAAATTATGAATGATCTCGTTCTTGATGTCGAAGGAATAACTAAACTGCTTATAAATGTAAAAATCAATAAGGCTCCCGGACCAGACGATATTCCTAAAAGATTCTACTCTACGTACGCAAAGGAAATTGCTCCCTATTTGATGAAAATATATACCGCCTCTTTGGATCAAGGAAAATTATCAGCCAAATGGAAGCCCGCCATCGTGAGTCCAGTGTTTAAAATTGGGAATGTTAATGATCCTCAAAATTGTAGGCCGATCTCATTAACCTCAATATTTTGCAGGATTTTAGAACACATCATCTATTCAAATATCATGCAGTTTTTGGATGAAGGTGAGCTTTTTAAACCCAAATCAACATGGATTCAGAAAAGGCAGATGCTGCGAAACACAACTTGCACTTTTAATTCACGACTTGTGCCGTATAATAAATGAGCAATCCCAGGTTGATTTAGTTCTATTAGACTTTATAAAAGCTTTCGACACTGTGCCTCACACTAGATTACTTAGGAAGCTTTGTGGTTACGGCATATCTAGACAAATATGCGACTGGGTAGCAGACTTTCTGAAGGAAGAACACAGTGTGTAGTTCTCGATAGTGAGCGTTCATCACTTACCGAAGTTAAGTCCGCGGTTACCCAGGGAAGTGTGATAGTGCCTCTGTTGTTTCTCAATTAATGATTTGTGCGACATAATTGGAGGGATGAAAAGATTATTTTCCGATGATGCTAATATTTATCGTAAAATCACAACTAAGGATTGCAATCCCGTGGGATTTGCACCAATGCCGCGGGATTGGCGCCAACAGTTTTTTTAACGCATATATTTAAAACATAGTTATTTAAAGCATTAATAAATTAAATAATAAATGTCTGTTAATTAAATTAATAAATCAATTTTAATGTTAAATGATAAAAATTAACAATTAGCAATATTTAATTGGCAAGATGACATTAAAATTTTTTAGCATGTTTTAAGTATATTTTGAGGTTTTACATTTTTCTAAATCAATTTGTAAATAAATTAAAAAAATGGAAAATATTCGGTCTTAGATCATATTATGTTCGTTACAATACATCACATCAGTTTAAAAACATGGTATGCATAATAATGCCAAGTCACCAAGTTGTTTATTATTATTCTAAATAAACGTTCCCTAACACCGAGAGAAAGCATTATATTTCACAAAATGAAGTGATATACTCTGTAAAGTGTAGACTTGGCTCAGAAATAGATCTTAATAACTTTTTGTCACTGCACAAGCATGAGTCTTGGCCTATTTTTACAAGAATTGTTTTGTGGGATTCATTATTATGTCTCCCGAATCCTTGATTGATTTTATTTCAGTTTTATTTTAAGTGCCCTAACGACTTTTTTAGAGTGGAATTTTTTGTTTTTTGTTAAAAAGGAGACTTTCTCGGCGTATGATGGCAGTGAAGTTCTCACGGATGTATCGCCGGATTTCATTGTAAAAACACGAAATTTGACACGTGAGGAAGACGGCAGAGGCAGCCGTCGAAGTATTTTTTTTACAACACAATTCGGCGATATAACTGTGAAGACACTTTATTATAACTTTTTTTGCCTTTAGTCGAAATAGTGACAAGGAGTTGAAAGGCTGCATGCTATTCACTCAAAAATAATGTATTGTGGCGATTGACCAAATCATCCGAAGAGGGATTACGGTATAGATGTGGGCAAAGTGACTCACTAAAAAGAGCGGTGCTCATTTGATCACTCTATGAGAAGAACTAGTTCTTTTCAACGGTTCACCAGCTCACTAGCTCAGTTTAAACAAAAAGAGCAATTATATCAATTTTGAGTGTAGTAACTGTTCGTTTTATTTACATTTAAACTGATTTCTTAGGTTCATCTCACATCGGTTATTTTCATTTATTTTTGTATTTATTTTGAAACATTTTTGTTTCTTAAATACTACCGGATTACTTTCACGCAGAAAAGCCCTTTCAAAGTGTCAATGAAATATTGTTCGGATTGCTGGGAATATTTGAGAGATAGTTTGAGGATAGTTAGTTTTACATTAATTTATTTACAGACACAAAGTACAATCAATTTTAAAGAACTTTTTGCTTTAAATGAGATGAAGGTTACTGCTCACAAATAAAATTTTACTTACTTGGCCATTCAGCAACCTACTTCATTTTTCAATGCGAATTTGTCAAGCATTTGAGAATAATCTTTCACAAGGCACGCGTGTAGTCGTAATATACAAAGAGAAGCGGAGCGGGACGTCAGATTCGAAAGAACTAGCTCCCCAGTGGCACTGCTCCGCGCTGTGCTGAGCGCAGGAATCGGAGAACGTCGCGAACGAACTAGCTTCCATAGACACGGGGAATATGTACAAAAACCTCAAGGGGACTCTAGGATAAACGTGACGTCGCAATCTGGTGATGGATTATTATATTACTCGATGAGACAAATAAAAAATGAAGAATAAATTTTTTTGATATCCTGCTTAGTTTTCGAGATATTCTGTCTCAAACGTGAAATGTTTTTGGTTGAAATTCAGAAGAAAAAATTGGTAAAAGTCAAATTTGGTGACAGATTATTATTTAAAAAGACCAGACAGATAAAAAATAAAGAATAAAAATTTTCGATATCTCACCTATTTCTCGAGATATACTGTATCAAAAGCGAGGTGGCTTAAGTTGAAATGCAGAAGAAAAATTTCGCAAAAGTCAAATTTAATGATCGATTCTTATGTAACACGACGAGACAAATCGAAAATAAAAAATAAAATTTTTCGATATCTTGCTTAGTTTCCGGGATATACTGGGATTGGGTTGATATGCGGCATGGACTAAAAATTAATTCTGCCAAAGCCACAATGAATTACATGGTGGACAAGCAGAATGGATATTTCAGTTGTTTTTACTACCACTTGTGGTTAGGTTGAAAAGGGGCCTAGACCAGAATAAAAATAGTTATTTTGTTACCATACATCGTAAGCTTAATTGGGAATAGCTGGAAGTGGAAGTAGTTTCCATCGCGATACACGTTTTGTCACTAACTTGGTTCTCATGAAATTACTAACAGTAATACATAAATTCTTTGTCCCTTATGGAACAACAAAACCATTCTGGTACAGACTGCATTTAGACCTAACCACAATCTCCATTAAATTGCCGCTACAGAATCAAACTATGTAGACATACCCACACACGCGTATTTGAATCGCAAACTGTATTTGCGGTAACAACATCGTTTGCTTCATCAAGATTCCTAGATTGCATAGCATAATTTAACACATTTAATTTCATCATACATTGTCAGTATAAACTGCAACGTGACGAAAGAAAGCGCAATACTAAATTAACTGAACCACGATGTAAAACACACCCCTTTAAATCTCATTTTCAACACTCGTTAAAAAGTAATGCTAGTCTATTATGTGCAAAATAGCAAGGTATGCTGATTTTCTACACTACACCAACAAAAATTTGAGAACAATGTCATCCCATTGAGAGCTATGACTAAATATTTATAGACAGGCAGCGAAGTTTGCAATTCCTACCGCCCACTTCAACAACGATAATTAGAATTCAACTTACTTATGAAATGATATTCCAGGTTCTTTCCTCTCTTGCCAATTTGTGCAACCGTATGCAACACAAGATGGCATTATAAAACACATATACACATTACAAAATGAAATAATCACAGCATGTGAACATCGCATTTGTTTGGAAGCGCAATATCGCCGCTGCCGCCACTGCGCATGCGCGAGAGTTTAGAGCCTGCTTCACAGATTTAACGTCACTTCTCCTCCATATAATTCCTTCCTCCATGGACCGACACACCACCGTCATTACCGCTTCCACGAAGACCTACCGTTAGTTTTTAGTGAGCGTCTGCTCACTCGCTCTTTCAAAAGAACTGTTCTAAAGAACTGGTTCACTCGCGAACGACCCTTCTCTATTACGGTAATCGAAAGCCAGAGCGGCACATGTAAGCAGGCGGCTTTTGATAATGATCATTTGTTTCAAACGCACTGAAGTGGCGGTCAAGACAATAATAAATCAAAGAATATACAATTGCCTTTTGATACCTGCTAAATAAATAGGCTTTTTTCTTCTTTCTCTGTAGTCAGTGTTTCGACTGGTTTGATGCAATCCTCCATTCCTTCCTATTATGTGCCAACCTCTTCATCGCTACGTACCCCTTACAACCCACGTCCACAATTATCTGCTTCATCTTTATTTATAAAGATAAATGTATGTTTGTTTGTTTGTTCTTCATACAAATCCACAGTTTTCATCCGATATCGATGAAACTTTGCACACTTATCCTTTGAAACAAGGAGAAAAATTCTGTCTACATTTGGTTGAAAAATTATCTGTATAAATAACACATGTTGTGTCATAACTTTGAAATACGGCGATAGACAGACACGTTGGATGTGGACCGTGTTTCCGTGTAGTGAACTGGCAGCTCAGTGGCTAAAGAGCTTGCTTACGAACGTGGTGGTCTCCGGTTCAATTTTCCGTGAAGGCCAAGATTTTTAAAAATTGTTTTTCATCGTAAGAGTCAGGCCTGGGCCGTAGGTTATTTGGATTGAATGTTAAACTGTAGATATTATAAAGTTAGGGGTGCAATGCGAGGCAAATCGTAGGTAGTCTTGCAATTTTGTAGGTGTACACTTTTTTACGTTATAATGATCCCTCAGGTGTTGTTCGCAGTCAGTGTGTGAGTGTGAACCACAGTAATACTAATATAAATACGGAAGTAAGTCTCTGTCTTTTTGTTACGTTTTGACGACTATATGGCTATATCGTTGTGATGGAATTTTATAAGGAAAGCTGTATGAAGGGCACAGGATATTTTTTCCAGTATGATTAACAGTTGTAGTCGCGAAATTTTGAGATCTTATCGAATAGTGACAGAAATATGTTGGAAATTGATTCTCTTCAAGAGGCAGGTTCGACGGTAGAATGATATAGTGATAGCTTTCCTGTCATATTATGCCGACTCGATATTGTTTGGGACCAATCCTTCGTTACCAGCAACTTCATATATTTAATTCTGGCAAAAAAATTCTTAATCCACGCGTACGAAGTCGCGGGTACGAGGCTAGTATATTCTAATCTCTGTCTTCCTCTACAGTTCTTACCTTCGACTGTTCCCTCCAACAGCAAATAAACCAATCCAGCATGTCTCAAAATATCACCTACCAGCCTGTCCCTTCTTTCTGTAAGCTTCTTCCACAAACTTCTTTCCTCATCCATCATTTGCAAAACTCGTTCATTTCTTACTTTTTCTGTCCACTTAATTTTCAGCATTCTTCTGTAGCACCACATTTCAAATGCTTCAATTATCTTTCTTTTTGGTATTCCTAAATTCCACGTCTCGCTACCATAAAACTCCACACATAGAGTTTAAAAAAAAGTTCTTTCTAATGCCTAGATCAATATTTGAAACTAAAAGATTTCTCTTTTTCATGAAGGCTCTTTTTGCTAGTGCAATTCTGCTTTTAACATCATTCCTGCTTCGGCCATCAGTTGTAATTTTGCTTCCCAAGTAACAGAATTCACTTATTTTTGAATAAAAATCCGTCTTCTAACAACTGTTTTTTATTGACTTTCATCTACCAGACGCATTTCGCCCTTCTGGAGTGGGGCATCGTCAGTGGTAAAAATTGTGGCAGCTAGCACATGTCAGTCTGGACATACCCCACTCCAGAAGGGCGAAACGCGTCTGGTAGATGAAACTCAATAAAAAACAGTTGTTAGAAGACGGATTTTTATTCAAAAATATTTATGCAACAACTGCGGAACATGGCCTACAACAAGAGAATTCACTTACTTCTTCAATTGCATCCGATCCTAGTTTTAAATTTAGTCTACTAGTATTGGTATTTTTCCGGCTACATTTCATCACTTTTATCTTTCTTTGATTTATATTCAGTCCAAAATCTTCTTTCAGTATTTTGTTCATGCCAATCAGTAACTTCTCATTATGCTCAGCCCTTTCTGCTAACAAGACAATGTCATCAGCAAAACGTAGCATACTGATTTTTTTCTCCTTATGCCACGTTGAAATTTTTCTTTGACTTTCTTTATTGCTGCTTCTACATACAAGTTGAATATTAATGGGGATAGATTACAACCTTGTCTCACACCATTTTTAAGTGCTGCATGTCGCTAGTGATTCTTATATAGTTTAGAGAGTATTCTTGTATCTCGATATTTTAGACCTGACTTCTTTAAAATTTTGAACATCTTGTCCCACCTAACATTATCAAAAGCTTTTTCTAAATCAACAAACGTCATAAAAGTATCTTTGTTTTTCTTGGTCCGCCCTTCGAGTATTAATAATGCATTAAAGACCGAAATAATTAAAGCTGGTTAACAAAAATAGGTATGCGATCGTTAAAATTACGATAACATTAGTTTCGTATCAACGAATAATCAAATTTTAAGCCGCAAATACAGGAAGTTGTTACACTTACTTTATCTACAAATACAGAAAATGGGAATAATGAAACAGTGAATAAAAAGCTTTAAGTATGTAGTTAAGATGACGTGTGCGACACATAAAAAATACTTATTATATAGTAACTCAAATTATAGAAATGTGAACTCAAAACAAACGTAGGTTTTAATGAATACATAAAATTGCATCTATTTACTTACGAATAACGAAGGTCGACAAAACCAAACGTTTATTCACACGAGTCAAATGTGAACTGCAAGGGGACAGGCAAACAGAGCAATACATACTATAGAGATTGAGTGAGGCCGGAAAACGATTGGGCAGCGTGTCACGCAGGCTGACACACGTTTTCGCCCCATTTTGCGGATTACGGATCCCCTTAATTTTGTGCGGGATCCCGTGGGATTGCGATTTGCTGGATTGCAATCAATAATCACAACCCAGGACGACTGCGCTTTGTTACAAGACGATATTATGAAAATAATTGCGTGGTGTAAAGACTGGCAGTTGGAATTAAAAGCTAAAAAGTGCCAAGTCATTTGTGTAAATAAAAAGGTGACACCATTTAGCTCTGAATATACAATTAATGATACTGTCCTTAGAACGGTAGATTCCGCTAAATACCTAGGGGTAACAATTCGTAATAATTTGTCGTGGAATGAGCATATCGAAAATGTAATTGGGAAAGCAAATCGTATGCTCCGATTTCTAAGTCGCAATTTAAAACAATGTACTCCAGAAGTTAAATCAATTGCATACAAGTCACTTGTGTACCCACACTTGGAATATTGTTGTTATGTATGAGGTCCCCATCAAAAGGAGTTAATGGATACATTAGAGGGGATCCAAAGAAGAGATGCGCGATTCGTGACAGGTATATAATATAGTTAGTTGGAGGGAAAGCGAAGTGCGATGTTGAAGGAGTTAGGTTGGGAAGACCTGGAACACCGAAGGCGTTGCTCTCGACAGAAGCTAATTGAAAAATTCTCGACTGATGTATTTCGGAATGACAGCAAACAAATCTTGCTACCAGCAACATTCATATCTCGGAATGACCGCGAAAATAAGATAAGGGAAATCAGGGCCATAACTGATTCTTTCCTGTATTCATTGTTTCCACGAGCGATTAGGGAATGGAATAGAAAGGATTTACCGGGCGAGTAAACTTAACCCTGCAGTGGTCGCGTGGATTACATATGTAGTCCACTCAAGCCATTGCTAATGGGACTTTTCAGAGCGCGACCACTGCAGGGTTAAAATCCAACAAGAGTAGCTTTCGATAAAGTACTCCGGCCATCCTAATCTGGGTTTTCCCGGATCACTCCAGGCGAATGCTGGGATGGTTCATCACAATAGCCCATGGGCGCCTCCTGCCATATCCCGTAAATTCCTTCCAAACCATTACCCCTTTGGATAAGTGCATTGCACTCTTCGCCACACACTTTTAGTGAATCGCGGAGTAATAATAATAATAATAATAACAATAATAATGGTACAGTAGAATTCCATTTATCTGAACTCCGACTATCCAAATCGATGGTTATCCGAATCGCTTTTTAATTAAGATGGAAACGTACTGCGATTCGCAAAATATTGATTCTGTCTACGCGCTATTGTTCTTCCCAGTAGCGGATCTAGGAATTTTCCAAGCTGGGGTTAAGCTGTGGCACCTCCATTGTTGTGACCCCGAGTGTTGCCGCTCCGATTATAGGCCAACCGCATTATTATCTTCGCCAGGTGGCCGGTGCGACCCTTAGATTAGTCAGTCAGTGTGTCATTCACCTGCTACTGTGACGGTAATCTTCCGCGACGACGCGACGGTGCGTTTTTGTTTGAGAGTGCGTTTCGTCGTTCACCATGGCTTCTAAAAGAAAACGTGTCATGTTATCGTCAGCGGATAAAATTATAGAGCAATCAGATAAAGGAGTTATGGGTAAACAGTTGGCTGAGATGTATGGTGTTGGACAGGGGCGGATGCAGGGGGGGTATAGGGGTCTCAAGCCCCCCCCCCCCAACATTGTGACTTTGTAGACTATTTTTTTTTTTTTTTTTTTTTTTTTTTTTTTTTAAAAGCTCTATAGATTTAAAGCCCCAGGAGACTACAAAAAAAAACCCTTGCCCGATAAAGCTCCCCCAAAAACGACGGCAAGCCCTCCCCAACCAAAATCCACTAAAGCCAAGTCCCTCCCAAACCAAAATCCTGGATCCTCCCCTGGTGTTGGACAATCAACGATTTCAGACATTACAAGGAGCAAACCTACACTTTTAAACTTCATGTCAGTGCTTGAAAACGAAGATGGAAGCTCTTCAAGAAAATTAATGAAGGCAGCAACAAACAGATTTAGAATATACCGTTTTCAAGTGGTTTTTGCAGCAACGTTCAATAGGAAACCCACTTTCGGGTACGATTCTTTGTGAAAAATCTTAGCTCAGAAGCTTGGTTGTTCATCCTTTAAAGCAAGTAATGGCTGGCTAAGAAATTTTAAGTCCGGGCACAGTGTCCGTGAATTAGATTTAAGTGGCGAGCAGTTATCAGCAGACTCCAAAGCTGCAGAAGATTTTATTGACAAATTTAAAGTTGTAGCAGACGCCTACGATCCTGAGTTTTTAAACAACGCTGAAGAAACCGGTCTTGCTTGGAAAGCTCTGCCTAAAACCACTTTAGCATCTGAAAGGGAGTGTAGTGCTCCAGGACATAAAGTTATTAAAGACCGTGTTATGGTGCTTAACTGTGCGAACTTTACGGGAAGCCATAAAATATCCCTTCTGTCGATAGGGAAGTCAAAATGCCCAAGAGCATTTAAAAATGTGAAAAGGCTTCCCCTTTTTTAAAAAACCAACCCAAAGCTTGGATAACTGCAGCATTGGTTACTGAGTGCTACGACGAAATTTTCATCCCTGAAGTGAAAAAGTACCAAAAATCTCTTGGAAAAGACGGCAGTGAAGTGTTTTTAGTTGTTGATAATGCACCAACTCATCCCACCGAATAATTGTTGGAAAGAGTGAATGACCAGTTTAAAACAATCTTTTTACCGCCAAATGTCACAAGCTTGTTGCAACCAATTGACCAGTCTGTAATTGAAACAGTGAAACACCATTAGGGAATCTTTTGGTGGAGGACGAAGACAAAAAAAATTGAAAGATTGCACTTACATGGTGGTGGAAGTTGGAGCTTGGTTAAGGCAGTCACATAAAGACGTGTGTGGAACAAGTTGAAAGGCATTCCGACTGTAGAAGAGAAGGAAAAGGAGAAAAAATGAAAAAGCAGCTTAAGAAAGGGAAGAGACAGGAAAAGATGGGGGTGACGTGTCACTTGAATTCAGAAACATTCTTTTGAAAATTCCTGGATGTTAAGAAGTTAGTGCTGAAGACATAGGAGAGTGGGTGGGTGTGATTCGTTAGACGCTGGGTATGAAATTCTAAATGATAATGAACTTATTGAACGTGTGAGAGGTGTCGAGGAAGAAGATGACCTTAATGTTGAAGTTGAAGCAGACACGGAACCATCAGCTAGTCAAGCATTTGCCAGCCTTGAAACTGCATTGAAGTGGATGGAGCGTCAGCCCTCGTGAGACCACATGCAACTTCTCAATGTCATGCAGATGCGTGACTTTGCTGCCTGAAAATGGATGAATACAGTCCAACAGCTTACTTTGACACAGATGTTCAGCAGGCAATGACTGTACGTACGTACTGCACTAATGTACAGCACTTGTAAGTACGCCTAGACATGTAAAAGTATTGCACTTTTTGTTTAATTAAAAAGCTGTTTTCTTAAAAAATATTCATCTCCCATTTTCAACACACATACAGTAATTAATAGAAATAAATCCTTTTTCAGAAAAAATTAAATTATTCGAATTTTTTAGTATTTAAATGGGGTCTGGTCCCAATTGCTTCGGATAGTTGGAGTTCTACTGTACCTACATGACACTAACCCTTTCTGTATTAAAAAAGGAGAGATCTCTTCAACAGACCCCTCCTTCCTTGTGATAATGATTAAGGCAAATCCTTCCTCTTTCCTGCATTATGAAGAGGGCACTCAACCCTCACCCACTTCACAATTCGTTGGGAGTTTTGGGTGACCTGAGGTCTGCCCGTACCACAGGTAGTGGAAATGGTTTTTTTCCCCTTGATTTTGGTCCCACAAGTTCAGCAACTCGAGCAACATGGAGCCCTCATATCACGCTGCTTAGTCTATTATAACAAGGGTGCAGGAGGTGCCCCTGAAGTTGCCTGCTAGAGAGTGGTTTGCTCCACAGTCGATACACAACCTCGCCACATAGCAAACCTTGAAGTTGGGTGTAGACTTTTTTTTTTTAATAGAGGGTGGCCCATCCTCGTGATCCAGGCTGTTAAGCCAAGATCCCAGTTCTCCAATATATTCCATGTTCCACCATCAGTGTGACGGTGGTTGTTGAGGTACCCACAGAGTTTACGCTGTTAAGGAACTGTTGGCATTCACCAGTTCCCAGCTCAGGTGCATCAGGCCCCTGCGGAGGTGTCAAAAACAAGCAAGCTGTCAGAAAATTGCGTTTAATCATAACAATGTTCCAAGTCAAGTCTCACTGCCATGGTTGCAATTTATGATTCAGCTGGCAACACCCCTCGGGCACCTGATCTGTAACCTCCGAGACTTCTACTTTCTGCCAAACCTTTAAGTTTGTGTAGTATCCATTTCAAGTAAGATGATATATCCCGTCACTTTTTTCTAATTATTCCCTCGAGTATTATTATTTAAAAAAAAATCAATGCCATAAATATATTAGAATGATATTGAAGAAACACTTATTCTCAGAAGGAACATTCAATTCTTGTGCATCGACGTAGGACCAATAACACAATGGTTTGAACTACACTGAAATGTCTGAACAACAATGATGAGTACAAGTAGTTCTGGAGCAGGGAAAGAGACTTACCACTATTGTATTACCTTGTAGACAGTATGACATTCACTTAATTTACTGCGGAGTTTGGAACTAATAGCTAAGGAATTTGCTGCAGTTAGTGTTAAGGGACACAGAAAAGTGTAATTTCTTTCATCGTAGGAACTGAATCAATTGAACTCAAAAAATTTTCTATATTTGCTTTTTAGAATCCATGTCTTAATCACAACAGAAGACTCCAATCTATGTTGATTCACAAGGTCTTTTTAATACTAAAAGTCGCATATCTCAAAAAAAATGTTTATTGCAACAATTAAATGGCTTGTATTAATACAAAAATAATGAAATAGACATGTGATTCTGAAAATCACATTTGTGCTGCTTAAACATATGAGAACAAATAATCAGACAAAGCAAAATAGCCAGCAGCTACGAAAGCACTTTTCAATAATAGGTCTCATATACTTTAATTATCATTTCATCATGCTACATGGAAAACCACAGAAAAATATAGCAACTGTATTCAACACTAATATAGAAAAAGTATCACTTGCAATGTATAAAGACTATATATGAGGCTGTATAGCCTATTATTCCACATATAGTTTGATGTGTAGTTTTACTGTTTACAATGAGAACTTTCAAGAAACCTTTTTGAAATTCTATACTGTTATACTTTTTACATACAGAATTCATATCACATTCTTAACTCCCAGATTACAAAGCTCCATAAAATTGATTACTGTTAAAAATTGTAAATGTTTAGGAACTATACAGCATACCATGCAAATGTTGAAAAATTCCACCACATATCAAAAATTAAAATGATGATAGCAATTGAAATTAATAGTATAAAATTCATCACCATTCATACGTGTAAGTTTTAGTAGAATTCACAAATTAGTAATGGCCCCAATATTTAATTTCAGAAGAGAATTTATTTTGTTATTAGAATTAATTTACTACCCTCCAAATAAATTAGAATTAACATTTTTACCTGGAACATCATGTTTTCAAGGATGGTTAGAAATCATTTTAAAAACTAAGACAATATGATGTTGGGTCCACTAGCAGTCCAGAATATGTATGAATATTGATTTGACCAAAGTAAATATTAAGTTTAGAGGTGAAAATGAAAAGCAATATAAAAATTGAAAAACACCTAATGATACAGTAAACATTAATAGTAAACTAATTGGATAATATTAAACAATACTGAACTTTACTAATATTTAATGAGACTAATTTCAATTCAGTTTTAAATCACAAAACAAGAAATTTACAATTGTTATATACAATGGAAATTATAACCCATCCAATCCCAGTTAATTAATAAATCATCTATAATCAATTTACAAGTTTCTTCAGCCACAAATTTCCAAATTTTTGTACTGATAGTGTGAATCTTAGTTATCAATTTAGATGCACTAAATTTGATAGTAACCACACCATATCTAATTAAATTTTAAATAAATCCTTTGACTTAATGAAAATAAATTTGATCATTTTGATAAATAAAGCTCAGAGTTTTACAAACATACCACAACCAGAAACTGTCTACAAGAATTTAAATTGAAACATGAACTCTTTATGTTTGAAGAGGAAGGGAACTAACACACAACTGGAATCAATGTTAACAGAGTTTGGTTAACACCTTTAGTGTTAAGAGAGACTGAATTTATCAAATCACAGTTATACTAAGGCAACTTTGAACAAATATAGTTTATTTCACAAGATCATAAATGAAACTATTATTTAATGTCTGTAACAAGTAATATTTGAACACACCCATTTCTAGAACAATGAAAAAATATTTTGCACAATAAAGGCCTTTTTTCTTAACAATCATCTTATTTTAAAGATAAATTCATTGTTTATAAAATAAAATACACATATGAATATTAAGTGCACTTCTGAATACAAAAAAATATCAGCATATACAATTGTTTCATCAGCCAAGTATCTGCATTAGCAAGGGGTGTTGCACAACAACCACCAATCACACAGCAGCAATTGCAGTCCACATTAAAGGAGTAATTCTCAGTTACAGTAACAGTTCTCTTAACATAAAAAAAGTGTGTTGAGGCAAGTTCCACAACCCACATAAAAAGCAATAATGAGCTATAAATTTATTTATGGCATAATATGTTTATAATATATAGTGTATTACAGTTATCAGAGCCACCAAATGACGGATTTCTAGGCTGATCACCAAATGAAGTGGCACAGACCTGTAACAAGTGGAAGATAGTGAAATTAGAATTGTTTAATAAGCCTAACATAGGTACTGACAAATATGGTCTTACTCAAATGGATAGCAATATCACTGCAAGAGACTTTCTTATAGTTTAAGAAAGGTAATAGCCAAATAAAATTTACCAATTTTGTATATACTTTGACCAATTGTGTTTCTTAGTACCGAAATGATTCACAATGCTAAAGAGATGGAAAACTACAGCAGTGCTATAGGGTTATACCATACCACACTGGTGAAGGATTACATGTTCAATTATCTAATGATTTTAAATGAAGAGGTCTGATTTTGGTCTGCCAAGGAGTGGGAAATTAAACTATAGATACAAACCGCAACACCAAAGCATGTGGAAGGGAGGAGGAAAGGGGGAGGGAAGGGGGAGCGGGAGGGAAGGGGGAGGACAGGTAATCAGAATTAAAAAGTAAAAGGTATAAAACATATCAGCTGAAAAAAATAATCACAACTGCAATGGTCGTGGTTTCAGATTCCTGATGTGTTGATACCATTTCTGTGTATAGTGCACTGTGCTTTTCATTTACACTTACATTGTTAAGGAGGCATCCAAAATACTTTAGTCATCACAACCTCCCTGCCTTTAATTTCAATAAGTTCTCTATATTTGTTTGATTTTATAAGATCAGATGGAATTTTGTACACATTTGTCAAATAAAAGAAGTAGGATGTCAACAACGACAAAAGTTCAGATACAGTTTGTAGCCAGAAAAACCACTAGAATGTATCCTACAAAAACTTTGGACAGTAGCAGTACCGGATTAACCATGTAGCAGGCGGTAGCAAATGCTACGGGCCTCACACCTTCTGGGGGGCCTCGTGCCTTGCACCTCCTAGGGGGAGGGGAGGGGGGAGCGTGCCTAGGCTAGATGGGCGACCTTTTTTTTAAGCTCTACAATTTTCCTGGGCGGCAAAAATCAAGGGCCTCTTCTTCACTTTTGCTTAATCCGGCCCTGGACAGTAGTGGTAGTGAGTGAAAAGTAGCTGGTGTGGAAATACGAACTTGCGCGTTTTAATGCATAATACATAACTGGCACTGAAGATGTCTTAAATAAAGGCGAAATGCGTTTGCCATCAAAAGCATTTGTTATAGTGCAAGATGGTGGAAAACAAAAAATAAATAATAAAAAATCAGTTATAGCAACTAAGAATCTGGGCCGAAAAATCACCAACATGCTAAAAGAAGTAGGCTGTGCAGGATCTTTGCTTAAATGTTTCATGTGAACACTTCCAAGGAATAAAACAAATGAGCAGATTTTGGTTGGTTATCTAACACTAGTGTATGTAGTGCAGGTCTGATATAGAAAGTGTGATACCTTGAAGCCTCTACAGAGCAATTCTAGTGATCTTTAGATCTAATCCCATACTGACAAGAGTTGTAGATATGGTAATTCTGATGTACAAATTGAATCATCTCTTCAAAAATGATTTTTTTTCTTGACATCTATGTGGAACAACCTGCTGTAAAACTGGAGCCTTAGTGTCTGGGTTTGTACTTGGGAAGATCAGTAATAGTTTCAGAAGAAGTAAGTAGCATTTGAAACACCTGGTATTCTATGGGTTCTTGTTTAATTTGGGCTGGATGTAAACTGTTCCATTCAGATTTTTCCGGTTCTTTAACTCCAATCACCTTGACCATGCTACTTGTAAAATTACCAACCATGATGGTATGAGGATTAATCATAACCAGCCACATAACTAGTGTCCTATAGGTTGAATAATAAAGAGACATCGCTCATTACTCATTCTACTGTGCTGTGCTATTTCTATCAGTCATTGGCAGTTTTAAGTCTTTTTGGTTACAATACTCACTGTATTTGTAGCAAGTCTCCACAGGGCATGGTGGTGTGAGCGGTAATGCTCTGGCCTTGCATTCGGGAAGATATGGGTTTCAATCCCTGTCCAGCTATCCAGATTTGGGTTTTCCATGGTTTACCCAAATCAATCTAGGTAAATGCCACGATAGTTCCTTCAAAAGGTCAAGGCCAAATTCCTACCCATTCCTTGCCCATTCTTTCCCACCTCTAATAACCGACGTCGATGAGGCCTATAGCCCAGAAGAAAGCCTGGTCAAAATCATTCTTGTGAACACTTTGTCAAAGAACCCATTAAAAGTCTTTTTGGAACTGCAAAATAGATACGAATGTCACTTAGAGAATCCTTAATAAACCTTAAAGCAAATGCAGTTGCACTAGTACTCAGCTGTGCATTTGTTGTTGCTCCATGCAGTTTTGTTTTGCCAGAAAAATTATAGGTAATACTAAAGCAAAGAACTGTCATGAAATTTCAAATGAAACTTGGAAAAAGAGATGCTGACACTTATCTTTTATTACAAGAAGTGTATGGCAGTGTATGTTTACCATGTGCACGAGTTTTTGAGTATAGTAGAACTCCAACTATCCAAATCGCTTTTTTAATTAAGATGGAAGAGATAGGAGAAGATGGAGATGACATGCTACTTGAGGAATTCAGAAACATTCTTTCAAAAATTCCTGGATGTTCAGAAGTTAATGCTGAAAATATAGGAGAGTGGGTGATGTGTGATTCGTCAGACACTGGATATGAAATTCTAACTGATGATGAACTTATTGAAAGTGTGAGAGAAGAAAGTGTCAAGGAAGATGACCTTAATGTTAAAATTGACCAGCAGCTAGTCAAGCACACCTAGTGGAGTGGTTTGGTGTTCATCGATCATGAGCATGAGCTACTAGGGGTAAACTTATGGGGTAGTCTTGAAACTGCATTGAAGTGTTTTTTTCCATGTCTCGACGCCACAGGAATCCTTTTCTAAGGTAAGCAATGGTTTCTCTCCTATCCAAATGTTTAAATATACAGGGTGTTACAAAAAGGTACGGCCAAACTTTCAGGAAACATTCCTCACACACAAACAAAGAAAATATGTTATGTGGACATGTGTCCGGAAACGCTTACTTTCCATGTTAGAGCTCATTTTAGTTTCGTTTCCACTTACGCTCAATGGAACACGTTATCATGATTTCATACGGGATACTCTACCTGTGCTGCTAGAAGATGTACCTTTACAAGTACGACACAACATGTGGTTCATGCAGAATGGAGCTCCTGCACATTTCAGTCGACGTGTTCGTACACTTCTCAACAACAGATTCAGTGGCCGATGGATTGGTAGAGGTGGACCAATTCCATGGCCCTCACGCTCTCCTGACCTCAACCCTCTTGACTTCCATTTATGGGGGCATTTGAAAGCCCTTGTCTACGCAACCCCGGTACCAAATGTAGAGACTCTTCGTGCTCGTATTGTGGATGGCTGTGATACAATACGCCATTCTCCAGGGCTGCATCAGCGCATCAGGGATTCCATGCGATGGAGGGTGGATGCATGTATCCTCGCTAACGGAGGACATTTTGAACATTTCCTGTAACAAAGTGTTTGAAGTCACGCTGGTACGTTCTGTTGCTGTGTGTTTCCATTCCATGTTTAATGTGATTTGAAGAGAAGTCATAAAATGACCTCTCACATGGAAAGTAAGCATTTCCGGACACATGTCCACATAACATATTTTCTTTGTTTGTGTGTGAGGAATGTTTCCTGAAAGTTTGGCCGTACCTTTTTGTAACATCCTGTATATATGCACATGGTGAAAGTATTTATACCATCCATAAGTGGAAGAAGAATTCATAGATTTGACATGATCTAGGCTACATCCTCAAACTAATAATCTAATAGCTACTATGGAGGTGATTACTGTAGAAAGATTTTCAGAATTACTGTGACACTTGGATGCACAAGAGTCATTCTCTGTTCAATATTACAACCCTAACAATAGGGGGAAAAGCAGGAGTCCTAGAAGGGGTCATATGTCAAGGGATGGTAGGTCCAGGGGAAGCGGTCATGATGGTTATAGAAAGAGAAACAATAATGGGGGGGAGGAGGGGAGGGGTGAGAGAACAAAACCCACAGCCTGAAAGGGAAATACAGCGTGGGGGCAGCCAAACTAAAGACCGCCACTGTGTCTGGCCCCACAGCGGTGGAGAATAATGTCCGTCCAGGCACCAATTGCTACGAAGTCAATACAATTTTTATGAATAATTCCCGAAGTTACTTATTGGAAAAGGTACAGGATAAGGAAGAGTTTTTAGATAATGTTACTATCATAAATCTCAACAGTTTTAATGGGCAAATAGATGTTCTTATTAACACTCGATCTGAGGTTTCACGCCTAGCTGAGGAACTGTTTAATGAAATTGAGAACTCTAACCAAATAGAATTGTTACCTGTCAATCAATAGTATAACAGTTATTACTGATACTGGCTCTCGAAGTAAGATAATTAATCAGGAAATGCTGATGGAAGGGAGTATGGAGGCAGTGGATGTGGAAATACCCATCTATACTGTACCTCAATTGAATGTTAATTGTATTTTAGGGATGGATTGACTAACAAAAATAAGAGCTGTTATAGACTGGGGGGAAGGTAACTAGTGGATCAAATTAGATAGTGGGGAGTACCGGGCTAATTTTGAAAAGACTGTTAGAAAAGGGATCTAAGAAGTTGCCCATGTGGAAATAAAATATAAAAATGCCTGTATACGTAGAATTTGTGAGCAAATGCTACCACAAATATGTATGAATGTGCTAAGGCAGAGTAATGAAAGTAATAGAATGGTTGCTAGTCATGAAACAGGTGAAGAAAAGGCTTTTAATTACCACAATAATATGAAGGGATTGCCATGAGACCAGTATAAGAAATTGAGATGTCTAATTGAGGAGTTTGGTCAAAAATCACCAGTGTAATGTTACAGTAAAATCTAAAGAACCTTCTCTAAGCCTTATCCAATCCCTTTGGCCGAGAGAGATGAAGTAAATAAAGAAATAAATCAAATGTTGGAGTGGGGGGTTACAAAGAGGACACTGAGCCCCTACAACTATCCTCTTGTTATAAAAGCAGATGATTTGGTGTGACTATAGTGTAGTGATCAAGGTTGATCACTTGCCTAAATACCTCATACTTTCCAAGACAGTATCCACGGCAGGCGAGCATGAAATAGTTAAGCAATAGTAGCTATGACCTGAGAAGTAGCATGCCAATCAGCTAGTCCTAAGTCGAAAGTTGCCCAGCACATGTCAATTCTACAAGCTGATAAAATGACCTCACGCAGCAGCTTAGCGAAGAGTATTACCTTCTCTATACGGTGGTAATAGGAAGGGGAGATTCTATTTGAACCCTGGGGGCAGAGGTCTGTCTGGCTCTCAACAAAAGTCTTTCAACGTACCACACTGATGCCGAGCGCATCATCACCAGCACCGCCGAGGCGTCCATCACAGACAAGAAGATGCTGCCAGGCGTCTAATATAAAAGGTAGGCTCTACTGCAATATCTGGGTGTGTATATTCAGAGTCAATTGTTTAGTTATAGTCATGTGGGCATAGTCTTCAGGGAGATTATCAATATTCCATTTAATTTGGACTGCAAGGTGCCCATCAGTTACATGATTGCCTAATCTTTGGCCGTATCTCTAGTGATTTTGTTATGAAGCCAATTAAACAAAGTAAATATTCACAAATGCCACCAGTCATTGCTCATGTAAATAAATGTGTAAATACGTAATTGCCGTTTACAGTAATTCAACCTCCATTTCAATATTAATATCTGAAGGTACTGAACCATAAAACGTGTCAGGTGTTGCAGTAGGTACCTATAATGAATATTCATATCAGAACCATGGTCGACTATTATGATCAACCCTTATCCATGGCTCCAGTGGAAGTTTACCCTGTCCACTTCGACAAGAAGGGGTAAAATTTTGGCTGTCAGGTTGTGTGGCGCACTTGCACAGCAGCGTGCTAGTGGTTCGCAAGATCACTGAATATTTCGCCCTATGTAGGTTGTAATGTCCAGCCTCTGCTGTCATTGATTTTCCGTCACCCCTCTATTTGTGAGACATATCATCCAGCCGTTTTGTGAGACAGCGGAAGGTGGCGCATTCCTGTCTGGCGACAGGTTCCTGGCGCGTGTGTGTGTCTTTGTTTGTCGCAGGTAGAGATGCCACTCCCGGAGACGAGGGGGTGAGTGTGGTCAAACTGTCGCGGGCACTTGGGCGAGAGCCCGTAAAGTCCGCACGTGTGTGTGTGTACGTGGATTTAAAAGAAACGTGGAGGTCGCGTTTTCATCACGACAAATATTGTCGTGCTGTTTTCTTTATATGCTTAAACAAGTGAACCCACCTCAGTTGCCAGATGGAGTTAAAAGTGTATCTTCATAGTGAAGGAAACATCAAGGTCGCCGACGGCCTCCAGCAGTTACGATAAGTGACAATTTCATATAAATAATTTTCACCCAGTATACGCCCAAACTGAAGGAGTTTCGTGCTCTCCCTAGCCTGGAACATTTGTGTATTGTCTGTCAGTTTCTAATCTTTTTCTTTGCTGGCTGAGTTCGATTTTATGTGTAATCTTAAATAATCATGTATTTCTTTGTATTTAATTTTATAAATGTATTTTTTTTCTTTCAATTCCGCACTCGTGTTGTCCTGTTGTAATTAGAGGGTGTAATTTAAATTTAAGCCTGCTTTTTGCAATAAATATTAAAAGAACATTTTTTAAGTAAATAACATCTTGCATCTCATGCACGTAAATGTTTTCTTGGCATATCGAGCCTAGACATTTCAATGGCGCGCCTCCGTTGGGGCCGAAATAATCAGGCCTGATACGATGTTTTTAAGGATGTTTATTAAATTGGAGTGAAGTTTATTTTTCAAATTTTTGTGACAAACGGAAGTATCTAAATTTACGTTTCAAGTAAGCTTCCATGTCGGGTTTTGTATATCCCAATAGTGTATAAAACTATTAATTATATTTTTTATGTTAGCAATAATACACGCTAATATTTCTATTTCAGTTTTTTTAGATGCAGTGTACGTGGTGCAATTTTGTTTTGTTAGTGTAGCTGTCAAGGCGTTTTTTTTCTCTCCTCAGAACAGCATGTTGATTATTCCACAAATGTTGTTGCTGGTTTTGGTATCTGTTTTTTTTTATATGTTTAGACAATTTTTGCTTTGCTCAGTGGCATAAGTTTTGAGTTTTCTTATTTTGGAGATGTTGCTGGATATCCTGACATCTGATGTCGTGATATGTTGTACGATTTTTCTGCTGTTCGTCTGGAGTTATGTTGGCAAGTTCTATTTTTGATTAGTAGAAGTAGGAACTATGGATTTGAAATCGGTTCTGGTCCGATATAAGTGCTGAGTGGTTACATAGAGAGGGCAGAAGTTACCATTTTATCGTGGGATTTGATTAAGTCAATTATGGACAATTTTCTGTCACCTGGTACAATCAGGGATCCACATGCAAAAATGAGTCAGCCACTGGTATTATCAGCTGATTCTCATGAGATACCTAACAGCCTGAACGGAACATTATTTCTGTTGTTGCAGCAAATCCAGGGCAGTATAATTAAATCTCAAAGTCAAACTGAAAATATGTTAGCTGATATTAAGCAGGAAATTCGCGATGGGTTCACCTCAGTATGTGAAAAAGTCGGTCCACCTGTAACGAGTGTTGTTGATTTAGAAGAATCTGGCCAGGAAACATTAAATTCCGATACTAACATTGATCACATTGGAGACGAAATCAGTAAAGAGCAAATAAGTAAAACATCTGGGACACGGGGCAGAAACAACATGTCACTTGTGGCGGGATATACAGTTCAATCTGTGAATTATCCTTCAGGAGCTCATGTCAAGCCATTCGACAAAACTAGACGCATCCTTTGACACAGATTTGGCAGTGAATATGGGGATAGAAGCTACGTTAAATTTCTCGAGGTTGAGAAAAAAGTTGCTTTGCTAGGCATAATGAGCGAAGACCTTTCAGAGAAATGGAATGTCTATTATTGTGTTGGCGGAGAGTTCACAGGCCGAGGGGTGTCCAAGCCAGTTTTTCGGCACCGATACTTCAGCAGTTGCGGAGTGACAAAATCCAAGAGCTGGAAATGGATTCTGGCATGCCAGGATAAGAGAATTTGTTCTAAAAAGTTACCCAGGGTATACAACAGAATAATGGTTCCGAAGAAGAGATTAAAATATTTTCATTTTCTCTTTGGAAATCACAGAATCAGATGTCGAATGTTGCCGTTTTTCATTTGGAGGGAAAGTGTTGTCTGCAGACAATTTCTGGTCTGTTAAAAATGCTATTCTTTTGGGAGCTAATCTATTGGTTTTGTTTCAAAATATTATTTCAGATGCTTGTTCTTCTTAAGTAGAAAATATTCGTAGGAATAGTTTTGATAATTTGGTCTGACAGCTGTTTTGTCCAGCATACATCAATTTGCTGTTTGTGGTGGAGGTATTTTTGATAGATTTCTTTTTATTGTTTTTAACTATACAAATAGATGTTTTTGAGTTTGTTGATTATGTATCGTTGATTTTTTTTAAGAGGTTGTTTGTCACACTTAATTTTTATTAAATTCCATAAAACTCTTACCAGTCATCAGGGTCGTTCGAATATTTTGTACAAGATTTAATTGTGGTATAGTTGTTTCTACGTACGATTGTAAAGGAATTTTGTTTTTCATTTGATTTTTCATACAAACGGAAATAGTTTGTCTGTGGCAACATTTCGTTTCATATTTGTCTCGCATGAGATCAAGATTTTATTTGTTTTTCCAACTTTTTAAGTACGGTAAAGATGAATTTTTGATCATCAAGTTATTCTAGTACGGGTGTAAATTCAGAATGCACACTCTAAAAGGTTGCGAGAATTTTTGTGTTAATTTTACATTAAAATAATAATAATTGTATGTTTCAAGAGATTAGTAAAAAGAATGTATGTTTGTTATAGATAAGATCATTAGACTAAGAAAAAGATTCAAAAATTTGTATGTTGTTGCCGTTCGATAAGGACTCAGCCAAATATCTGTTAAAAATGTAATTAAGTAGAAGTCAAACAATGCTTCAGGCCCATCACCGTTCATTTCAAAATGCGGGCATATTCACACTGGTTTTCGAGTGTCAGTTGGGCAGTAACAGTTGTGTGGTGGCGTCAACGTTTTGAAGAAAATGAGAACTGAAGTGAAAATTTATGGGACATCAAACCACGGACTTTCAGTTTTCTTATCAAGAAAGACTTCAGCCAGTGGTTTGGGGCTATGTAATGTCCAGCCTCTGCTGTCATTGATTTTCCGTCACCCCTCTATTTGTGAGACATATCATCCAGCCGTTTTGTGAGACAGCGGAAGGTGGCGCATGTCTGTCTGGCGACAGGTTCCTGGCGCGTGTGTGTGTCTTTGTTTGTCGCAGGTAGAGATGCCACTCCCGGAGACGAGGGGGTGAGTGTGGTCAAACTGTCGCGGGCACTTGGGCGAGAGCCCGTAAAGTCCGCACGTGTGTGTGTACGCGGATTTAAAAGAAACGTGGAGGTCGCGTTTTCGTCACGACAATATTTGTCGTGCTGTTTTCTTTATGTGCTTAAACAAGTGAACCCACCTCAGTTGCCAGATGGAGTTAAAAGTGTATCTTCATAGTGAAGGAAACATCAAGGTCGCCGACGGCCTCCAGCAGTTACGATAAGTGACAATTTCATATAAATAATTTTCACCCAGTATACGCCCAAACTGAAGGAGTTTCGTGCTCTCCCTAGCCTGGAACATTTGTGTATTGTCTGTCAGTTTCTAATCTTTTTCTTTGCTGGCTGAGTTCGATTTTATGTGTAATCTTAAATAATCATGTATTTCTTTGTATTTAATTTTATAAATGTATTTTTTTTTCTTTCAATTCCGCACTCGTGTTGTCCTGTTGTAATTAGAGGGTGTAATTTAAATTTAAGCCTGCTTTTTGCAATAAATATTAAAAGAACATTTTTTTATAAGTAAATAACATCTTGCATCTCATGCACGTAAATGTTTTCTTGGCATAACGAGCCTAGACATTTCAAGATTCATGACGTCAGTTCGGGGTTCTGTCCTTTGTCCAGTCCTGCGTCAAACAGACGACACGGCTTGGGTATAATTATTATAGAAGAGTAAAGGGCAATAGTTAATCTATCAAGTATCAAGACGTCCGAGGAGGATATGGTCCGATTAGGGTAGCGGCCAAGAAGACGAGGTTGCAGTTACAACGCAGCAGTCAACAAGCGGGTCGTCGACATGAGCCAATACTGCAACAGCAGGAATCTGACGAGCGTGCAGTGGTCAGCAATCTTAAGCAGGCCACAAGATGCAAGTAAGTTCGCAAGCAATAGGCAGAAAAAATAATGCAAGCTCCAAGTAGCAATGCCTCAAAGAAGTCCTATTGTTTAAATCAAGAAAGGGTTCATGCCAATATTGTCAGAATTTAAGTCGCAAAGGAAAAGTGCAGCATTATTAACTTTTAGATGTGTAACGCTACAAATTAAAGAGTAATTCCTTGAAGTTAGTTATGTAAAGAAGTAGAAATTAATGTCAAGTATCTACCTTTAACTGCCAGTATTATAAGTTATAAATATACGATTATGAGAAAATCGAACAAAATCAAATTGAGAAAATGCCACAATCATAAAGGTAACTTTGTTTAATTAAATCCCAAAGTGAAAGTGTGTAGTGTTTATAACTGTCTGAGGAGCAGAAATAAATGTGAAAAGGTAGTTCCATCAAAATTGGTGCCAGAAAGAAATAGAATATGTTAAATTGTTTAAAGCTTTGCAATTAAGAAAGCATATATTATGAAATCTCCAGTAAACCAATGGGTCAGTGCCTTGCCAGTATCATGTAATTATATTAGAAGTTTTGAAAGAGAAAATGCATTTATTCTGTAATCCTGAATGAATATCTGAAGGAGAAGCTGATAACCAGAACGATTTTTTTTTTTATGTCACAATACTAAGTTACAAGTACAATGAACGTCGGAAGTTAAGATGGGTAATTACTTGATTACTGAATCTATTTTAGCAGTTGAGTAAAAGTGTATACGAAATTATCAGCAACCAAATGTGGTTGAGCAGTACCTATTAATTAACATTATAATAGTTAAAGAAAAACAGCTAGGAACAGCAATCATCATACATATTTCAAGTTCATGTTAATGATTAAAAGCAAGTATACAATGAAGTTGATGTAATTGGAAGTTAGAATGATTATTTCAGAAGTAAGAGGACCGTGGTAAATTAAAACATACTAACAGTTATGCGTGACTTCGTCCACTTGGAAATGTGTAATAACATAATAGTTCCTTTAATAACAGACAGCACCTCAGTGGTGAGTAAAATTCGAAATGGGTAAAGGTGGAATTCAAACGAAAATCAGCATGTTAGTCAATCATAAGAAATGAATGCATGATTGTAACTTAAATGAAATTTTAATGGCAGTTAAGTAAAGACATTCAATTGCAATGCGATACAAATGAACGTGTCAACTGAGAAAGTTAATCTTAGAGCATTTAAAATAGAGAAATTTACCAGAGAGTTGGTTACAGAAACGTAAAGAACGATGAATTAAGAAATTGGAGACTGTAGTAATGCGAAGTATCACATGTTTGTAACTAAAATATTATTGTTAGAGTGTTCAGCTGTTGTAAACATTAGCGTTCGCAAGTTACATGGGTAATTGGCCATGATTAAGTTTTATACGTGAAGATACAAGAATCAAATCACTTAAAATAACATGTTATAAAGGAAACTTCAAAACAAGGGTATAGTGTATTAAGAGATCAAGAAATGCGAGGATAGCGCATTCATATTAAATGATATCAATAAATTAAAGGGAGCCTAACATGAAAGTATGGAAGTAAAGGGCAGTAAAATAAATTAAGTTATAGAGGGGCAGTAACACGAGGCACAAAATATGTAATCATAATGTAAAAGAGAAAGAGCTAGGGCCGAAGATTAATGATATGAAAAGTTCTAGAGGTAACGTTCGTAGGATGTGGAACGAGTGAATGGTTAGGTATTAAAAAGAAGTAGATAGGAGATTACAAGGAGGGATCTAAAATTGGTCTCCCTAATACAGGGAAGAAGGGTAAATGCCTTCCAAAAAATTATCGAAGGTGTTTGCGGTGTTAAAAATAAACCTGGAGGGTTTAAATACAGTCGCTAAGGAAGGTGAAACTTGAAATAGAGTGGAGTCGCCCACGAGAGGCGAAAATAGGTAAGAATTGAAGGGGTTAGATGATGTCACTGGGAAGGCAAGATTTTAAGAGGATTGGGTGAAAATAAGTAAACCTGGTGCAACACATTTCAATCCACTTTAATACAGGATGTGTATGTCCAGGGTGTCTGAGGAAATAGGAAAAGGCAAGTGGAGGCTAGGTGTCGCCAATGTTAGCATGGTGTCAGTGGACTTAAATGTCCCTATGCTGATGCAGGAATGTTGCTTAAGGTGAAAAGTATGTTTAGTGAAGCAATGTTATAGAGAGGTATGGAATATGTTATACAAGATACAATGGGTAGAATTATTTGGAGGGTAGTCGGTTATTGAAGGAAGAAGACGAAAGGGTCATCATTGGAATTAGGGAGGAGCTGTCGAAGTTAAAGCCCATTCACACTAGTGGTCAGCTCAGCTCAGGTCAAAAATCTCTATACACGTAATCCAATGGGAGCATTCACAGTACACGGTTCGCTAAGGGCAAGGCAAGGCAAGGCAAACTGAAGATTGCGCCGCCACCGATCAACAACGGCTATGACCTGAGCCGAGCTGACCGCACGTGTGAATGAGCAACGGTCAGGTCATATCAGATCAAATGGGCGGCGAACGTCTGAAAACTATGCTAGTAAGCAATAAAAAAAAGAGTAATAAATAAAAAATAAATATTTTAACAGGATGATGTTTCTGTTCATTATTAATTCAGCAAAATTTAATATAAATTCAAATATTACCCATTTTAGTACTGCCAAGGTACAGATCCTGTTTCCGAATTTAAAAAAAATTCGGTATTTATTTCTTGTTCTGTACGAGCGTTAGCATCTGTTACTCTCATTCATCCTGAAATTCACTTTATACTTGGCATGAAATTTTATCCTTCCATAAATTGTGCAAAATACATGTTGGTTAAATTATGTTATCAATTAATCCTGGAGCAGAATTAATTTTCTAAAATAAATTCGAAATCTTTGAGCCCTAAAGTGTCAAAAGCATTTCCCACAACTCATCTCGCACAGCATAGCCGGTAGTTAACATTCTTTTTTTCTCTTGATCTGTTTGTGCTTGACACTCTGGAAGCACCCAGAACCATCCTCTTTCTGATCCCGACTTATTTTTAGGCTCGTGATTTAATTGACGTTGGGGTAAATAGCAGCATTGTTCACTATGAGCAACTGAAATGAAATGGCCTCATCTACAACTTGATCTGACCTGACCTGAGCTGAGCTGACTGCTAGTGTGAATGCTATCCTGGATCATGAGCTGAGCTGACCACTAGTGTGAATGGGCCTTAATAGTAACAGAGTGGACGTTACTAGTTAACTGGCAGAAGACGATTGGAGGTAATCACAAAAATGGGGGTAAAATAAAGGTATTGCAGAGGGATGCAGTATCAGGTAATGGAAGTGAGGTAAGAGAAAACCACTAGGCGAAGGGTGTTAAGGAGATTATGGGGAGGTATGTGCGAAGTCTACCATAAGAGGAGTGTTAGGCAGGCAAGGAACTCTTTAATGTTATCCCGTACTAGGTAGTGTACGAAGAACACGTGAGATTATACAATAAAAATAGGGGCCAAAGAACTCTATACTGTCAAGCCGTACACGGGGGAATGTGTCACGAAGAACCAAATAAGGTTGAAGAAAAGGGGATGTCAAGGGTCTCCATAATTGATGAAGATGTGAACCGAGAATGGTTACGCAAAATGATGGAGGAGAAGGTGACAAAGGGGAAAGTATGTGTGAAGTATTGAAGTGTGGAGAGTTCGTTGGCGGTCAGCAGGCTTTGCAGTCATCAGCGAACAGTAAGTGTCGCTGATGAAGTATGACATCATAAGTCGAGCGGGTAGTATAATCGCGCAATGAAGGCGCGTAAAACTATATGTATTTGGAATATAAAGCTAAATTAGTTAAGAAGCTATAGGGGAAGAAAAATTGAAGTACTAAAAGAGTATCAGAACAAACATCCCTTGTAATTATCAGTAATTTAGAAGAAGAGGAGTTGAAAAGAATATAAACGAATATACATATCCAATATAATTATCATTCAGCATAACAGCACATTTATATAGAATAAGCAGCAGAGACAGTAGTAAAGGGAATTTAATTTATGGGAATTAAATAGATAGAGAAAAAAAGACTTAACTTTTATGAATTAACATAAAGGAATAGAACGAAAAGTACTTTGTATAGTAGACACGAGTGGTGCATTCTACGCATATGAAAGTCTGTACAGGAAATGGCAAGACTAAGTAAGTCTTTAAATGTTAATTTGATATATCACTGCAGGAATTTGAGTCCTGCAGAATCAATTAAGATTGCTGTTAAAAGAAATGAAGCCATAAGTGTTTAATTATTGTATATAAGGTATCAAAATGTTAGGGGAGAATGTGATCTTAGTTCCTTGATGTGATATTGGGGAGGTTTAAATAAACTAATAACTATAAATAAGAGGATAGGAGAAATTAAGTTGAGTTAATCATCTAACCAGTCATGATGCATTTACATAATAACAGTCATCTTGATTGAGTAAATAAGATCATATTAACATACTATTGAGTGATTACAATCTCTCCAGTTATATAGAAACAATTAACGTTAAAGAATAACTGTACATTTAAATCAAAAGGGAGTAGTGAAAAATCGAATGAAAAGTCATCATTGTTATTATAATAAGTGGAGCAAAGTCATAAGCATTTAAAGATGAGAGATCACAGTATTGCTAAATAGAACTTAGCAGTTACTGCATACCGTTTTCCCCACAATACTGAGTAAACTGGGGTTTTGAGAGAGTAAAGATTTAATGTTAATGACTCAGAATTAGTTGTAAATATACACAAAAAAACAAAAAAATCATTCATGTAAGTCAGTACCGAGTTGTGCGATTAGATGGTCATTAATAATTGTGTGTCAAAAGAGTATAATAAGGTTGTACTAAATAACAATAGGAATGGAAATTTAAAATTACTCTATAGATAAAATGTTGAAGATTGTATATGGAAGTGTCCATCTGAAGTGTAAAGAACCATTGTATGAATAGAATTAAGAGGATGTTCCACTAATGCCAAATTTTACGAGTGTTCTAGTAACACCTAATATGGCTGGAGTGGTGAGTGAAAACAAGTAAGACGCTGAGCTGTCCTTACAACACAGCAAGCCGACATGACCTTCGCGAAGTCATGTCAACTACTAGTGCAGCAATGCTTAGTCTCAGCTCTACGGGGACGCCGTATCCACTGGGTCCCGCCAAACAAGTGTCAGCAAGGTCAACCCCACCACAACAATCTAATCCAGCCCAAACCAAAAACAAAATAACACACATTAGCTATTTTAATTGTATTTAAATACACAACACCTCAGTAACATGAAGAAAAACAAATTGTAATTAGTTTTAAGCAAAACCTGCAATTAATTTTTAGTAATTTTTAAAACCACATTTACAAAACACATCCGACATGGAATTCGGACATAGCGAAGGGGGGAACATGTAGTGATGAAGTTCGATCACTTGCATAAATAACTCATACTTTCCAAGACATTATCCAGAGCGGGCAAGTGTGAAATAGTTAAGCAATAGTAGCTATGACCTGAGAAGTAGCACGCCAATCAGCAAGTCCTAAGTCGTCAGCTGCCAAGCACCTGTCATTGCTGCAAGCTGTAAAATGACCTCACGCAGCAGCTTAGCGAGGAGTATTGCCCTCTCCATACAGTGGTAATAGGAATGGGAGATTCTATTTAAACCCTGGGGGCAGAGGTCTGTCTGGCTCTAAACGAAAGTCTTGCAACGTACCACATCGACGCCGGGAGCATCACCACCAGCGCCGCTGAGGCGTCCATCACAGACAAGAAGATGCTGCTAGGCGTCTAATATAAAGGTGGGCTCTACTGCAATAGCTGGGTGTATATAGTCAGTGTCAATCGTTTGGTCATAGTCATGTGGACATAGTCTTCAGGGAGATTATCAATATTCTATTTAATTTGGGCTGCGAGGCGTCCATGGGTTACATGCTTGCCTAGTCCTTGGCCCTATCTCTAGTGGTGGTGATTTTGTTATGAAGCCAATTACACAATACAAATATTCACATATGCCACCATTCATTGCTCATGTACATAAATGTGTAAATACGTAATTGCCATTTACAGTAATTTAACCTCCATTTCTATATTAATATCTGAAGGTATTGAGCCATAAAACCTGTCAGGTGTGCAGTATGAACCTTCGACGAATATTCATATCAAACCATGGTCGACTTTTATGATCGACCATTATCCACGGCTCCAGTGGAAGTACCCTGTCCGCTTTGTCGAGCAGCTGACAGGGTCACGACAATAGTCCAAGAGACCGAATTAGTCCTGCCAAGGTCACGCAGTCTTGCTTCCACCCCCTGACTGCACTACCCCCTTTGCCATCAGTTGAGCTGGTAGGATTGTCAAATGTCCTCCACTGCCTGTCAGTTCATAGTTTTTGCAGTGGTCGGTTTGTTTCGCTAGTTTAAAGGTTATTATTGTTTCTTTATGATGAGTGACGTTTTAGAACAGAATCCTACATGCATTTCGTTGCCGGAAAGAAGTAATATTGGTATTCATGCAGGCTGTTCAGATATTAGAAAGCAAAGTAAAGTTGTCATGGCAAATGTTTTAAAGTATTTTAGGAACATTTCCCACAGTGAAGAAGCCAGGAGAAACATTAACTTTGCTCAAGAACAAGCATTGACAGCAAAGGCTTGTGGTAGTTCTGAGAAGTCAGTACAATGTATCATCGGTATTTTAAGTTCGGCTTAAACCGAAGATATGAGCCCCGTTTTTGAATCACCAAGAAAGAAGTATAGATGGGAGCACAAATCCACTGAACTGGATGATTTTTATAAAGAAGTATGTATTTATGTTAAACAGTGCGAGAGAGAGACAGAAATAGACCAGTTCATGATACAGCTGGGTGAAAGCAGCGACAGATCTTCATTCCAATGAAACCGATTATGAATAAGTTACAGAGAGGATAATGGTACACAGCTCTAAAAATAATCCAGTTTGTAAGTTTCTTTTCAATCATTTCTTTAGTAATTGTATTGAAAGCGGACATTGCGTTACTTTTATTTTTATTAAGGTGACATGATTTTACAGGAAACAATTTGTATGTGTATTTTGTCATGTAATTCTCTGTTAGGATAATAATTCTTAGATGAGCTTCAATCAGAATACTTTGAGAAGGAACAGGGACTATGAGTATCTCGCTAGTCATAACTGATAGGTGCAATGCACCCTCCGCCAAACACTTTTAGTGAATCGCGGAGTAATTGTAATTGCAACAGATGTAAACTGTCTGCCAGTGTTGGACGCAAGCGCAGCGTGACAATAATCATGCAGATAAATTATTAAACAAACCGGAAGTATTTGTTTAAAGATGCTTTTGTGTTTTCTAAAATTAATTTCAATATTTTCTCACAAATTTGTATAAGTTTTTAATCTTTTTTAAAACATTTTTCGCTATATAATGAATATAATCTGTACTAATCTCTTAACTTTTGGGAAGCCAGATAATTTTTTTCATCTATTTTTTATCATTGATTTAGCTTTTTCGGTTGGTTGAAGTGAAGAAAGCAATTTCATTCATAAAGTTCATGGGAAATATTTTTTATTTAAAAAAAAAATATTCATAAATATTTGGAATTAAAAAAAAAAAAAAAAAAAAAAAAAAAACACATCACCTTGTTCCACAAATTCAGTATTATTTTTAGATTTTTTTCAGCACATATTACTGAAAGCTGATTTTTCTGAGGATTTGTAACATTGTATGGAGACACACTGACCTTCGCAGGTATATTTTCGTGGCAGCTACTATAGTGTTGGATGCACGCATCTTCAATGGAATGGGATAACCTTACACCTATCAGTGAGTTATTAGACAGATTTAAAGGTAAAAGATACATCTCTTCTATCACTCTGACTGCATCCTATTGGTAAGACCCACTTTCAGAAGACTCGCCTAAGTATACTGCCTTTCTATTCAATGGCCGTTGTTAAAATTTTCGAGTTTTACAGTTTGGTTTAAATATTTTAGTGGCTACATCTATTCATTCTTTGTATAGTGTATTAGGAAAGGAACTACTTGAACAGGTCGAGATATATGTGGATAACATTATTTTAGTGTCAGAGACGCTTGAAGAACATTGGGTGCTACTTTGGAAAGTGTTAGACGAAGCACTGAAAAAGGGTGGTAAGACTGTCAAGTTAAAGAAATGTACATTTTTGGAAAGAGAGGGTGAAATTTTGGGCCTTTGTATTACACCACAGGTAATTTCGCCTAGTAACAATGAGATAAATCCATTAAGAATTTTCGCCAATGTAGAGATAGGATTGTGCAAATATTATAGGAAGTTTCTTCAGGGGTAAGCTTTAAATAACCAAGCTTTAAGAAGTTTGGCACAACAAAATGCAAAGTAAGTGTGGTCTTCAGAATGTGAAAAAGAGTTCCAGAAAATCAAAGACGAGTTATGTCACGCAAATATCCGGTATTATGCATATTGGGATCTAGACTTGTGTGTCACCACAGACATATCAGGCAATGGTCAAGGTGAACATGTCTTCCAGGAGGTGGAAAGTGATAGGAATATGGAGTCCAGGACTATCACTTCTGCCAGTAGGAAATAGCAACTGGTGGAAACTAGATACACAATTACTGAACGGGAGACCTTATCTATTATACGGGGGGTTAAACGGTAAGTTTAAATACCTTCTTTTAGGCAGAAAGATCAGTGTGTTTACTGATCATAAAGCTCTTTCATTTCTGTTAAAGTGTAAATTGGTCCATAATCAGTTCACCCACTGAGTAGATGACCCAGATTTTAGGTTTATTTGGTGTTTTTTTCTAAGTATGTTAAACTTTACCCAGTAAAGAAATCCACTGAAAAATGTTGGCTAAAACCAAAGAAGATAGTGTCTGAAAATGCCCCACAATTTACTAGTAGAGTTTGGACAGAAAAACTTTAACAGGAAGGGATAGAAGTTGTTCATACCGCCACTTATCATCTGGCAGGAAATCCCATAGAGCACCTAATGAGAGAAATAGGACTTGGTTTAGGACATTGTACAGTCCAACATAGTAGGTGGGCTTATGAAGTGGAAAATTTTGAGAATGTAATTCTATACCTAGCAATACAACTGATATACCCCGTATTGAACTAATGTTTAAGAAACCGGCTGACAAGTTAATACAAAAATGTGTTAGTTTTCCAAATAGAAGGAGTTTTAGTTATGAAGAAAAGGTAGCTTTAGCTCTTAAAAATTTAAAGGAGAAAAATGAAACGTAATGAGGGTTAAAGGTGTACATAATATAAAGTTGAGGGACTCTTTCCGGATAGTGTCTATACCATGGAGTAACTATTACGAGCTAATAGACCAAGAGAGTGGTAAATGAAAAGGTGTATATATGTTGAAGCCCTCAAACCATATTATGAATGAGAGATTAGTTAGAAGAGAATCGCAAAATGTAAATAAGATTATGTCTATACAATGTAACCAGATAAGAGGTTAAGGATAATGATGTAGAATATTTAAAGTAAGTGACTTAGATGTCTGAAAAACTGAATCAGTTCTATATAGTGACAGAGATTTCATGATGTAGATGTTGGCTGCCCTGTGGTGACAATTGATCAGCTGTTGAATGTAAATCTGCTGTCATTAAAAATCTGACAGACTGTGTACAGCTCACAGGAAGTGAATAACTTTGTAAATTAAAATGATGTAATTAAATGTTTATTTAGTAAAACAGGAAATATGAAAATAAACTTTTAATAAAACAATTTGGTCTGTAAATAGATAAATATTTCTTGTGACTGGTATAGGAGTTGTAAAGTTAGTACAGATGAATGGAATGAAGGAATGTGTCTTTGGATTGTATAAATGTGATAATTATTATAATCGATTAGCTATGACTTGTGTGCTCAGCTTCTATATTCATACCATCTTTAAAACTTCATGAAGGATTCAAAAAATTTTAAATATGTAAAATCAAATGAATTGTGGGGAGGGTTATAAAAGCCCTCAGACCCAGCCCTTGGATGAAATTTTATTTGAAGAATTATGTGTAACATGCTGAGAGTTGATTGGTTAGGGATTTGTACATATTTTGTGTAATTATGTTGTGAATTTACATATATGTATCATACAAATGAACCTTGTTTCATGTAAACAGCATCAACTTTTCATTCCAAGATGTTTTCTAATGATTGCGAGTGATTTTGTGAAATTTGTAATTATTTTTGTATGGGTTTAATTGTTAAAGTATTGTTAGAATTCGAGAAACGTTGGTCAGAACTCTCTGAATTATTTTCGATCTTTCTGCAACATCTATATAAATGCGTGGAGATGGGGGAGCAGAGTTAGCTGAGCAGTTGAATTGCAAGTTAATATAAAGTTATAATCGCTAAAATATTTGTATAATTGTGCTTAGTGTCTTTGGTCCAGTCAATGCCTATTGTGTGTGTAATGTTATTGTAAAGCGCGTGGTAAAATAAACATAAGTGGAAAGTGATTGTTCGCAGTTGTTACATCATGCAAATACTTATCACGGCTTCCTCAACAGGACTGGACATCAGAAAAGAGTAATGAGTTATCTATCACCATCCTTGTAACTACACATTATATAGAGTAACTGGCATTATTAAGTATACCATCTTACATAAATAGGAGAATCTTATTAATATTACTAAACATTACACATGGTACATATTAAGTAGGTCTAAAATTATACTTACAAAACTCAAAATGCAGTGATACCACAAAAATACATCGATTTATGGAGTAGGTGCTGCTGTAACAGCTGAAGTGGAACTGCTCTCTTCACCACCGGAAACGGAACTCCAGACAGATGCTAGAAACATATTACAATACATTGTTAGACACAAGGTTTACTTTATTCTGTATATGAAAATAAGTGCCCATGCAAGACTTGCAATAATGATTCACATCAAAACTTTAATAATCACAAAAAGTATTCAGCAATAGTGAATTTATAGATACAGGAAACAGAAAAATTGGTGTTCAGGACATTAGGATGTGAATAACCTTGGAATCAAAATAAAATTTTAAAACTGATGGTCAGAAATGAGAGTACATATATCATCAAGATACAAAAGGAAGACTGATGAATCTGTTTTACATACAAAAACAGTAAGAAAGACTTACAAAACTGACAGCAAGACAAACAAGCTGAGAAAGAAACAGTTTTAGACATGACATTTGGCAAGAAACAAATTTTGGGGAAATGAAAGGATGTACTGAAAAATGGTGATGAGAGCTCTTCAAACCAGAAAAAAAGCAGTGTATAGAAGGAATACATACAAAAACAATTAGCAGGATTTGGCATATTTTAATAAGGCAACAGGAGCAGACAGGTAAAATCTCTGCGACAAGAGTAAAATATAACTGAAATGAATACTGAAGTATTATGAATCAGACAGACTTTCACCAAAGCAACACTTTACATTTCTGAAAATACCAATGACATCAACTGCTTCAAAGTTATCAACTATGAAAATCCACAGAAGAATAGAAGAGGGTAGCAGAAAATGTAACACTTGAAAAATTCAGGTTTATGAAAAGTGCTTTGCAGTTTTCCAAAAGTATGAAAGATCTAAAATTACCATCACAGTGAATTTTCAGATATAAAAAAGTAATCAAGAAAGTAAATAAAAAAAAAAACCTATCAGTTTGCAATAAAAGTTCAAAGAGAAAATTTACGTATTACATTTACCAATATTTTCTCACTTGCAGAAACAGAATGTATAAATTGGGTCTCATAAGAGCATGAATATGACAAACTCCATGTTTATAGCATCTTCTCATCTACAGTGTTGGCTGTCATATAGAATAATTACATTATCTTTGTCCAAAAGCAGTAGCCCAGAAGAAAGCAGTACTGGTGGTATCATAGACTTCAGTATTACTGATGTGTATTAATTAATACACCCCCACACACTATGACTACCTCAATCCTCAGCCTGAGTAGCTCGCACATTCCCTATGAAGTAGGGCCGTCCAAACTGGTTCAGTCTGCTTTGGTAATGGTACATAAGGATGCCACATTAGGGCGTTTGGACTTGGCGGCTCTCAATTATACTCCAAACATAGTAGTCAAAGAACTCAAACACAGGCGTGTGTGTGTGCGTGCACGTGCTAATATCTGCATGGCACACTGGGTTTAAATGGGATTTGGATCAGAAATGTTCCTCCAGATGACCCAGGAACAGGTCAGTGTTGTACAGGAATTCTGAAGAGAGAGAAGGGAAATGTGAACTGTTTAGAGGGGCCTTGTAACAGGCTCTGGTCGCCAGTAAAGGTATTTCATGGCATATGGAGATGGTAGGATTTGTGGCTTGTGAATGGGTAAACATTTATTGCAGAAAGTTGCCTTGCAATCATACTATCCATAACCACTGTGGTTCAACCCTTGTCCCATAGGAGGATGATAACATCATTGTTTCTGGCCAATTCTCTCACTGCTCCTGTATCCATGAAGCTGAGGTGGTTGGAACAGACAATAGAGTTAACGAACGAGTGTGAGGATAGTTATGAAATCCTGCAATAGTAGGACCTTTCAATAACAGCGATCTCTGTAGGTGCGTGGTGTCCTATTATTGCTCCAGTGTCCTATTATACTATACTAGCTGCTGTTTTGTGTTAGGGCACCCTGCTTGACTTTTCCCCGTCCTCCCAACATGTCACTTACAAAAATGTCCCGCTGTCATTCCATGCCTTCTGTATTGCGAAACTACATTCACATAGACTGTTCCTTCAGTCCTGCCTCTCCCTGAACTAACATAAATCTTCCAGTTTGTGGTTACTACAACCATCCCTGAAAACCTTTCATATAGCACCATCAGTTACCTTCATCCAGCTAGTACTCAAACAACACGTTCACAAAGCCAACCAAGATTCTACCAAACTGGCCTCTGATTCAAATCCTCTGCCTTTAGTCCCCTCATCTCATCAGTCATGCTCAAAAGATCTGACACATTTCCAATGGATACGAGCGGAACACGTACAAAAAAATCTAAGTAAGCTTTCAGCTCTGTTTACAGCTATCTTGCTCTAGACCTGTCCCTCCCATAACAATATTCCACTCCTGCACAGCCACATCAATATGCCATTCACGCTAAATGTTCCCTTCTATACAGCATTGCCTTCCATGACAGATGCATCTGTTACAATGAGAACAATGTACTCACAAAACCTACTATCCCACTGATCTTGTACAAAAGGAAACCTTTCGTGCTGCCACCCTTCACAACAACTCATGTATTCTGGAAACCAACCAAAGCCCTGTCATCTCCTCCAAGTTCTCTACTGTACTTGATGCCACTAACCAGAATCTGCAGTGCACACATGACTGATCTGCAGAATCTGAAGGTCAACTTAGTTCACAAATACTCACCTTCTATTCTCCAAAACCACCACACTGATCCTTTCAATGCAACATATCTTGCTGTAAAACTTGCTCTGTGCATCCAAATGCCATGACCTATTCTTGTCTGCCTACGGGGAAAATCCATTCCATAATTTGCTTGCTATATGCATTACTACAACACACATCTGCCTCCAATGCACTAGTTTTTTTTTATATAAATTCATTTAATATAATGGCGATAGAGCGCATGCTCTGGTGGCAGTTTCCCTACACACCCATTTTCCTCCTTTCCTCTTCTCACCTACTTTTGCCTTCTACTAATTTGCACTTTAAATTCTTTCAGTGTTTTTGCTAAATATTCATCATTTCTCTCAGTAATTTAATCCAAACCCTTACACCCTTTCCTAAGAAAGAAAATTTTCACACACACTTATGCCTGAAATCAAGTATCAGTTTGTGGTCAAGGTCATCTTTATCCTTCCACGAACCTCTCAATTCTCCTGGTACATATGTGATATGCTGCGTTCGGTAAAAGATGACTTAGGCTAGAGAATCATGTCCAGTAAAAGATGACTTACGCTTCAGAACACCTGGGATTTATTCCATACCGTGTTAATGCAGCAAAGTGTATATTGGTCAGACCATCAGAATGATCGAAGTGCACCTTACCGAACACAAACAACACCTAAGGCTGATGCAACTGAAAGTCTGCGATAGCCGAGCTTGTCTTCAATGAAGAGCACAAGATAAATTTCAACAAAACTGTAGTGCTGGACAGGGCCTCTTCCTTCTGGGATTCTGCCATAAGCGAGGCGTTGGATCCGGCTAATTGATAACAACATAAATAGGATCAGCAGGCTCTATCTGAGTGAAGCCTGGAGACCAATCATTAACGATCCCAGGCAAGAGCGAAGCAGATCTGCACAACAGGGCACCACGTACACCATCTGGCTGGACACCCAAGAGGATTTCATAACTCCCCAACCTTGCTGAATCAGTCCCTAATGGTCTCACTATACCAGTTACTTAATAACTCTGCCTTTTTCTAATCCTCAGTTACTTCTCCATCCTTATCTATTCCCTCTCTTCCCCTCAGTTTTGTGATATAGCCATAGAAATTTCTAGATGCCTCAATCAGTGGTCCCCCTGCACCAATATTATTCTTCATAATCTCATTTTTAGCCACTTTCTTTTATTCCTTGTTTAGTTGTTTCAAGTATTCACAGCGAGCGCGATGGGCGAGTGGTTAACGCTCTTGACTCACATTCGAAAGGACACTGATTCGAATCCCCCATCCCGGCATCCAGTTTTGAGTTTTCCATGGTTTCCCCAAATCACTACAGGCGAATGCCAAGATGATTCCTTCAAAAAGGCCATGGCTGAATTCCTTTCCGTTCCTTGTCCCCAGTCCTTTCCAGCCTCTAATGACCGCGGTGTTGAGGCGTAAATCACTAACTACCAACATGCACTCTAGTGTACTGTTAAACCATAAATACCCATTTCTGTTATGCAAGTGAGTTATCATATTGCCCACTTCCCTTAATTTTCAGGTAAATAAAATTATTTTCACCCTAACCCTATTCATTGTGTCGTTCTCCGGTGATAATTTTTTGTTAAACCTGTTAGTCACATGTGATTGTCAATTATTCCGAACACCTTTTCTATCTAATTTAAACCAATAGGCCAATTTTTTCTCCACAATAATAGTTCAGGACTTATGTGTCACTAACCCACCAGTGCAACGGTTTCAACACTAATTTTTTTCTTTGATTGTAAATGTAACCCTGCCTTCTGGTTAGTAACGACCAGCACATTCTTGGATTTACTATACACAATACTATTATTTTGAAGTATTAAATCTCATAACTAACACAACCTGAAGTATCAAAACTACAATTTCTAAGTGTAATTTCACGGTAATTTAATATAGCATCTTGGAACAACCTCTTGATATTACGTGTAAGGTATTTTGCACAGCGTACGCTTTCCTCCAGTTATCAAACAAACAAAGCAGTTTCAAACACTAAACCTGATAGTAATATGTTGTTTCCTTCACCAATAAAAGCTTAATTCCCTTAAACTATTGTTAGTAAAATGTAAACAAATGCATGTGCCTCGAATTTGCTGAGCCAACATCTTTACAAGCTATTTAAACTATGATACTTATGTTATACAGCATTTTTTTTAATACTTAATTACACTGAACCAACCGGCAAACAAGTATTTCTATAAGTTATTTAATATTTAAAGGTAATTTGGAATGCTGGTATCAGTTCACAACTTTCGCACATGCAAAAGCAGAGATATGTAGGTCTCACCACCAACCTGCTTTCAGAGTGAATGGCTCCGGGCAGTCTATACCTCCAACTTAGACCATCCAGTCAGTGGTAAACCATGCCCCTTCCCTCAACTATCACAACCATAATAGTTGTTTTAATTTAAATGCTGTTAAGAGTTTTCCTGGCAACTAACACCAGATCTAAACACCACAGATTGGAACAAGCTTACCAACATATCCTGGACAACAGTCATCTACTCTGCCTCAAACTCCAATAAGAACCTACCAATAAAGCAATCACTTATTGTTTATTTATTTATTAATTCTTTCCTCAGTTTATTCAAATTTTGCTCCCTTATATATTTATTATGATTACTTAAATGTATATATATTTTCATCTATTTGTGTATTCAGTGCCTCCATCCCATATTTTTTTTAAATAGATCATTTTTTGCAGTCATTCGTTCGACTGGTTTGATGCAATCCACCATCCCTTCCTGTCTTGTGCTACCTCTTTGTCTCTACATATTCCTTACAACCCACATCCTCAGCTATCTGCTTCATACATTCTAATCTGTCTTCCTCTACAGTTCTCACCTTCAACTGTTCCCTACACCAGCAAATTAACCAAAATATGACCTACCAGCCTGTCTCCTTTCTATAAGCTTCTTCCACAAATTTCTTTCCTCACCCATCATTTCCAAAAAAAATTTATTTCTTACTTTGTCTGTCCACTTAATTTCCAGCATTCTTCTGTGGAACATTTCAAATGCTTCAATTTTCTCTTTCCAGCATTCCTGAAGTCCACGTTTCACTATCATAAAGTGCTGTGCTGCAGAGTTTTAAAAAGTTCTTTCTAATTCCTAGATCAATGTATGAAACTAAAAGATTTCACTTTTTCACGAAGGCTCCTTTTGTTAGTGCTATTCTGCTTTTATCATCATTCCCGCTTCGGCTATCAGTTGTAATTTTGCTTCCCAAGTAGCAGAATTCACTTACTTCTCCTGCATCTGATCCTATTTCTATATTTGTTCTACTAGTATTGGTATCATTTCTGCTACATTTCATCACTTTTATGTAGATCTGATTAATACTCAGTCCAAAATCTTCCTTCAGTATTTTGTTCATGCCATTCAGTAACTTCAATATCCTCAGCCTGTTCTGCTAACAAGACAATGCCATCAGCAAATCGTAGCACAATGATTTTTTTTTCTCCCTGAACACTTATGTCACATGGAAATTTTTCCTGGACTTTCTTTATTGCTTCTTCAACTTACACGTTGGATATTAACGGGGATAGACTACAACCTTCTCTTTCCCTTTTTAACCGATACATGTCTCTCATGATTCTCTACTTTTATTATAGCAACTTGATTCATATATAGCTTATATTCTTCTATCCCAATACTTTAGACCTGACTACTTTAAAATTTTGAACATCTTGTCCCACCTACCATAATGAAAATGTAAGAGGTCATTTTGAAGACCATTACTATTTGGGGAATTATAGGAATATTCAGTTGTTGAGCTACTGGCAATCGGCGATCATTAACAATGCTGAGGGCGGTCGAGCATTGACCAGACAGGAATCTGCACGCTTGCAGTCAGCACCTTAGAGTGCAGTCCCCTTCGTAATTGTAGGTCAGCCGAGTCGGCTTGGGCAGTACAAGCGATGAAGTAGTGTCTTTACTGTCTGGCAGTCGGCGAGAGTAGTCGAGCATACTTTGATAGCCACCTGTTAGGAGCCTGCCACCCTCCCATTCATCTCGCATCCGGCGACCATCTGCCTAACAATTAACTCTTACAGTTCGCGGCTTAGATAAGTTGGCAATAGTTGGAATCCACTTTGCGGCACGCTATAAACTGTACTACTCCGTGTTAGAAGCCAATAAACTGTTAAATTGCAAGTGTTGCATTCTTCATGTAGTAAGAACTTATATCAATTTCTAAACTACGGTCTGTGGCCGTCAATCCACAGTGGTGTCAAGCATTAGTCCAAACAGCCCAACGGTAAGATCCTAGTGGTGCTGCCAGAAGAACAGAAGAGACGCTTCGAGCAGAACTGTAATTCCCTAAGGTTAGTTCGTCAGCACACCTATCCACATGCACGCCCACTAGCCTTGGCCAATCAGCCCCTGACAAAAAGCCTTTTCTAAATCAACAAACACCATAAAAATATCTTTGTTTTTCCTTGATCCGCCCATCATGTATTAAATTCTGTCCTCAAAACAGGATCTCCTAAGTCATAAATGTTAACATTGCTTTCCTTGAGCTTAAAAGAGGTTTCCCATCGGCAGCTTTAATGTTCACACCTCTTTCCTTCATTTCTCCAAAATTCTGTATGATCTTCCTATACGCAACATCTACTTTACCTATGACCAATTCCTTTTCTACTTCCTCACACTTCTCTTATATTCATTTTTCTTTTGCTTTTTTTGCATTTCCTGTTTGATTTCTAATTTGCCTGTATTTGCTCTCTTCCTGCTTCATCCTGAACATTTTTGTACCTTCTCCTCTGATCCATCAGCTACATAATTTCTTCTGTGATCCAAGGTTTTCAGGCAGCTTGTTACCAGAAGCCTAATTTGTCTTTACCAGCTTTCATTATTTCGGTCTTTAATGCATTCCATTCATCCTTGGTTGAGCTCCTTTCAGAGTTACTTTTTAGACCCAAGTCTACCATTTCTGCAAATTTTTCTCTCGTGCTAGATTTGTTTCAGTTTATTCACTTCCAGTGTGTTCTACTTACACTGCTTCCTCATTCACTTGAATTTCAGCCTGCACTTCATTACTATCAAATTATGGTCAGAGTCTATGTTTGCTCTTGGGTACGCTCTGTTTGGCCATGATATAATCTAGCCGATATCTGCCTGTATCCCCAGGATGTTTCGAGGTGTATATCCTTCTTGAATGGTTCTTATACAATGTGTTTGCCACAACTAGCTTATATCTTTCACAAAATTCTAACAACCTGCTTCCTCACCCATTTCTTTCTCCTAGGCCAAAACTTCCTACAGTATTCCCATTTTCCTTCGCCCATTATCACATTCCAATCACCCATCATTAGTAGATTTTCCTCCCTCTTCATGTATGGGATTAATTCTCAATTTTGACGTATATTTTCTCTATTTCTTCACACTGGAATATACACTTGTACTAATGTGGTTGTGGCGGGCTTAGTTACTAACCTCATCAAAATAATTCTGTCACTAAATTGTTCATAATAACTCTCCCGTTTCCCTACTCTTATTCATTACAAACCCTACACCAGTGACTCCACTGCTAATTATCCTGTGTTTCCCAGACCAGAAATCCTGTGTGTCCTTCCATTTAATCTCACTAATCCCAACAACATGTAATTTAAGTTGTTCCATCTCCCTTTTTAAGTTTTCTAACCTACCTGCCCTATTCAGGCTGCTAACATTACTCGCCCTGATTCTTAGAATGTTTCTATCCATTCTGATGACTCCTCCCTGAGCAGTCCCCACCCGGAGATCCAATTGGGGAACTCTTTTACCTCCAGAATATTTTACCAAGGAAGAAGGTATCATGATATATGTAATTTGAGAGGATTACATATCCTCGGAATACCCTTTGGCTCTTCAATGCAGTGGTTTCTTGTTGCCTTCTGCGCCCCCATCCTGTTGATCATTTCTGATTCATCTGCTTTTAGGGGCCGTATCCAACTCCAAGGGCAAGAGGGTGCCCTGATTAAATAGTTATAGATAGTTTAATCTATTTACTCAACTCCCTCCACCCCAACTTCTCCCATCCTGCGTTATTGAAAGCAGACCACGCGAGTGCTTGATGTATGGTGATTGCGTGGACTCCCGTGTCCCGCGCCAGCGATTAAGCAGCGACAATGCTGTGGGGTCTGCTTGCGCTGAGATTTGTGGTGACTGCCGTGTCCTTACAGGGCATCTGATAGACGCGTGACACCTACCTCACACGCTGTCGCGCCGTCCACGCCAGTATGCAGATTCACACTGTTTGCATTGCTTAAGTTCGACAAGTATGTGATGAACGCCTTGTCTAACCATTAATTTGCGCATAACATTTCATTTAGTCCTCGTAACACGAGGAAATAGCCTTATGCATCGTAAAGAAGGAAGCAGAAAACAGTACTGGGCGTGAAGGGTGGATGGTAATGTTCTGCCCTCGCATCCGGTGGACGCAGGTTCGAATTCCGGTTACAGATGGCGTTAACTTCATCCTTACTTGTTTCTGTTTTGATAGAATATTAACCTTTTGTTCCATCACCAGATTATGTAATCTGGCAAAAACAGCTCATATTTTAGGAAAGAGCCTATACTTTAAAACTGTGAAAATCCTGTCAAAATTGGAAACATAGAATCTACGTGATGCCGGAACAAATGGACGACGAGACGCTCCCCCTCACACAGTAGCTTACATACAAATTTATTATCATTAGTGATTGTTGCACTTGATGACTGTGTTTGAACCACGGATGTAACGGAGCTCCGCATCCGCATCTGCAAATGTGGAACTTTCGCTTGAAATCCTACCTCCACTACCGCAATTTTTAATGTGGATGTATAGCAGATGCTCTGTTTACATTGCATTAAATATATTTCTTTTCTCTTTATACGAGATTCTGCCAATCATCGCTTAGCTAACAACAACATGGTTATTTTTTTTCGGGAGATCTTGCAATAAAAGTAACAATGAACTGATCGGTGTTATTACCTAAGTGATGAATTTATTAGTCTGAACTTGCATGTAAAGTAAAGCGGCCTATTCACGATCCAACTTATAGTGCATCCGTGTAGAACTACCATAGGATGCGCTCAGCGTAAGGCCACATTATGCATGTAACTCCCTTGCCAAAAGGCTCGCATCTCTCTATATAAATAAGGTGTTAAAATTAAATGTTGTAAAATTATGTTCATCTCCTATTTTGTGTTCACCACTGCCCTTTTGTCTTTCGACAGATTTTATACTCCCTACCCTTTGTTATTTTCATTGCATGTAATCCTTTGCTGTCGAGTCAGTAATATACATAGGATAGGGAAATTCAACACAATTCTTACCATAGATGACAAACAAAGACGAACGTGTGTAACATTATTTCGGTATTGAACCTCATTCTTGCAAGAAGAGGGACTTAGGATGGGAGGTGGATGTAATCACACTTACGGCCACCGTGTGAATGGGGAACCCAAGTTTCAAAACCAGGGTGGCTGGGGTGGAGGACAAGTAAATGTTGAATCCTTAAATATGGGAACATTATTCCTTTAGAAGAAGGGGGAATGTCACCAAATTAATGAATGTGAGAGGATATAAACATAAAATATTAAATTTAAGATTTATGAAATATATGTTCATTAATAATATTAATAATAAGTGCTCTGGCATCTGGAAGGATCTTGTCAGATATTGGGGCCAGGAGGACATATGATATCAAGTATATATTGGTAAGCTAGTTCCCATCTGTGGAGTTCAGAGGATGTTGTTGTTTCAGGGAAGATTAACAGCCCTCACTGTAAAACGGTTGTGTGAATTCCTCTAACTGTGGGTACTGGCATGGAATACCCCTGGATGTTGTAAGTTGCTGGTATGAACAGTTTGCCAGTTTCCATTCATTTTGATGGAAAGTGGGTTAGTGGCGAGAAGTATATATGAACTGGTACAGTGGAGGCAGGTCAACTGAATAATGATAGATTTGTTTCTGTACTAGGGCAGGAGAGTAGCAGTGGGATCCAGGATCCTGTGTCAGGTTTTTGTGGTATCTGGAAAGAGATTCTTCATTGGAACAGATGACTGCCAAGGATGGTCAGTCTGTAAGGAAGGGAACATTTGGTGTGGAAGGGATTACAACTGTTAAATGAAAGTATTATTTTAGATTTGTAGGTTTAATGGAAACAGAGGTATATAGACCACCTTTATGTAGAGAAATGTAAACATCATGAAGGATGATGTGTGTGGTAGTAGGTCCAAGTAAGTTGATGGAATGACTTGTTTAGAGAAATGAGGTAGTTGACCATTTTCTCTGTGGGTCCAGATCAAAACTATAAAGTTGAGACAAGAGGTGTTAGTGAGAAATTGTCCAGGAATTGTTGCTCCAGACTGCACAAAAATAGGTTTGCATAGTATGGGGCTGGGGTACCCATGGAGACTGCAATTAGACCAAATAGTAAAATTTCAAGGCAAGAAATGTTTGATTAAAAAAAAAAAAAAAATTACATATGGCTACAATGGCAACTACTGTTGCAGAAAGATAATTGCAATACATACGTACCTATTATAATTATCAGAACAACTACACAGACAACACCAATGATGATCATCATCTGAAATTATAAAAAAATAATTAATAATAAATTAGAAAAGTATGTATTAAAAATACAAACACACACAATGAGAGGAAAAATGATTTATCAACGACAGGGATAGGGACTCTTCGATTGAGGCAGGATGGTAACGACAACAAAAATACAATATTTCAATAATAAATCTTAGTCATGTCAATAAACAAGACAATGTGACGGAATCAGATGTACACTGATACAATATATGATGTATGTACGTCTGACTCCCTCACCATGTGCCATGTGTTGTCTACTGAGTAAAGTTTACTACCACCCACCTGTCTTCATCTATGGTAATTATTGGATTTACTTTGTCTATCCTTCCTTATTTTTACATTTATATACTTTGTATGAACAAACAAACAATGTAACATGAGAGGAAAATTTGCAGAGATAGTAGATGTCGGTCTAAGAAATAACTCATGAAGTAGATCAACAGAGAATGAATAGAATGCATTGAAGAGAAATAATCAAAGGTGGTAAAGAAACATTAGGCTAGGCAACATGCCACCTAAAAACATTGGATCACAGAAGAAATTTTGAAGTTGATGGATCAGAGAAGAAGGCACCGAAAATGCTCAGGATTAAGCAGGAAGGGAGCAGTACAGACATTTTAGAAATCAAACAGGAAATGCAAAAAAAAAGCAAAAGAAAAGTAGTTGTAAGATAAGTACAAAGAAGTAGAAAAGGAAATGGTCGTAGGTAAAGTAGATGTGGTCTATAGGAAGATCAAACAAAATTTTGGAGAAATGAAGAAAAAATGTATAAACATTAAAGCTGCTGCTGGGAAACCTCTTAAACTTAGAAAACATAGCTAACTGATGCAAGGAATACACAGAGAAACTGTATGACGGGGATGATTTAAACAACAGTGTACTAGAATAAGAAGGCGATATCAACATTGATGACAGGTGAACTTGTTTGAGAACAGAAGTTGATAAGAGCTTTGAAAGATTTGAAATCAAATAAGGCAGTTGGAACTGAAGAGATTTCTGTACAACTTCTAAAATCCATAGGAGATGAATGAATCCAAAGATTATTCAAACCGATATCGAATAGTTACGAAACAGGAGAGATTCTAACAGATTTTAATAAAAGTATCATTTTAACACTTCCAAGAAAGCACAAGCTGACAAATGTGAGAATTACTCCACCATAAGTCTTATCATATGCTTCAAAATTACTTACCAGGACAATATACAGAAGAATAGAAAGGATATTAGAAGAGATAGTAGGTCAAGAGCAGTTTGGGTTTAGGAAACACTGCAGTACAAGAGAAGCAATTCTGGCTTGAAGATTAATACTTGAAGGGCAGATCTAGAAAAAGATTTGGGTAATGTTAAGTGGGGGCAAGATGTTAAAAATTTTAAAGAATATAATCTATATAAGAATCATGTGGCTACAATAACAGTAGAGAATCATGAGAGACATACATCAGTTAAAAAGGGTGTGTAAAACAAGGTTGTAAACTATCTCCATTAATATTTAATTTATATGTAGAGGAAGCATTAAAGGAAGTAAGAGAAGAATATAAATGTGGAATCGGTATTCAAGAAGAAAAAAATCAGGACATTGTCCTGTTAGCAAACAGACCGAGGATAATGAGAAGTTACTGAATGCCATGACTAAAATAATGAAGGAAGATTTGGACTGAATAGAAACTGAAGAAAGACAGAAGTGATGAAATATAGTAGAAATGATAGAGGTAATAGTGGATTAAAAATAAAGTACGATCAGATGCGATAGGAGAAGTAAATTAATTCTGATACTTAGGAAGTGAAATTACAATTGATGGCTGAAACAGGAATGATGATAAAAGCAATATAGCACTAGTGAAAAGAGCTTTCACGAAAAGGAAAAATCTTTAGTTTAAAATATTGATTTAAGATTCAGTAATAACTTTTTAACACTATGTGTGAACTTTATGGGAGTGAAGCATGGTCTTTAGGAACACCAGAAAAAAAAGGAAAATTTAAGCATTTAAAACGTGGGGCTCCAGAATGATGCTGAAAATATAAGTGGACAGAAAGTATGAAAAGAACATGTTTTGGAGATGATGGATGAGGCAAGAAGCTTGTGGAAGAGTCTTGCAGAAAGACGACACAGGATGGTGGGTCACATTTTAAGACATGTGGGATTGGTTAATTTTTAAGTGGAGGGAACAGTCGATGGTAGACAAAGATTAGAATATATGAAGCAGATAATTGAAGATTTAGATTTTAAAGGGTATGTTGAGATGGAGATATTGGTGTGAGATAGGCATGGATGGAGGATTGCATCAAACCAGTCAACAGACTGATGACAGAAGAAGAAATGCTTTCAATCTGTGCCATTAAACATTGAAAACCGACCAGTTTTGAGTATTACAATTTTATTCTGATTTATATTACAGCACTGATAATAGACAAAAATGTACTTTAATGCAATGTGACAAAATATGGTTTTACAATTCCTGCACCCCAAGCACAACAAATTTTTCTTCACCTTTTATTGTGTGTTTGGTCTGCCTTAATATAATAAGGAATAAAAGTCCACATGGAACATTATGAAAAAGATTTACTCTAATTGTTGGTATTGTGTAATCCTATTTATTTACTCTCATTAAACTGTCACATCTATCACAAGACACAGATGTGATAAAGGTGTAAATAGTTATAATTAGGGACTCTAAGGCAGTATTAAATAAGTAATATAATTAAGTATCTTAAGTTTGCCATAGCAAGAGTGAGACAAGGGTAATATTTTCTTAGGAATTTAAGGACGTTGCTGTGGCAGCCAATATGGCAGGAAGGTCACACCTAATATGGTCACTGCCCAGCATGATTTGGCAGAGTTTCCCACTAGGCCCAAATTTGTCCGCCAGAACACCAGAACGTAAAAAAAGCAATAAGCTATCCAGCTAGAGGACTGCCTGCAATCTCACTGCAGCTATTCCAGATTCTTCATTTAGTCAACACGTATACTTCTTTTGAGATGCACATCAGTGTCTGTTTTATCCTCAAGCGTTACCGAGCGTGGTGGTGTAACGGATAGCGTTCTGGCCTCACATTCGGGAGGACGGCGGTTCGAATCCCCGTCCGGGCATCCAGATTTTGGTTTTCCATGGTTTCCCAAATCACTCCAGGCAAATGCCGGGATGCTTCCTTAAAAAGGCCATGGCCGAATTCCTTCCCATTCCTTGTCCCCATCCTTTCCCGTCTCTAAAGACCTCGCTTTTGAGAGACGTAAAGCAGTTAAAGAAAAAACTCAAAATGTTTACTGGACAGCGTCAACGTATAATTGAAAGTGAGGAGAGCAGTGAAGTCGAAGTAGTGAGTTTTAGAAGAAGTGATAAATAGAATTTCATTGAGTTCAGACTCCGACACTGAGGAATCATATGCAACTGAAGACCTTGACGACATGTTGGAAGAACTTGCTATGGACGAAGAAGAGGAACTGAACTATATGATTCATTGGACAATATCCAGTGGCAAAAATTCGCTAACAGGTAACAATTATTTCAGTTCACTGGAAAAGATGGGCTTCTGATGGATTTGCATTCTGATATTACTGCAAGTGAAGTCCCTTTGCTATTCTTAGATGAAAAGTGATAAGCATATTAGTTACAGACTAATAGATATGCAGAGCAAACAGTGAATCAACATGAAACGACTGATCATGCACGACTGAACAGATCGAAAGCCACCACTTCTGAAGAAATTACAAAATTTATCAGACTGATGTTTTGGATGGGTCTAGTACAGACACCGCTTGTTCAATGTTTGTCAACGGACCCAATTTACAACATTCCATTTCCGTGCAGCAGGATGTCCAGTAACCGTTTTGAATTACTGTTAGCAAACATGCATTTCACAAATAACGAAACGATAGAAGGGAGTTACATACTCCTCAAAATACTGATAGACAATTATCAAAAAAATCTTTTCACCAGGCAAAGATTTTGCAGTTGACGAGACAATGGTCCCTTAGAGGGGAAGATTAATATTCAGGCAATACTCACCGACGAAATCTACTAAGTATGGTATAAAACTTTTCAAACTGTGTTCCACCGAAGGGTATACACGGTCTGCAAAAGTATATTCTGAATGAGATACCAGCAGAAGAAAGCAAGTTGGCATATCCGAAAATGTCTGCATTGAACTTGCAGATAGAATTGCTAAATGAAGGACGAACTTTGTCAACAACTTTTACACAAGTTATGAATTAGCAGTCAAATTTTTACAATTCAAGACGCATGTAGTTGGAACTGTACGGTACAACAAAAACATTTATGCCACGTTTTGTAATATCGTACCCTTTGAAGAGAGATGAAATGATAGCACAAGTAGACGACAAGGGTATTGTGGTGCTAAAATGGAAGTATGTTCATGATGTTACAATGTTATCAACAAAACATGCACCTATTATGACTCCACGCTTGAATTCTAGTCACCGCAGATGTCCTTCGGAAACAGAAACCTTTGGCGGTATTAGCATATAATAAAGGAAAAAAACTGGCACTGACAGAAGTGATCAGATGGTCTCATATGCCACAACAATACGGAAAGTATCAAGTTGTATCAGAAAAAAGCATACATTTGTTTTTGGGAACAAGTATAGTAAATGCTCACATTGTGTACTAGAGAGCCAAAAAAAAAAAAAAAAATAAGAAAACTTCAAGAACTTCTCATTACTGAATGGTTGTCCTCGGAAAACGCTACGCCCAACAATAATAGAAATACAACAAGGAATGTGCCCCACCATTTATAGATTCATAAAACAGCAGGGCAAGCCTATAAGAAGGATGTGCACCCTATGTCACCAGAAGAAGAGGCAAACTGCTGAACACCAAGAAGCGAAGATAAAAGTAAAAAAAAAAACTATGACCTGTTGTTCCAACTGTCCAAA